>JANZLQ010000017.1:27494664-27510535 GCA_026212715.1 Elanus axillaris | reverse complement strand
GGTCTCTCTCCGGGGGGGGAGGGGGGGGGGAGAGAGTTGAGCTGCCTAGGGAAGACTTAGAGGACTTATCTTTTAGTTTGGTAAAGGAAAACAAATCCCACTTCAGAAAAAGCTAGTGGCCCTTTTCCATTTGTAGGTTGCAAATCTGCAATGTTCTCTGTTGCCGTCTTTCCAAGCGTTGCAGAAATCAGTGGAGCTGCTTTTCGCCTACCCCGCCAGCACCGATCTGATTAACAAGAGGAGTGTGGCTCTGGGAACAGGTTGGTCCTGCTTCTCAGAGATACTTGACACATTTCCCGGTGTATTTTACAAGAACTGTCAGTCCTTGGCACTTCAGAAAGTCATCCTGGCCCTTCTTTTTCATGCACTGATGTTCTCAGGCAGAAGGGGGAGCCCATACATTATTTTTTGTGTGTAATTATTTCAAAATAGCGATACAAAGCCATCAGTTCAGTAGTTTGGTTGTTGGTTTTTTTTTTTTTTGAACATGAGAGCTTCTGCTTAGCTGATGTTACAGACGCATACAACTAGGGGAAGGCAGGCTTGTAGAGCCCAGATTGCTGTTATCTATTCCTTTGCAACAATGAGAAACCAGGGAAGATTTGAATTCTAAACAACTTTATCATGTGTCATCACGTTAGTTAGAATGCTAGAAGACAGAATTTAATTAAGAACTCGTTAAACAAACAAAAATACAGAGGGAAAACAGACCTTTTAGAAATAGAATAACTCATAGCCACATGACATTTATTTTTGCTAATTTACTTACATACCCACTGGAAACCAAAGAAGTCATCTGTACTGTACTGCTATGGTTATTTATATAGAACCAATATGTCAGGTGTTTCCTAAGGATGCATGTGAATGTTAAACAAGCTTTGGTCTTTTGTAGGGCACTTCTCTCAGGATGAGCCACTAAATAAAGACACTGTGCAGACTCTTTTATCGCTGTCCGAACCCCCTTCAAATCCTTTCTCAGCGCAGGAGCTCCCCAAGCATGCTGCCGTCATGTCCTTCAGTCACAGCTCTTCTCACCCTATAACCAACATTTTGGTCCGAGCATGTGCATCCAGGGAAACGCGTAAGTCCGCTTTAGCTCTGAGGACCTCTTGGATTGCTCTTTTTGATGAGCTTGAAAGCAAGTAGGTACTTTTGCCTTGTGGCTTTAAGACCATCTGTGCTATCCTTTGGTGGTATTACCCACCTGCTGCCTGCCGTTAATACTTTTGAGAATGACACAAGCAAAGATTTTGGCCCTAAAACTCGTGACCACATGAAGTTACATTAAAATAAGCTCAGGTTAGATTTAACTCGTACCATAGGTATGAGTGGGGTTTTTTGCACCTGGTTAGTTGATGTGTTGGCTTTGGTATACACCATGGAGTTTTACTAGCTTAGATTTACGAGTCAGACTGTGGTTTAATCTGATTCTCCTGGCTATGCAGGTAGAACCGCATCGATGCATAGATGCAGTTACACCAGTCAAGCAGTCCTTTTCCTCATGTAGCTCCTTGTGTTCATGAAACTGGCTAATGAACACCTAATGTGTTAAACCAACCTGAACTGGAAGCACTCACACAATCTGTTTGATATTTCTGAATTTGCATGAACTCTGAAGGAGATGAACTTCATTAGCAGCTTCACCTTGTGCAGGTTTTCAGTCTCAGACCGTGCCCAGGTCTCATCTGCCCTTGCCAAAGGTGACATTAGGGATCTTTGAAGAGCAGTTATGTGGCCTCTGTAAGGAAAAAGCCTGGGTTATTTTTCCTGCCTGATATTCTCACAAGGATAGAAGGATGGAGCCAACAGACAACCACCAGGACCATGCCCATGGGCTGCTCTGACCATGGTGTATGGCTCAGCCCTGGGTTATTGCTCTGCTCCCTTCAATGGACAAGACAAGCAGGAGTTCACAGCAGCGTGGACACAGGCAAAATCTTCAGAGGATCAGAAGGCTGCAGGGAAATGTGCAAGGAAGAATCTGGTGGTTTTGAGGGGGAAAATGATGCTGCTGAAATGGGTGATAAGCAAAAATGTTGCCACTAAAAAAAATAATTTATAGGTCTGAGGAATTAAATTGGTTTCACAGCTTCCATTTAAACAAAGAAGAGCGTGCTGTGCTGCAGAAACACAACAACAACGTACCTCTGGAAGGAGTGAAACTCCCAAGAGATTTTAATTCTGTGTCAGAAATTTGGATTATGATAAGGGTTTTGAGACTGTGGAATTAATATGCACATTTGGAGGGCTGAAGGGATCTCAGGTCATAGTGGGAGCTGGAGGCAGACATCTGAGCTAAATAAAGGCTGGTAGGAGATCCCTTAGAACTCGAAGGAGTGAGAATTTGAGGAATACAGAATATAAACTGCCCGAGAATACAAATTGAATTCTTATTGCATATGACTTGGATGCTGGGGTATAAATTAACTTTTATTTGAAACGGCAGTGCAAGCTTTGCCAAGAACAACCTCATCCTGTTGAACAGGGACAGGTTTCAGACTATGTGGTGGAGAAATCCTTCTTAGAGTTGCTGTTTCTGCACTTGATGTAAAGATAAACTCAAAAAGCTAAACTGCAAATTGTTTCAGGAAATGGTGTGTCTCTTCAAAGGCTGAAAATCTGTCAGTCTGTTGTACAGATAGCGATTATATGCAGAGGAACTGGAATTCAAGGAGATAGAAAGCAAAAAGTATAAATAAAAGGCAGCCCTACATGTAAGAACAGAAATAGCAACATTTTGAAAAGAAAAATGCCACAAATAAAAATTTAGGGTAGAAAACTTTAGTATAGAGGAGCTCCACTGAACAGCAAAACTGTGGTCCTGAAAAGTATGCCTGTTAGTGGTTTGATAGAAAGAAAAACAAATTTTCCCATAAGAATTAATGTAATGGAGCAGTTGAAATGCATAGGGACATTATACTGCAGCTTAAAATCATTCCCATCCAAAACCCATCTCTGAACAAAGGCACAAGATGATAGTGTCAGTGTGATAAATAAGATAATATTGAATTACTTAAAATGTTGTACTGCAAACAACTGTATCTTTGTAGGTATTTTAACACAAACAAATATAATACTAGAAAAAAATTGCATTCACCAAAATAATTTGATGGCAGGAGGGTGAAGGGTAGAAAAATAGTCTAATGACAGCAGTTAGCAGAGCAGGGTATCAAATGATTGACAGGGAATCTAGAAATCATTGGGTAGGTAAGTGATGGAGAGTAGGATATTACTGTGCTATTAAAGAGCTTCCTCCTTCTTTCAGAAGAAATTTGAAAAACTGTAGCACAGAAAAAACAGACAGAAGAGGAAAGTTTATGTTGTAAATATATTTAAGAAATCTGTAGGCTTTTGCTCTTAAGTGACATAAATGTATTTGCTTATGCTGTTAGAAAATGCCTGCTAGTTCTGGATTAGAAACACAGAGGCTGGGGATTCACACGAACATCATGAAAAAAATTTAAAAGTATACTGTGAGAGAACTGCATGGTTTAAAGCCTTTGCAGCCTTAGAATACCATATATACGGTGTTAAAATGTAGGTAACGAGGAGTAGCCCATATAGAAGTTGCTCCTCACTCCAGCGGGGTAGGTACTAGGCAAGGGTAGATCTCTGGATCCCAGGAATGGCTGGCCTGGAGGAGGCTGGAGGTCCATCTAGCCCAGGATCCTGTCTCCAAGCACGGTGAAAAGTGGTGTCTAGGGAAGAGAAGAACAGGGTGTGTGTATATGATCCCGCTTCCCGATTTGGAAATGTGATTTCCATGTACAGAATTCAGGGAGTGGGGAAAGTGAGAGACACCTTCTACGTGGGGGGAAAGAAGAGGCGGCTTTTCAGCACTCAAAGCAGAACTGGAAAAACCCAGGCTGCCGAGGACTTGGAGGAGCAGACAACATTCATGGCTGAGCACTTTCTTGGACATGGAGACAGTCATGGTTTTAAATGTTCAGGCTGTATTGAAAGTTTTCTCCTGCCTGTGTCCTAAGAGCACTTGCAACAGGAGGTTACAGCAGCAGAGCTCTATAGGACCAGCTTTCGGAAATTCAGGTTTGTGTTGGTGAAACTGTAAGATAGCCCAACAAAGTTTTACAAACTTGTCTTTAAGAGTGACTGTAAGTGATTTAGAAGATTCCCTCTCCAGATATGCTTGTTTATCCGGGTGCTGGTCTGGTGCCGGTGTTGCCAGCAGTACTTCCCAGCCAGGACTCTCCAGCTGGAGCTGCGCTTCCCTATTACTTGATGTCTGAGGGTGTCCCAGGACCTAACTCCTTGGCTGACCTTGGATTGCACCCTCATGGCATGTATGTCCCAGAGCTGGCGCGTTGGAGACCAGTTGGGCTTGGGCTACTGTTGCATGGGAGAGTCAAGGAGTGTGGCTGAGCTCCCACGCCGGAGCATCGCTGGATGTGGGTGCTGAAGCACCTCGGACAGACAGCACTGCCTCTACACCAGCCCCGCTCCTACATTCCGAGTGCTAAGAAGTTGCTAAGCAACCTCAATCCATCTAGCAACCAGCAGCATCACCACCAGGAGGATACTGCGGCGTGGATCCTTGGCTACCATTTTGTCCTGCAGCAGCTATTGCACCTGGGAAAGCCCCATCCTTCTCTGCCCCGAGCCAAGAGCAACCCCAGGGCTGGCCACAACTCTGCGGAGACACATGGGCATGCAAACAGATAGAAGATGGGCAGACCTGGTATTTATAGGGAGCACCTCTGCTTTGGCTCACAGGGGGTCAGCTGGGGATGGTGTGGATTTTCATCAGCATGAGCAATATGGGGCATTTGTAGGTCCAGGTCTCTGCTGGCACCCAGGTGTTGCATGATCATAGAATCACAGAATGGTTCAGGTTGGGAGGGACCTTTCAAGGTCATCTCGTCCAACCCCCAACCCCATGAGCAGGGACATCTTCCACCAGATCAGCTTGCTCAGAGCCCCGTCCAACCTGACCTTGACTGTTTCCAAGGTATGGGGTGGCTACTATCTCTCTGGGCAACCTGGGCCAGTGTTTCACCATCCTCATCATAAAAAATGTCTTCCTTATATCTAGTCTCAATCTACCTTCTTCTGGTTTAAAACCATTACACCTTGTCCTATTGCTACAGGCCCTGCTAAAAAGTTTGTCCTCATCTTTCTTGTAAGCCGTGTGAAGTGATGGAGAGTGCGTGGGGCAGGTCAATCAGGGACAGGGTGGGTGCTGGAGAGGGGAGCACCTTGCTTGGCTTCCCGCAAAGCCTCCAGCATGGGTTATTTCACAGGCAGAGAGACCTCAGGAGTGACTTAGCTGAGACATTAGAGATGTCCATCATATCTCCGTTCAGCTTTAGCATCCTAAACATGTGGCTGACCTGGCAGCTCTCCATGGCTGAGACTCGTTTCTCCAAAGAAAGTAAACCGCTTCACTGCAGGGATGTGGTCATGGATATTTATGGCAGCTTTCTTTAAAACTAACAAATTGTTGCCGTGTTTCTCTCTTTTGAAAACATTTTCTCATTTTTTTATCTTTTGCTGCCTCCTTCCATCCATGCAGCTTCTCAGTGTTGTTAGAAAGGTATGGCTTTCTGCAAAGGCGTGCATGAATATATAACAAATGTTTAGACAGCATGATGGTGAACCATATAGGCATTCTGGTGTGGTTTCCTTTGTCCATCGCTTCCATTGGTCCTTCTTTTCAAGCCCCCTGCCTTCCTTCCCGCAGAGTTTTGAGTTGCTCCTTCTTCCCACAGGCTGCAGGGATTTTCCGAGTCCCACTCTCGGACTGAGCTTGTGGCTGTACAGCGCTGAACCCTCCCTCTAGTGGCTGCCGCACTGAAACGTCGAGAGATGCGCTGCATTTCGGCTGATCTCTGCTGAGGAATGGACAGCGGTGCCAAAATTAGATCGTCTGCCTGAGGTCCGTGGTTCCTGCAGGCTGGGAAACCAGACCCCGTAGCGCACGCTCCACTTGTGCCGTGCCCTGGCTGCGTCTCACAGGGTTCAGCCACATTGATGTGATTCCTGCTGTTCCTTGATTTAGGTGGGCTATTTGCAATGAAGGATTTGTCCTCCTGAACTGGCAGAGAGGGGTGCGAATGGGAAGAACTGTGTCGGGCTCCCCGTCTGGGACTCGCTGCGCGTCTGGTCAAGGGTGCTTTTCCTTCACGTGGGTTTTGTACCACTAACATTTTGGACTCATCCAGACCAGACGTGCCAGGGTAAAAGCTGGCTTTATTTTAAATCTCATTACAGTTCCTCTGTGTTTCATCATCTTGCAGACACGCTATTTGCTGCAGCATCACTCCTTGCAGCAGGAGGAATTGCAGTGAAAGCCTCTGCGGCTGGTGGGAAGGGAAAAGTGCTGCCACCCAGCACGCAGGACTGCCATCGACATCTCTACTTCTCCATCACCATGGAGCTCAGCCAACATAACTGTATGCGCAGCCGTTCTTGGGGTTAAACTACCAAATCTTGTACCAACAGTATACAGTAGCGTTTTTCTGGCCAGCGGGGAGATGCTGCATAGAAGTTGGGAAGACAAGGCTAGTGCAGGGGTGCAAGATAACATCTCCTGGCTCAGGTACAACCACAACAGCACATCTGACACTACCTGCTGTGAATACATCTGCTGGGGGCTGCTGGCGCCTGAACGGTCCCCCCAAGAGGTGTGTGCGGTATCGCTCCTCTCAGAGAGTCATAGATCCAGACCCCTCAAAGGAGAAAGGGCTTCTAAAACCCAGGATGACTATTTAAATGGAAACACCGCTAAACCTTCTGTTGATGGTTTTAACAAAACCCATCCAGACTGAATGGAGCAGTCTTGGTATCTATCCACAAAACTGCTCTCCCAACAAGCAGAATACGTGGCCGTGCTGATAAATGCCAAGACTGATTTCTGACTACTAAAAACTTTAGTTGTAGTTGTCTTTTATGATCATGGAACTTCCCTGGATTATTTTGGTTCCAATCTCGGTCTCAGGGCTCTTCCTCTGGCTAATTAAAGGACAACCCTTTGTAACTACTGACCAAATTTTTCAGCAGTCATCAAGTTATTTTGCATTTCACTCAGCTTGACTATTAAAATAAACTGGACAATTTCCCAGTTGTTGCAGATTCTCAGGCACCGGCACAAAGCTGTGCTCGCGTGTCTGCTGCTGCAGGGACCATATAGATTAAAAAAAAAATTGCCTCCCTGTTGTTTCTTATGAGAGATTTCTCTATTTAGCATCAAGAAAAAAATTAGCTTCAAAATGAGCCAAACTTATGTGCTCTTCCTTACACAGAGCAGGTAGGGCAAAGCCAGTTCCCCTAAAGCTACATCTGTACTAGTTAGTTATTAACCAATAAACTAACCAGTGCCAGGAGGAGGTTATTAAACTCTCTTTCCTCCTAACAGGGTAGCTGCTTCCAAATTGTTTATTGGGAGCAGTCCCATGCCTGTGCTGCCCCTGTCCCTGCTTGGGGACTGCTTTTTACTGACCATATGAAAAGGAGTTTCTTTTGATTTCCCTTCTGCTGCTGCTTGTGGAGCCCCTATTGCACCTCCCAGCCTTTTCCTGCTGTGGTGGTGGCTGGAAACTTAAAAAAAGCAAAACAGAGAAGCAGAAATTATCCCTTGAATCCAGGAGCTGAGGCTTGGAGGTTATGTGCACAGCATGACCCTGTCCTTGCAGAGCCTCTGGAGATGTCTCTATTTAAGACTGCAGGAGAATGCCTTGGCCTCTGCACGTGGCACAGGGTAAGAGAGGAATGAAAGCCATGATTTATTTCTGGCTCTACTAATATTTCCTTATGTGCTGGTGCACTGATGTGTATTATATGATATATATGTATATATGTATATATCATACACACACACACACATATATATGATGGTATACATTATAGCAGGTGTTGTAATATCTGCTCCAGGCTGGGGTGAGCTGAGACGCAGGGTGTTTGGGGTGTGATACAAAACATGAATATAAAAAATTCAGATTAACTCTGAAAATCTCTGTCTTAACACTGAAACGTGTTAAGAACAGCACATTTGCCATCTTCTCGTGCTCACAGAGGAAGGCAATGGCCTTCCTTCGGGCTCCCCATCACCAGGGATGCTGGTACCACCCAACACTGGCTGCATTGACAGGCAGGTTATTTCCCTACGCTGCAGCCAGGTATTTATAGGCAGCAGATCTAGACAGTAATTAGGCCATAGGATAATTTCAACTTGCACTGGGACCACCGAGCATTGCTAGAGGGGAGCAGGAGATCCTCGTCCGAAGGGAACCAAACCCCCTTCTAGATGCATCACTCCTCAGATGGAGCAGAAGACGCTAGCTCGGTGTGTTCCGTGACGATCCCTACCCACTTGTCCCTCTTGAAGGTCATCAGGGGCATATAACGGGTAGAGAACGGCTCCTTTTATGCCACGTGAGATATTTATAAGGGCTGCTGGTGACTGGGAAGCTGCCCAAGACTTTAATGGTTTAATTGCTGTTTCCTGTATGTTCCCCTCTGTTGTTCATCACAGATGACAATTGTGGTTTCATGTCCATCGGGCTGGGCTGGATCTCCCTGGGAATCTCAGCTCCTCATGCACTTACTGCTCCTGGGTATCTCTGCTGGTCTGGGCATGTCCTTGAAGTCTACCCGCAATTAAGATCATCCCTATGGGCCCTATTTCCTAGTGGGAACTCCTACAGGACGATGTTGTTCCCTTCTTTACCCTGAGGCGTGGCTGAGGGATGGAGCGCAGATTTGGGCATCCTTGCAATAACCCATAAAACACGCTGTGCACGATGGGGTGAGACCGGGACGGACAGGATGCACGACAAGAACCAGGGCAGGACTGGAAATTGAGCACATTTCGGGTACCCTGGTACTCACTGGTGATGCCACAGAGCTGCATTAGTGTAAAGCAGGGCACAATTAGACCTTTTAAGACTTGCATGTGCTAGCAGATAAATACACCATTTGCTCCACCCTGATATTGATCCTGAAATAAAACCATGCCGCCCTCCGCTCCCAGTTCCATTAACTCCAACCCCAAATACCCAGAAATCACAGCCAGAAACCCCCAGATCACAAAAGTGGCTTGAAGTTCTTGATCGTATTTTTAGCACTCTTTCTAATGTGCTTTGAATTTGCCTTCTGGTTTTTTTAGCTGCTACAGTAAACTCAGCTCATCCCTCAAACCTTTTGAAAATTGAGGGGTTTAAAAAAATTGGTTGCCTCCAGGGCCCGGGCCTTTAAGAAAAACAACATATATGTATGTATATGTATTCCCACATCCATTTATGCCTTCATAAAATGAGATGCATGGTAAAATTACAGGAACTGGCAACACAACCGCCCCGTCACAAGATTCTCTTTGAAAGGGTGACAAACCACCTATGCCCAACGCACCAGGCTTCGACTGCCTGGGACCGAGATGAGAGGGCAAACGTTGGCTCGGCTAAATCGAGCCCTGTCAGCCCTGATCCTTCATGTCACCCGCCGGTGGGTTTCGCTCGTGCACCCCCTTCCCTTGCCTTGAAACATTTAGATACCTCCCTGGATTCGGACTGGGCTACGGCCAAGGACTGGATGTTCGCTTTCAATCACAGACGTCTTCTCTGCCGTGCTTTAAAAGCTGATCCTGGGCTGAAGTCATGCCAGGATGAGTTTTATCAGTGAAAGGGGGGAGAATCTGACAAAAAATATTATAAATCTTTCAGAGCATAAGAAAAAAAAAAAAGGAGCCTTTTTTCCCATGGGCATTTTAACAAAGCGAGTTGCCCCGGGATTGAGTCGGTGCCCACCACGCGCCCCCACACACGCCTCTGGTTAATTCATCTCTTGGCACTTTTTCCTCCAAAGCTGCCATCAGCATCGTCGCTCAGTAAATCCGCTGGAAAAAGCTGCTGGGAAAGTGTGTGCAGGCATTTGTGTGCGCGGGGACGGGGCCGCCTCTGCCGCGGGCACTGCCGACCCCGTGGGGAGATGCTCCACAGGCTGGTCTTTGGGGAGAAGTTGCAGCATCAGGACCACCGCTGGGTAATCCCAGCCCTGAGACCGGCTCTCCTGCCTGCCGTGGCATCACAGGAGAGCTCTGAACCTTCATATTTAATGCATAGGGAGCACCGGGCTGATCTTTTTATAGGTGATGCTCTCAGGCTTCTCTCTTTCTTGGTTGCTGGGAAATAAGGGCTTTGAAATTAGGGGTTGGGTCCCCGGGTTGGTAGGAGAGGTCTGTAGGACTGACGTGTGGAGCTAGAGCTTTGCTGGTGCCTATTCCTCATCCTGGGGACCGGGGACCCCTGGGGACCCCTGGCCCAGGGGTGGCTGCTGGTCCGGACTACGCTGCTCAGCCAGGCAGGGAGTGATGATGAAGGGATGGGTTCAAGCTCCTCTTCTAGCAGAGTGCACCTCCAGCTTCCCTTTCCTTGAAACTAAGGAAAATCTTTTTGATTAAACTTCGGGTTTACGCCTTTTGATTTTGTTCTAGAAGAATGGGAGTCCAAAGACCTGGACTGTATACTCCATTTTACCAGTGATATGCTGGGTGAGATGTTTTTCCTCTGTTAAACACATCTGTGATCCTCCTTGTACCTTGCTGGATTTGGCCACCAGCTTGGCGGTCTACTTGCAGCATCTGACTGCAGTGGATTAAAACCAAGGACTGTCCCTTTTTCCTCTCCAGAGACCATATTGCCCTTTCTTCTCTGCTGACTTTGGTCTCGCTAATTTTAAAGAGAAATCCCTGAATCAAATACAGCGTGTCTGGATTGGTGGCTTTTAACCCCTGGCCCACAGATGGCTGCTGGTTTGGATTATGCTGCAAACCAGCTCTTGTTATATAGATAATTTCAACACCGTGCTAACGAGGCAGGAAAGAAAGAGAAGGGAATTAAGAGTTAATTTTATGGACATTTCAGATGTAACCTGTGTTTTCTGTTGGCTGCAAGTGATGGCAATGGGACACAAAGAGCCTTTGGGATTTTAATCCCCATTTACATGTTAGCTAGACTCATGGACCAATATAGATTGGAACAAGACCTTTGGATGTCACTTGGTCCAGCCCCAGAAGCCTTGCTGGTCCTTAGCTATTTTTTAAAGTCATTTAGTGTTTTTTTCCATGAACAGCAGGAAATACTGGGTTCTAACTCACCCCCTTGTCCCAAGGCAGGATCAATTATTTTCTTCTGTCATTCCTGACACACATTTCTCTGACCTGGTATTAAAACCTCACAGGAGCAGGGACTCCACCCCAGCTGCAGGCAATCCACCTCCACACTAAACCAACCTCACACGAGCAAGCTCTCCTGGTAGCAGGATAAGAAAAACTCGCAATATCAACTGAATCAAACAACATTTATTTTACTGACTGTATCAGTAACCGAATCCTGGGTTTGTCCGGGCTATTGGGATCATTAACTCCATGCTAACGAGGGCAGCGTTAAGAGGATGCTGCACTGGAGAGTGTATGGAGAGGTAAATTCAGGTCCCTCGTAGCTATAGAGATAATCACGGCTATATGGCCCCTTCCCACTGTCTATCATATCCCATCCCATCACCCCTCGTTAAGCAACCCAGGGCATTTGCCTTCTCTCCAGGAAAATCTGACCAGCTAAATTCCTCACTGTATAGCAGAACTCCAAGTAGTAGGGGGAAAGGAGAAGAAAACGCAATATGATAGGCCACAGTATAGTGCTATCTATAAATATTTTACCAGGAAAGGTATGCAACTGGTATTTTGAACAAATCCCCAGCCACAGTTTTAATAAAGTGCCTTTAGCATGCCACTCTGCCGTGTTTAAATCTAATTCCAGTTGTCAGTCAAATCGCTGTATGTTATTAACCTATGGGCATAATTGCCTATTCCAAGTCTGCAGCTCTAAGAGGCTTTATGTATGATTGTAATAAATGAAATAACTTTTATGATTCCAACTCATAGTTGAACACACTGACATTGAAAATTACACATGCATACACATTACTTTTGTCTTTCCCTATATAAGATATTATCTGCGCGACTATGACTGTAGAGGAAGACCTGTGTTATGAGGGAAATGACTGAGCTTTGCGTTAGCTCAACTCTACAGCTGGTGCCACATGGAAACACTTCAGCCCATCTTGGTCTAAAATAAAAAGTCTCCATCCAAATAAGCAAATGTTCATAAAATTGCCACCGCGTGTATCAGCGATGGAGAAATCCTCATACGGTGCCACGGCCAAAGCGATTTATAGCAGATTTAGGCACTGACAGCTGCTGTCTCTCCATCCCCAACCGCCTCCCTCTCTCCCACCATGTTGTATTCTGTGCCTGTAGGAGGAACTGATGCTGAAGGGACGATTGGCTTGTTGGTTTATTTTTTGTTTGTCACCATTGGGCAAGGTGAACATGAAATGCAAAGGGCAAAGGCAGCATTTTCCAGCCTTTCTGTGCTGCTGAAAACCACAGCAGAAGCGGGAGGGTAGCAAAGGGTCACCAACCACCCAAGGATGTAAGTGCTGCCAGCAGCAGGTCCCGAAAAGCATCATCGCAGCCTCCCTTGGATGTCACCAGACTTTACAAGAGGTTATGGCCCCACAGCAGTAATTTGAGCCAGTAGCATCTCATCTGCACCCTTGGCAAGTCTGCAGATAACGCCAAACTGAGTGGTGCGGTTGATGCACCCGAGGGACGGGTTGCCATCCAGAGGGACCTGGACAAGGTAGAGACATGGGCTCATCTTGGTTTCACAAGGATCAACGAGGCCAGTACAAGGTCCTGCAGATGGGTCAGGGCAACCCCCAGTATCAACACAGGCTGGGGGACAAGTGGATCGAGAGCAGTCCTGAGGAGAAGGACTTGGGGGTACTGTAGATGAGAAACTGGACGTGAGCCGGCAATGTGCCCTCGCAGCCCAGAAAGCCAACCGTGTCCTGGGCTGCATCCCGAGCAGCGTGGCCAGCAGGTCGAGGGAGGGGATTCTGCCCCTCTGCTCCCATCGGGTGAGACCCCACCTGGAGTCCTGCGTCCAGCTCTGGGAAAAATGGGGACAGACTTTTTAGTAGGGCCTGTAGCGACAGGACAAGGGGTAATGGTGTTAAACTAAAAGAGGGGAGATTCAGACTAGATAGAAGGAAGAAATGTTTTATGCTGAGGGTGGTGAGACGCTGGCCCAGGTTGCCCAGAGAGGCGGTAGCTGCCCCATCCCTGGAACCATCCAAGGTCAGGATGGACGGGGCTCTGAGCGACCGGCTCTGGTTGAAGATGTCCCTGCTCATGGCCGGGGGTTGGACTGGAAGACCTTGAAAGGTCCCTTTCCCACCCGAACCATTTTGTGATTCTGTGATTTTAGGATCTTGGCAGAGCTGGGGCCCTTGGCCTCTATCACTTGCCCAAACTGTTTACATAGTTGTAGACTGGGGCTGGGGAATGTCTCTCTTCATTTCACCCATCTGAAACGCACGTGGACAGTCTCCACCGGCCGGCTGGACCGCTTCCTGGGTAGGCAGAGAGATGGGCATCTCCAGGGGGTGGTTCGCCTCGGAGATGAGGAATGGCTGTCCATCAGCAATGGACATTCACACAGTGTGATTCACAGGCATGAGAGGACCTTTGGGCAACTGAGATTTGGTAGGGTGAATCCCACCTCTGCAACTCCTCTACCTCCCTAACCTAAAGGCTGCTGAAGAGAGGTTGGGACACTTGGAAAAGACTTGCTGAGGACCAGACCCTGCTTAAAATACCACAAGGGATAGGAGGAGTGTCCTCTACTGAGCCTCCAACCTGTCCCCAGCTCCCTAAATATCCTCAGGAGAAAGGCAGCAAGAGGGGGATAAATCCTCTAGCCAGGCTGCTCAGAGCTTGCCTTGGGTATGGGGAGAGGTTTTTCTGCTGGCCACCTCCAGTGACCAACCACTGGGGCATTTTATCCTCTCACTATCCCGCACTTTGGCTGAAACAGTCCCAAAACACCCCAAGAGAGACCCAGTTGCAGCCTTCCCACTTGAAAACTGTCCTTGTTGCAGGACAGGAAGGGTCTGGGCTCCTGCTAACGTGGCTTTTAGTGCTGGGACAGGTTCTTGCCCTAAAATCAGGATGTTTACACTGAACGGTAGGATGGACCTTTTATGGACCAGGGTTTCTAGGGCCAGTATAGGTGTGTTTATGTATCACAGCGTAGAGGTTCACATGAGCGGGTGATACCATTCAAACCCTTCCTGGCATTGGTAGCGATTCAAGAACTGTGATTTCACGGGGTACCACATCATTGCTAAAGCTTTGGATGAGGGTCCGGATAGTTTCTGAATGCTCTGTGCCTCTTGAGCTCCTCTTACCAAACTCTTGCCTCCCAACCCATCTGATCTTCTTGAGGAGGTGTAGGAGCCATGGGAATCCCTCTTCTTACGGGGTCTCTCACTTCAGAGCAGCCCCACGCCCACCTTGGGACTCAGCCCTGGGTCCCTTTCCTCTACGCGCAGCGTTTTTTCACTCTGAGCCGAGGCTGCGGAGCAAAGCAGCTATAGCTGGCTATGGATAGTGGGGTACCGTGGTAGCATCACCGCCCCGTGATCGCAGCACGACTCGGGACCGTATGCACGCACAACTGGGCAAGTGTCATGGTGACGGCGTATCCTCCATCCTCACCAGCCCCGTAGCAAATGCTGCACCCGCCCGCCAGCTCTGGGGCAGCAGAAGACGCGGGTCGCTTCTCCTCCCGGCTTCCACGCCCGGCAAAGCTCATCGGATTTGCTCGTTTGGTTGCTCATCGCCCGCAGGCTTGGAGCAAACCCGGTCACACTGAGCATCTCGGCAGTGCTGCTCCGTTGGGTCCCCACAGCCTTTAAGCGCAGCTCCTGATTGGAATTAATCTAATTACTTGTCTGATGCTGGCATTTTGGGTGATGGGAAAAATATATTTGGAGGGGCTACTTTGAGACGTCTTAATAGGAGAAACGGGATGGCCTTGGTGGGTGGGAGCGTCGTTAAAGCTCCATCCCCGCTCGTCAGGGCACCGCGTTCGGCTTCCCTGTTTGACCCCTTAATTTCCCGCACTGATGTCACCGAAATCCCTGTTTGTGGTCTCACTGGCGGTCTAAATTTAGAGTGTTTGAGATGATTTGTGACTCTGTTGCTGGGGGGAGGCGGGGAAGGGGGGGTCGGGGAATGACATGTGAGTCCTGTGTCATTGAGGCTTGTTTGGGCTTTGAAGACGGTTGCGTGGTGTACGGAGATGACAGTGCTGTCCAGGAAGAGCGGAGAGGAAAAAAAATATGGGACTCTTGGTCCTTTTTATAGTCTAAGCAATTTACTTCAGCTCGTTGCTTTGCCAAGACATTAAGAAAGGATTTTCCCCTCGAATCCTGATTAGATTTCCCCGCAAAATGCCCACTTTGACTGCTGCTGCTAGGAGATCGGTTGGTTTGGGGTTCAAAGAGGTACGCAGCGTAAAAATAGACCGAAAAAAGGAGCTGAATGCTGCGGGGATGTGGAAGAGAAGACCTTTCTGCATGGAGACGATCACCCGTCATGGGGCTGGGTGAATCGCAGAGCTGGATGGGGCTGGGACTCGACCGAGAGCCAAGAAATGAGGGAAATAGAGGAATTTCCCACATCTTCCTTTCCACCTCCCAGGCAGAGCCAGAGCATCTCGAGTCAAACCAGCGTTGCAGTGGCGAGCGAATCGGTCAGGGGGGTGGGCGTGGGCGGGGAGAAATAAAAATGGCATAAAATCGCAGATGGAAGGATCTGCGTGTCCCGCTTCTCCGCTCCATCCATCCCCCTTCCTCTCCCCACGTCGTGGGTACCGGAGGGTCCCTCTCCCCGTTCCCACCAGCCCCTTCCAGCGTGCGCCCTTGAGGCCAGACGCCTGAAGGTTATTTGGGGGCATCGCTGTGTTAATCAAACATTCGCACAAGCTGCTTAATTCCCCCCCCCCCCCCC
>JANZLQ010000017.1:27457868-27485070 GCA_026212715.1 Elanus axillaris | reverse complement strand
CCCCACCTCCAGAGCAGCCCTCTCTAAGCCCCCAAATATTATCGCTTTGTTTACTGCTGGGTTTTGCGGAGGGTGAAAGCTGATGGACTAGACCCCTATTCCAAGTACTTATCGCCTTCCACAGTTTTAAGAATATAATTTCATCTACTGGCCGTAGAGGAAAAAAAAAAAACAACCCACCCCAGATCTCTTGTACTCTGTGATTTATTTCTGAATTTTCCTCGAGGGGGAAAAAAATCATGTAAAGGTCTCCAAGCCGAAGGTTTAAAATAATGCGTCATATTTAAGCAAATTATGTTGGAGTAGGCACAGAAGAAAAAGGAAAGACGTAGTGCCGGGCTGGAGCCCTGTTAAGTGTTTCGAGGAACGTAACACATATTTTAGAGAATAAAACGTGGGGGGTAGGCGTGAGATTTCAGGGCTCGTCTCAGATATACCTGGGCCGCTCGTATTTGGGAGCCGCAAACCCCATCGCGTCATTTGTCCCCTTCGCATTTTGTGCCTCCGTCATTGTAGGAGTATTTGCAAAGCAGATTAAACCCAAAAACTCGCCTTGCCTTGCTGGAATTTGCTATTTATTTTCCGAGCTACTCTGCTACAGCAGCAACGGCCTTGAAATCCCGCAGCTTCAGTTTTACGGTGCCGTCTCCCGGTGTATACGTTACCTTGGCTCCTATTGTTCTATAGGTCAGCGTGAGAGCCCTGAATCAGGTAAATGCACTTTCCTAGTCCCTTTTGTGCCGTACGCCACAATATAAATGTCTGCCTAGTGTGTGTTTCCCATACGCAGATTCAACTGGCATTGAACAGCAGATGGTTCAGGTAGCGGATTTAAAAGCTGTCCTAGCCACCCCCCAGACCTGACCTATATCGCAGGATGAATGCCAGGCATACCTTTGCTTTCCCCTATGTCGATCATATATCTTTGGATTCCCCCCGGCCTCCATCAGCTGTCAAAAAAAAAAAAAAAAAAAAAAAAAAGAAGGGAAAGGAAAAAAAAAAAAAAGCAATACCTTCATGACTGATATTTACACAAGTAAATATTTTTTATGTATATACAGCCAGTATGAAATGATTTTTAATGAATTATCTGTGAGTGAAAACAGTTCTGTAAATCAGCAGGGCTTCAGGCAATTTTTACCATATGTCAGCTTGCATTTGTATCACAGAATTTGTTTTTGTGAGGACAAAATATCTGCTTTTCTTTCATTGCTTATGTGCTAGAATTAGGATCTACATAACTCAATGCATTTAAGCAAGAATATTTTCTGGTTTTATTGGACTACTATTAATGCAAAGGCGAATGTATCCTATACTGCACTGCACGCCCAGACAGCAAGGCAGGCAGTAAGAGCTGCACGTTAGCAGGAGAAGCCCGAACGATATTAAAAAATCTCTTTTTTTCCCCCATAAAGCTTGCTTCAGACCTTTCTCCAGGAGGTTTCTTAGAGTAAATCAGCAACTTGCACAGCGAAAAAAAAAAAAAATCTGCAAAATATAAGCTGTGCTCTGCACACATCTCTCCCTTCCCCCTCCGTAAAATAGCATCTGAATTCCTAATGGCAATAAGGATGAATTACTTAACGTATGGAGGGGGTGCTCAGGCTAAAAACACACTCCATAATAACACTAAGCTTTATTATCACTGTATTTACCCATAGAAGTGTAAAGCTCGTCATGCACAACAGAAGCCGGAGCCCGAAATGAGAAATTGCCACCGTAATACCCTGCAAAACGCAGGTTAAAACTTCTGACTGATCCAGGTTAGGAATAAATTGCTCTCCTAAATTCACATACAAAACCAAGATGAAAAGTAACCGGGGGCGGGGGGAACACAAAACCAAATCAAAATTGCTATGGAGATCTCTTATTTCTGCTTTATTCCTGAACTCTGGGGATTTTATTCCTGCGCTGGTAACGCCGAGGAAATGTTTCAATTATCTTTTAAAAATATTGCCGCAGTAAAAATCTAAAGGCGGCTTCTCCATCGTTTAGCCGGGGCTAAATCGGAGGGTGGGGGGACTTCTCCCAGCTTGCGCTGACGCTGGGAGGGAGGAGAAGGCCGCTGGTAACAGTGGTCCTCGCTCTGCCGCACCATACCCCGAACAAAGAGAGGTTGCCCCTATTTATATACGGGTCCTGTATATCGAGCGATTTGCCGCTGACTTCAATGGGAACAGGATGCTTTCCGTTTGCCCACGGGAATATTTCTGGCGAAGCTGCCGTGAGCAGGGGGAAGGGAGAGAGGTTGAGATTTTTTTTTTTATTATTTTTATTTTTTGCAAGAGGAGGGTAAAAAAAAAATTAAATAAAAAAAAATAATCCCAGTTCTTTCCCTTCTGCCCTTGTTTTCGTCTCCTCCCCTCTGCCTCTCTCCCCGCGTGGCGAGGATGCAGCCACGAGACAGAAGACGACGATTATATAATGACGTAATGCTTAGATGAAAAATGTCATAACCATTTGTCACCAAATGCCCCGTGCACCGAGATGAAGCAAACAGTATGAGACTGACAGGGCTGATGAAAAACAGCACTTAAGCTAATTTTTTTCTGCTAAACTCTGTTGTGCACTATGCAAATATGATTGGGAAAGTGGGACATTATCAACACTTTAACGCTAGTTAACTTTCGGAGATGATACTCAGAGCAATCAACATAAACTTAGCATACAGTAGCTTAAATAACAAAAATGTTTCGCCGCTCGGCGCTGACATTTGGTTCCAGCCAGTGCAACGCCGTGTGATGGATTGTGCCGTGCCTGCGAACAAATTAAAAATACATTGCTTCAGATCACTTGTGGCAGTAGCGAAGAGGAACTGGTTTTAAACCGGAATAACAATAATAGCAATTATATACCAATCTGGCCTGAATCATCTCGCCCTGCTAGCAGTTATTGATTATTAATAGGATAATATTTGCACGAGCCCGCCTTAGACCGCATCCCTCATCCCGCTGGCTCCTGCACCAGCGCACAGCAAGAACCAACCCATTCCCGACGAATTCACGGTCCGGCGGCGGGCGCTTGCCGGCTCTTAAATTTATCAAGTTCCTCAACAGCCTGGTTTTTTTTCCCCTAAAGGTCCAATTCCTAACACCACGTGATCATGTCAGAACTGCAGCTTTCCTTTCCTTTTTGTTTTTCCCCTGGAAAATAAATTTCTCTTTATCCATCAGAACTGTGCGTTGCAAACCCTAAAGGTCATCCTCCCAAAGAAAGGAAGAATAACCCACAATTTGCTATTTTTAAAAGCTCACGGCGGTGGGAGAGGTGGCGTATGAAAAGATGAACTGATTTACAGGAGAGGACGGGGCGCACATCTCCCTCATTAGCATTCGCCCCATTCCCCGCAGCAACGGGGGATAATAATAATACCTTAATACCTCCCAGCAGGGCTCAAAGGAGCTGGAAAAATAGGATTTAGGGTGCGAGCTGGGGAAAAAAAACCCACCCCGTGCCGCAGCTGAACCCACGGAGAAAAGTTGAAGCTGAATTTTATGTCGTGGTGTTATTGATTGGGATGTTAACAAACCCGGAGCGCGGGGAGCGGAGGGAGGTTGGAGGGCAGCCAGCTGCCGCTGCCGGTCCAGGACTGGAAGGATGCCTGCTCAGATACGGCAAAACCCGCTCCCCGTCCTAGGTCTTCCCAGGGCTTCTGCAAAAACGTTAATTCAGATTCACACACTGAGTAAAGTGCGGAGAATTAGCTCTATTTTGCCTATGCAGAATTGAGATGTGGGGAGGAGAAACACTTTAATGAGGGTGGCACGGGGAGCCCACCGAGAACTGGAGACCCTTCTTCATGGTCTGAGCCCTCGTCTTTGGCCGTGCCTTGTCTGGCCTTCTCCTTAATCAAGCCGCTGGCGATCCTTTCTAGTTCATTAATGGAATGCAACAAATCATGGCAAATATTATGGATGGGAAGAACAAATGGCACCCTTTCCAAAATTCAAGGGATGTGCCAACACGTGCAGTCGGTGCAGGGACCGGAGAGATGAGCAGAGCACCAGTCTACCATGGGAGTTCTGGCCAAGGAAATGATTATATCCAAGGAAAAGTCTTCCTTCTTGTCTCAAGGGATGGCTGGCTGCAGAGATGCACCAAAGAGCAGGGTTTTTCCCCTTTTTGAGACTAGGGAAGGCATTTGATGAGTGAAGAAAGCAAGAAAGACCCTACAGGATTTGGTGGCTCAGCCCCATGGAGCATGGGCTAGGCTTGCTGCTGACAGCATCACACCGGAGAGCAGAGAAATCCCCAGCTGGACCCCTTCTGCTTGACTTAATTTATTATTTATCCTGCTCTGAGGTGCCTCTGAAGCTGGCAGCAATTTGGACACACCAAGGAAAGGCTGAGACTGCACAGGCACCGCATGGTCACAACTCCCCCACCCCAAAGACATGACCTCATGGCCAAGGAAAGAGGCTCCAGCACAGGTAAATGCAACTTCTTAGTAAATGCATAGCTAAATTCTACAGTTTATCCCAAAGGGTCTGCATATCTGCTCTGGTACTGGCCGGGGTGAATGAGAGATGGGAAACAGAGCGGACCAGCTTTTTTGGGTGAGGGATGGGGCATTTTTGGTTCATGAGCTTGTGCTGCCTCAGCAGCTTACCTTGAAGTTTTGCTGTTTCAGCTCCTTACGCTCTGCTCGAAGGGCATCCCCAAGGCCATCACCGAAGCCAGGGTCTTGCAACCCCCAAGGTACCACCAAGGCGAGTTAGCAGCTCTTTCCACCTTCCCCCACGTCCAGGGTCTCCCCGAACTTCACCCACTTGCAGCTCGACACCTCCGAAGGGATGTCCGACCCTGGGAAGTAAGCGGAGACCATCTCACCATGGCCGAAAGCCTTCTTCTGTAGCCGTGGCTGCTCTGGAGGGGAGCTGAGGTCAGCCAGCATGTTGCTGTTTGATGAGAGAGCTCTCCTCATTCCCATCCAACGCAAAGGCACTTCGCTGAATTTCTGAAGCTGTAACAAGCCCAGTCCTAGTCCCTGGCTGCCTCTCACGGCCATCAGCAAGTCCTGGAGTGAGAGCATAAATGCACTTGTTCTGCCTCCCTGAGTGCAAGGAAACTGCCTCAACAAAGAGCATGAAATATTTCTCTTGGCTTTCTGTAAATGAAGGGAGAGAAAGCAGGGCAGATGGCAGCTACTTGAAGCACTCCACCCGGCGATTCGTAGCCTACAAGAGCGTTGTGGGACCACTGGGACAAGGCTTTTCTGCTACGGATGAACCCACTTCTTTATCATCTCTGCCCAGATTCGCTTTTCTGTTCTTCCAAGCTCCTGGTTTCATTATAAATAGCACCCAGGTCTGTGAAGGGTGAGCAAGAACAGCCCTCCAGGGCCTCTTGCTTTGCTCTCTGTTGTACCCCCAAAATCCATGTCCCTCTCTGTGATGGATTTCTGCGTTGCCAGCAGCAACAGGATGCAAGGAACCACCACCACTAATCTCAAATATCAGGAGTTGTGTTACTGGGGTTGCTTTGGACCTCGTTTTCAATAAGGCAGAGATTTGGGCACGATGGAGCCGTCCCCCACCAAACTGACCACGAGGCCAAGTGCCGGGTCCTGCCCAGGAAACAGCCTCAAGTTGTGCCAGGGGAGGTTTAGACTGGATATTGGGAAAAATTTCTTCATGGGAAGGGTTGCCAAGCACCGGACCAGGCTGCCCAGGGAAGTGGTGGACTCACCAGCCCTGGGGGTATTTAAAAGACGTGTAGACGTGGTGCTCGGGGACGTGGTTTAGTGGTGGACTCGGCAGTGCTAGGTTAACGGTTGGACTCGATGATCTTGAATGTCCTTTCCAACATAAATGATTCTATGATTCTATGACGTCCACCCTGAAGAACCTCTTTTCAAAGTCCCTTTCTGCACTTGAAATGGAGGCCAAGCAAGTGTCCCAACGGCCGTCACATCATCTCCAACCTGCTGATTTTTTTTCACTTCGAGCAACCAGCATCAGCTCTCATCCTATGTTTTATACATGGTCAGCAAGAGACAATCTCTTTCATAATAGGGCAGGAGCACATCCAATTAAACTGGCAAACAGTATTACATTTTCCTATTACTTTGCGGAGAACATCCTTTCTGGTAAAGAGAAGCCCAGAGGTTATAGAAATTTTAAGGATTTCTTTTTCAAACTCTTACACTGCTGAATCTGTGATCTCAATTTGAATTAGCTGGTACCTGCTGTTTGGGCTGTTTGTTGTTAGAAGTCACCAGCAATGGTGATACCAGAAAGGCTGTAACACAATAGACTCAAAAGGATCTGAGGTCAAGGGCAATAAAGTTTAAAATACAATCTCTTCTTGCTTGGAGATATTTTTGCACATATATATCCTGAAAAGAAAACTCAGAAGAGTAATGCTTTCAAATGCAATCTGAAGGAAGTCACAGGGAAAAAGGCAATATATTTTGTAATGAATTCGTTTAAGCAACTCAGGTGATACTGTTGATTTGCTGCTCCCCGGATTGTAATTTATTAGAAATTGCTTCTGATGTTTACAGGATGCATAAAGAGTAGTTCAATGTAAATAAGGTGCTGCTGTTTGTTTAAGTGTCCCTTCTGGTGAATTAAATAACTTTGTGAGAAGACTTCTTGCATATATTTATTCCACTTCCGACTTCAATGTCATCTTGGCTCAGTTAACTGGAGGAGAAAAACCAGTTCGCACATGAATATTTTACCATTCTTGACAGACCCGCACTTTGATACGCTTTGGAAAACCCCAAATCGCCCTGTGTGCTCTGCTGCCCCACTCACCCCCTTAACCTTATCATCCCGGGGACCTGGGTGCTGCTTCTTTCTGGGCCGAGATGCCACGGCGTGAAGCAGAAACGGTCCCTCCCCTCCCTCAATCACTGCACCAGCACGAAAGTGCTGAGCCCAGCAGATGAAAAGCTTCTGCTGCCGAGCGGAGGGGGACTGTGGCACGTAGCCTCCGCAAGACAGAGCACGTGATATTATTCAAGAGTCACCTTTTCCGTGGAGTGATTTGCTTCATATGAGGCTTGCTTTCAACGTAGAAATAAATCTGAAAATCTATATACAACCGTCTCCAATTGATCAGACAAATCTTGCATAGCCAAGGCTAATCAGAAGGACTTGTAATGCACGGATTCCTTAAAGCGTCTTAAAATTAATGGCAGGATCTATCCCAGAGCTGTAATTTTTTTCAGAGTGCTTAAAGGGGGTTATGCAGACATAATTCATCTGGATCGAACAGTCTAATCCGAGATTTACATGATTGGTAATGCTTACTTCTCCGCTAATCAATTCTTGCAGTGCAAGAAGGAGCTCTGAAACACGCAGCCTTGGTGTGAAGTACATTAATTCTAACAGCTTTATTCCTCCACCGTTTGTCTGTTGAGCGCGTTTTGGCGTTACACCCCTCACAGACAACCGCAACAAAGCAGGTGCTTTGCGTTATTTACCCGATTTACAGCCAAACTTTACATACCAGCGCTTGCTTCTACTATTAACCCTGCCCTCCTGTTAATGTGGAAACACCTTGCAAGCCCCCAGCCAGGTTTTACAGCACAATGTCCCACGTTTTCTCTCGGCAGCGGTGCCAGCTTCCTCGAGCAAGCCCGTGGTCTGGTCTGCTGTAGTCGGTGATCACCCTCCTCTCGCCACCGAGGCTCAGCACAAGCTGTATCTCCCTTACGGTCTTCAAACCATGGATTTTTTGACTCATTTTCCAGTGTCACCACAATATTCCAGAAAGCCCTTTACCAAACATGAAGTCTCCCCCTCTTCAGGGCAGCAGGTGTTTAACTTTATCCTCATGCTTTATTTGCCCTGAAGGATTTGGGCACGTACGGGAAGCTGAATTTGCTGGGGCTGCTCTCCCATGCTGCAGCCACACCGTGCTCACTGCCCAGATGCAAATCCGTGAAGGTATTTATGCCTCCACCATGGATCCTAGCACGTAGGAGCAGAAATATAACGGCATGCCATGTAAGCCTCACTCTGGAGAGGCAGGTGGCACATTTTGTGCTCCTCCATAAGACGGGACTTTGGTGGTCAGCCACAGGAACGAGTGAATTTTTAAGCATCTCGGGCTTCTGGTTATGGTGTTACTCGGTGGTGGCATCTCCTGACCTTGAGATGTTTGGGTTTTACAAAATAAGGATTTGTTCTAGCTGTGCTGTTTTCAGTCAAGGTGATTTAAAAACCTTCTTCCTAACACCAGATATGGTCAGGAGTTTTCACTCCATATTGGCAGTGTAAAAGGGACTTAAAGGAGGAGTAAGCCACGGCTGAATCCAGCTGTGACCACAGCCTTGTCAGAGGTATAGCAGTGCTGGCCCTGGGCCTGCATGGGGCAGGGGGGTGGAAACACCTTTCTTACCCTGAGGCTGGTCCATGGTCACTAGCTCATGAGAAACATTCTTTATATTCCATATTTTAATAAGTACATTCATAGAACTGTAGAATCACAGAAGGGTTTGGGTTGGAAGGGACCATTAAAGGTCCATCTCGTCCAACCCCCGGCCATGAGCAGGGACATCTTCAACCAGAGCCGGTCGCTCAGAGCCCCGTCCAACCTGACCTGGAACGGTTCCAGGGATGGGGCATCGACCGCCTCTCTGGGAAGCTTGTCCCAGTGTTTCACCACCCTCACCCTTAAAAAATGTCTTCCTAGTCTGCATCTACTCTCTTTAAGTTCACATTATTACCCCATCTTTTGCTAATGATTTTTTTTTTTTTTTTACCAGCGGCTCCATCTTCTCCCCACTGGCAGAAGTACCATGAGACGGAGGACGTGGCTGTGGGCTCTGCGAGCTTTCTTGCAAGACTTGCATTTTCTTTCGAAGTCACAGCTTTTTGTCATCCCTTCCTAGGAGCTTTCTTTCTGAGGGTGGTGCTGGCAAGGGAGCAGCTGGCCGAAGAGGAGCATCATGTGCAGAGCACTCTGCGGCAAGGCAAATGCTCCTTTGCTCCAGGCTTTTGAGCGTGATGCAGGAGAGGAAAAAAATATCATTTCCTCCTTGTTAGCCGATGCAGCCAAAGCTGGGTGTGTTCTGATCTGTCCCCATGCAGGTATTACAGGGTTGCTGCTGTGTGGATGGAATAGGGGTGACTTGTCACCGGCATCCTGCAAGTTCAGGTTTGAGGGTCTGAATGCAAACCGGACTCCCTGACTCTGTGGTCAGGATATTTTTTCATTTTAAAGAATGACATAAAATGGTAAAATTCAGACAACAGGCTCAAAAATCTCACCCTACTTCTGCAGTTAAAATCTTCTTTGGTATTTCAGCTCCCTGGCTGGGATTTCCATCCCCAGGAGGCGTTTCAGGAGCGGGCCCGTGGCATGGATTGCAAGCAGGACCACGAGTGTGCACGTCCTCCAAGAGAAGTGTGTCAGGGGAGGCTGTATAACCACAACAGAAATTGCAAGGTGGAGTTGGGGGAAACACTGAAAATATGGAAAATGGGAAAAGCGTTTCTAAACTAGAAGAAAAACAGAGTCATCAAGTTACGGTCTGGCGTCTCCTCTTCCGCTGGTCCAGCAGGAATGGCAACGTGGCTGTGCATGCTCTGCACCCGCGGGGGCACGTTTGGTTGGGGCAATGTGCCAGGTTCTTTGGATTTGCTTTGGGTTCATGGTGGGTTAAGAGCAGGTGGGGGAGCAGCTCCCCCGGCTCCACTGATCCAGGGGAATTCATTATGCCTGGGAAGCTTGATCGTGTCAGAGTTTGAAATGATGCTAAAAAGACATCACGGGGTTTCCTGGTGATTGTCCTCCATAGTTCCAGATCAGCTGAATTCAGAGAAGACCCCTTGTAGCTACAAGGCTTTAAGCTCCACTTCAGGTCATCTGGAAATCAAAATCTGTTCTCTTTCTGCCTCTTCCATCCTCTGTGGCCATATGCCAAGTTCGGCTCTCAGAATTCAATCGCCAGTGCTGCTTCCCGAGGCAGAAGAAACTCTAACTCATTCTTCCTCCTGCATCTAGGCAAAAAGGAGTTTGTGGCACAAGCTGACTTAGAATTAGATTTTCATTTTTCTGAACAGAAGCACAAGGCTCCTTAGGTTTGGTCTTACAAAACGCTGGTTACTTTGGCCCTGACCCGGACCAGAAATCGTGCGTGGTACCGAATAGCATACCTGGGGGACGTTCGCAATATGTTGTTAACATGAAGTAGTTTGTTCTAGTGCTGGTGCTGGGTCAAAACGTGAGCAGAAACTCCGTCCAACCGAGGAAGGACTCTGCCCACGAACAGCGTTGTGCCTGTGGAAGAAGGAATGCCAAAGTCAACCACGTGAGCCGTGAAGAAAGAGGAAAGATGGTGGTTGCCACTGTTGATGCTAATGAGCTAACACGGCCTCATTCACACCTGTCATTAGTGCTCTTTTGTGACTTTGTAAATGATTTGCAGTGACACAGAAAGGAAAAGTGGTGCCATCCCGACAGGATGGGGAGATGCATTTGGACCCTGTTGTCTCTCCAGGTCCTCATTTTCTGTGCACAGCACTTCTGCTAATGGAGCTATGTTTAATGGCGAGAGGCATCATCTTCTGCAGTTCATGCTCATCGGACCTCCTAGATTTGGCTTTTCTGGATTCTCTGGTGGGACAGGAGAGAAGAAAGCAGAGAGTAGATTAGAGAGGGAAGGAGCTCATTAGCAGATGGAGTGCTCCAGCTCTCTCCTTTCTTCTAAACCCCGATGAATGCCACAAATGGGAGAAGAAAATCAGAAATCAGCTCTGGGAGTGCTGTTAATGTCTCAGAGTTAGGCTGGGATCCTGCCATCCCGCAGCTGAGCTGTGGCACCACAGCGCACTGACCTGCAAATGAAGACTCCCCTGCTATGCTGTGCTGGTTCAGCTGAGTCGAATGTGTCAGCAGGCAGCACGGAGACTTTAATATTTATAACATGTTTTGACCAGTAATATATTCAGCCTATTTTTAAGCTGCATGGCTCTGCACGGGGAGACATCTCATGTCTCTGAGCCCTGAAGGCAGCTGGAAGAGCTTTGCAGCTGATGTCCACACTAGAAGGAGAAGGTTTCCAGCCTTGCTTCAGTTTTCCAGCAGCTGGGAGGAGAACGAGGGCTGGGCGTGGGATATTGCACGGTTCATGGGGTGAGAGAGGACACGGCACTGAGTTATGGGTACGGGATGCCTGGGAATGGCACGGGCTCTGCCAGGGCGGGATCGGCTGCAAACGCAGCAGGTGTATTCCCCTAAGTTTGCTTTGGTTTAGGTTATCTCGAAAAATGCTTTCGCTGTTGCTTTAGGAGGAAATTCTCCTGGCAGCAATCCTCAGCCACAGGTCAGTTTATTTACACGAAGAAGGATTCAGATAGTGAGAAAACACCACTGTGAGCCCAAATAAGCATCAAATCAAGATTTAAAGCAGGAAATAATTTTCCAGCAAACAAACTAGTTAAAATTCAGGTTCTAATGAGAGACCAGAAGGAAAATCTATAGCAAGAGGAGATGAAACCTGTCTTGTTTGGATTATGTGATTAGAAGTTTTACTATTTTCAGTATCTCTAATCTGAAAAAGTAAGCAATGTCAGCAGAAAATTAGTCAACGTGGGAGGAAAATTTGGTGAGTATTTTGGGTTTTATTTCTGCACTGGAAATCAGTTGTTAGCTGAAAAACACACAGGGACATTCAAGCAGTTGACGTTTCACTTCTTCTGTTGCACGCAGAGCCGGGAGAAATCGGTGGCTTTTTGGAAGGGAATTTGCGTGGGACATGACAGCAGTTCCTTTCACACAAATCCTAACATCTCCAAATACAGATACATTTTTTTTAATTGAAATTTTAGGGGCCTGCGAATTATTCATAATTAAGCATGTGAAAGAAAAGTGGCTGGTAATGAGGAGGCTTCGCTTCATGTCTCCAAACAAGCTTCACCTAGATGAGATTTGTGCCTACACAGGTCTTCACCAGTGCCTGTGCATTATTTGAAGCGTAAATAAAATATCCCCGGCTGCTCAGACAGCGAATGGGGGGGGTGAGAGCACTCTGTGAGGTGCCCAAATTCGGAGCTAAGCCAGAAGATGTGGGCACAGGTCTCCTGGATTTCTGTCTCATGACTCATCCCATGCAACAAGAGATTTGGAAGGTGCTTTTCAAATGAGAAGTCACCCCATTTTCCCCTCCGTGTGACCTGCAGAGCAGCTGATGTGACTGAGCCGAAACCAGGCCCCCTCCAATCTTGGGGAAAGCTGATGCAACGGCAACAGACCCAACCTGAAACACAGTGATAGGTCAGGATGGGGTTTGAGATCAGAGATCCTCATTCGTATTTATACTTAATTCTTTCCCATCCCAGCAACAATGTAAAACAGCCTTAAAATGACTGCGCAGTATCAAATGCTTCCCTCGTTTCCCCAGTGGTGCAGAGATCTCTAAGGACAAGCCCTGTGAGTGGCTGTGTTGAGCAAGGGCTAAAGAAGAGCCGGGGGATTTAGGCTTTATCTCGGAAATAGTATTTCAGTGCATCACCCCGAATAAACTGCTGCCGGAGCTGCCGATGGATCAGCGATTTCCTCTGCAAACCTCAGAGAAACAGGTGAAACACTGGGCAGGGCATCATTGGATGCATCATTCAGCCAAACTTTTAAAACAGCAATCCCCGTAATAGGATTAAACGGGGCCAACCAACAGGGGCAAAGGCTTGAAGAGATTACGCGAGGCATGAGAGAGGAAGGATTAGCAGGAGAGACAACAAAAACGGAAGCCAGGAGAGTGCACTTAGCACCGAGGGTGAGCGGTGCCACACGCCACGCGCGCTTGGGGTTGACCTCTCCACCTCCGCTCCAGGACAGCCCGGACTCACCCGCTCCATCCACAAGAACGGTCCCTGCGCCTCCAGATGTCCCGTGGGCACTGGGACACCAGCTCGTGCCCTACACCAGTACTGACGTGGTCCAGGGCCCCTGGGGCTGATGGCCGCGGGGAACGTGGACAGCCGTATGCACCGAAAATACATTGTTTGAGGCCACTTCTCTTCTCCTTTGCAGTCTGGTAGCCGTGGAGTGAGCGTTGTCTCAGCTACTCTTAGCTTTGTCATGCCCAAATGCCCCGACAGGTGTGACGGCAAATTCAGGTACCAAAAATAGTCACCTGAGTGTGGCCCTGGGTTGATTCTTTTGGCTCCCTTTTGCTTTCTGAAAAATGAATCTGTTCATCTATTTGTTCCCCACATGATACTCTTAATGAACTGGGTGGAAAATACCTTCTCCCCAGCCACCCTCACGAGATAGAGGTATCGACAGTGGAATAATCTCAGACCTGTGAATTTACATTCTCTCATGGTTATGTTTTAGCCACGGACACTGAATTTGAGTAAAAAATGTGAGCGTGTCCTACGTGCTGCATAGGCTGTGCTTTAATATCACGGTCTTGGGGACTCCACTGGTTTAAGCTGGATGAGATCTGAGCTGTTAATAGTCTACACCATCAGCCCTCATCAGACTTTTCACCGTACAAACGTGAAGCCATGCTATGTAACTTTGAGCATCATCAAATTCTGTTTGTTTTCTGTGGAATATGGAGGTTTGTGCCCTTGGAAATCACACGGCCAGAGTCAATGGCCTCCTTCAAAGTTAAGGACTTTTTGGAGTTTCCTGGTTTTGTAACTTGAAATATAGTTTCCAATAAGCAGAAATCCCACTGTTTTTAAGGTACAGAACAGCTCAGTTGGCCACCCTTCCCACGAAGCTGGAGACAGTGTGCTCCTCTCCCACCCCTCTCCAGCATCCCCAGGGCTGCCAGGGCAGCCTGACCGCAGCCATCTGCGCCTGACCTGCCCCAGAAGCGTCTGATCCTTTCAAAAAAATATTCCCCTCCGTTCATCTAAATGCATCCTTTATACATTTGTCCATTTGACTGGGACATTACTGGTGACATGACTGTCATGGCAATGGTTACCTCCTGGCATGCAGAAGAGCGAGCGGATACTTTGAAATGTCTTTGTTAGTAGCAACAGCAGCGATGACACTATGCACCAAAGTACTTTAGCAGATTTTAATGACTGACGGACGAATGCTATGTAGCACTGGGGGTTGGTACTGATCTATATTCACTAAACAGGGATCCTGAGCAGAGACACGTGCATTTGTGTGTGCAAAATACTTCAAAGTGGTGCATGACCCTGCACACAGCAAGGTACTGCTGCTGCCAGCACCGGCTCCCGCGGCTCCCGCTGATGTTACTGGTGGTAGCATCAAATAAAAAGTTGTTGCCTTTCCCATACACTTCTTCACCTTTCTTTTCCCAGGAGAATGTACGTGGGACATGTTCTTACTGCTGAGAGGCCACAGCACTCCAAAAAATGTTGGCTACCATGACCTGCTGTCATTAGCAGCTCTGTCTTTTTGGTAACTGAGAGCTGCTCCAGCACTGGGCTGCACATTTGGGGTGTCACTGATAATACAGTGCAAAACATTTTTATTATCTGTTACATCTCTGGGCCTCTGCTTAGTTTGCCCTTCGATGTTTTCCCAATATAGCTGTTTGCAATGCAAAATGAGATGATTCCATTTGCAAGGAACCTCAGTGTGGACACAGATGTAACAATAATTTATATGCAATCGTTCCTCTTTTTTTTTGTGTGTGCAATGTGCTACCGGTCCAAAGCCTGGTTTTAGGGCAGAATTGTATCTGTGACAGAAAGCTGCAGTTTTCTGCATATCGCGTGCAGTAGACACACTGTGTACAAGGATCGAATGATTATATAGTTGCTATCGACCCGTGCAATTGGCTCTCGGGCGCTTTAGAAGTTGGACTTCTACTTCAAACTAGGAGTTCAGGTCTCCACTGGAGAGAAAGATTCACTTCCAGAGGGCAATTTTTCTTACCTCACAGGGTGGGATGAGCTGACTTCTGCAGCACCTATCTTCTGCACAAGAAATCTTCCTTCCGTGGGAGGACCTTTGGCAACTACCAGCTTCTTAGGTCACGAGACATTTTGTTTTGGCCACCGAAAAGAAAACTCGGAAGAAGCCCGTGAGGCCACTTGGTACTTTGGGGAAACCCTAGAAAAGCCCCATCCTGGCTGTAGGGCTGCTATGGGCATGGAGCAAACAGCCAGGGCTTCCTGCAGACCATTAGCCAGCCGCGCTGCGCTTGAGCCGATGGGCTGCGAGCACGAAGGGAGCAGCTTCTTTAGCTCCTTCTTGTAATTCCATGATCTCTTGTGCACTGAGCTATCCCTATGTCATCCTCCCAGGCAGCCTGCCCGCAGCAGCAAAGACAGCTTTACCGGTCTGCTGAGGTTATATCCGAATATCCTGAGTAATCTTTATGAGTGACGGAGAAATGTCTTGGTAACTTTCTGCAAAGGGCAGTTACCTTAGTTTAAGACATACATCCGATTTCGAACCTCACCTTGCCGTGCAAACTGTGAGCAAGGCCGAGTCAGTGAAAGGGCTGTCACTAAAATTGCATTTATGATGTATATATGTATAAGATCAATGACCTGAGGCAAATTTCCATGGAAAATATTTATTTTGGTAAAAATGGATTCTTCAGTGAAGAGGCTGGGGAAAAAGAGAAAGGGAAACTGCCTATGAAAAAACCTCCCAGACCAGTCCTTTTTTTGTTTTGTAAAAAGAAGCCTTGAATACTGGTTGAAAAAATGGTATAGAATTGTATAATTCTTCTGTTTGCTCCCTTTCAAAATGTCTTTGGAAATATGTCTTTGACCATTACTGACAAGCTCTGAAAATAAACACAGCCAAACAAAGCTTAAGTCAGTCATCTATAGCGACATGGGCCATGTCAGGATTGCTCCGTCTAGACCCGAATTTTTCATTTTTTCAGCTAATACCATTCAGATTCCTATGCTGACCCATTAATGTAATATCCAAGCTCCAGTCTGCTTCTGAATAGGAGCTGAGTATCACTGCAAGAAGCAAAGACTACTCTTCAATAGCAGTCACAACAACTCATATTCCTCCTAACGCGTTTTTAACATCTCATGAAAAGTCATTTACTCAAACTGTTTTCTGCCAGCCCACTCCTCCCTCTTGAATCCAGTCAGGAGTCACAAGATGAGGTATCTAAACCTCAGGTAAAGACGTAATGATGATGGGTTGTGGGAGGTGAAGATGAAGTAGAGAGTCATACCCACGAGGTGCTCTGCGGAGATGGGTGCTGGATCTGTCGCTCCTCAAAGCCTCAGCTGCTCCATTGCTTTTGGGGATTAAAGGATCTCCTGAAGAAGAGAGCTCTACAGCTGAACATCGATATCCTTCCTAAGAATGCATTGAAAAAATGTCAGTTTGGGGGAAGGGAAGAGAGTTCCAAGAGGAGAGCACCAGCTTTCAGAAGCTCCTGATCTGCTGACTCCCACCTCTGGACGTCCTGACTCTATCCAATATTGGGAGCAGAGGACTTCTCCCTTCCCCAGAGGACATCACAGCCATACACTCTATCCTGGCCCTGCTCACGGCAAGGAAAAAAGGGTTTCTGCCCCGTGTGGGTCTCCAGCTGCTGGGCTGGGCTGAGGACCACTGTCAGCCTCCACAGCCCGTGGCTGCGCTGAGTTTCCGAGCCTGATTTCCCCAAGTGCTTGTCATATGTGGCTGAATTTTCCTTGCAGACTGTTAGATAGGGAGGGTCTGTAACATACAATAAGAGCTTGATGAAGGCTTAAGGGCAGTCATGCTTTTATTGACTCTCATTTAAACTGAATTTAAATTTAGTTATAGGCTTTACTGCACAGCCCATAAGCAAACAGCTCCAACTGATGGTGCTTCTTGTTTTACCCGAGTCTGAGTTTTAATCAGAGGGGTGGCAAGTAGCCTTGGATGACTGGTGGGGTTGCTGGCTCTGGTGAAGCCTTGCCCGATTGAGAGCCTCCAATTGCTGCTGACATGTGGGTGACTGCACGCGGCTGCACCGAGACGCTTATCGGTTCTGTTAAAGCCAGCTGTAGCGTAATCTTCTTGGCAACTCTGGGCCAGGGACACGAGACGTCACGCAACCCTTCATCACTCAAGGAGCTGCATCTACAAGTTGGCCGAACATGGATGCAGCTGGCAAGCCCTCGTGGTGTGCTGCGGGTTGGTTTCGGAGGCAGAGCGGTGGAAAACACGCTGAGGGTTCTTGATCACTGCTGCTGTCCCTTGTTGGCCTCGCCGAGTTCTGCTTTGCATCCACAAATGCTATGGCATACTCAGAAAGCAAAATGATGTTTTCCACCATGTCTGTCTTGCTTAAAACCCCACAGAGGTGACTCCTCATCCACATAGATGTTATCCTACAGATTTATCAGCGTAGCCACGCAACGTCAGACCTCTTCCACTACTACTGAAGAGGTGCAATGCAGTCGATGTGGCTAGGAACCTCCCCTGAAATCAGAGTTTCATGTGCTAATGCTTCATTCCCCCTCCCAAATAATCCTGAGGCAACCTGGATCCGCACAATGGTGCAATCGAAATGGACCGCACAGTGGTAGAGGAGGTGACCTGAATAATGTAGTACAGCTGCTCCATGGCAGAGATGAGCTGCATCCTTTTTGGCTTTTTGGCTACCCCTTTACTAGTAAGTTTGCATGTAAATCTGGGAGCCTGCTAGCAGAGTTGTGCCATGTCCAAATTATCAGAGTCTCCAAAACCAGGCGGACACATCCCAACCGCCTTTTGGCATTGGCACGTGTCCTGCTGTGCTGAGCAAGCCCATGTTCTGCCACTGTGAGAGCTACCAGAATAGAGGTGGGGTTTGAGTTTTCCACCTACGTCCTGCAGGTCCCGTTCTTGACTCCACGCACCATTGCCTCCGGCTGGGATTTCTTTCTGTCTTTCCGACTCAAAGATCTCTTCAATGCACTTTTCATGTCACTGCAGCCTCTATATACAGTTATACTTCAGACACATCCCCGAATATCAATATAGCAAAAAAGAAGAAAAAAGGAGCTGAGAAGGTACACATCTCTTAATGACTTTAAAAACCCTTTTAAAGGACTGCAGTTGGATTTTTTTTTTCTATAGAGCCACTCCTTTGGGATCTACTCTTGGTACAAACTTGTGCTGCTACAGTCTAACATCTGAAATAAATCTAAAGTTGAGGTAATCCTTTGGAGCTCAATATTATGAAACACTGAGTACCATCCCCACCTGAAAGGATGGTGTTTGTTTATTCCACCTCTGGGTGAAATGGAGGATCTTACTGACCTTTTTTATAGGGCTGAACACTACGTTCCCGTCTTCATGATACTCCTGTTGTGAACCTGGAAGGTGGGTCTGACGCTTCACTTTTCTCTCACGAGAAACGGAGGATACAAGATCTTCCTGAACAGCCTCTTCTTATAAATAAATAAATTTTTTCACAAAATTCCCTGGAAACGTGGCAAGTAAAGTACTTTCACCTGTTTACTGAAGTATGTATCATAATATCTGTACCAACATTAATGTATAACTTACATATATAATAAAAACCTCTCAACATGTATCAAGGGTTTTCTCAGCACCTTCCGTAAGAGTCAAACGAGCCCTGGTGCACTTTCAAGTGGAAAGGCGTGATCAACCTAAATGTTAATGCTTGTGTTTCTCCACAAAGCCACCCGTTTGAGTTCGGTGCCTCTTCACTCCACTCTTCTATTGCCCGCAGGCTCACGTGGGTATGGGACCTCCATCTCCACCGCCTTCTGCTCGGGCAGTTGCTTACAAATTGGATATAAGACCTGAACGTCACGACCTTGGGGACCAGCATTCATTTCACAGTACCGTCTGTCAGAAGTAGTAAACTTAATGGATGTTGGAGCCCAATGGTCATCGCCAGCATGACCCCGGCATGGTTCTGAGCTGGGACAAGTAGTGCTGAGCTAAGGGGCTCTGAGCAACCTGGTCTGGTTGAAGATGTCCCTGCTCATGGCAGGGGGGTTGGAACTAGATGATCTTTAAATGCCCCTTCCAACCCAAATCGTTCTATGATTTGACGATTCTATGAAATAATCCCCAAACTCAGATTAGCATGGGTTAGAGGTTGTTCTTAATAGTTTGTCTGGATGCAACCACCTTGTTTAGGGCAGCAAGGGAGTTTGGCCGTATGGATGTGGCCACACCACCCCGGCCGTGCTGGGGCCAGAGGCCAGACCCTGGCACTGTTTATTTTACCAGGACAAATACAGCATTAATGTTACCATTACATGTGCTGGCATCCCAGCCTGTTATTAGAGTAGCCATCTTCCAGTGCTCTCGTGCATTTATTTTCTCATGGGCTTCAGCTGTATTTTCTAAATCTGTGCTGTGAGAAAGTTCTAATTGGAATCTTGAAATTCAATTTAGTGGTTGCCTGGTTGTCGGGTAGTTTTTCTGCCCATCATACGCCAGACGTAATCATATTCCATCAGAGGCAGAATAAGCCAGTATGTCCTGCATTACTAAGTGTAGCGCAAGTTTATTGCCTGCTGGGTTTCCTTGGGTTTGGGTTTGTTTGGTTTTTTTTTTTTTTTTTCCATTGCACAAGTATATATTTGGTTTCGTGGCTCTTGTCTGTGGGCCTTTGTGTGTTGAGTTATGACGGTACATGACAAAATCAAGAGAAATGGTGAAAATACCAAGACGAAAATGCCAAGCAGTGGTTTAGGTAGGATAAAATAACAGACAACCTCAGCCTCGTGGTTGTCACATTGCTAAAAATATATTCTGCCAAGACTGGGAGAGGGAAAGAGAAGAGGGTTTGAGAGGATGGATAGGAGCTGATGTTAGAAATTAGGCTGGAGCAGAAACAAAGCGATCTAGTGTCTGTCCGTGGGGATGATCTTCAGTTTGCCTGTACCCCTGAGATAAGATCACCTCCAGGGGACGTGGCAGCCCTGGTTGAAGGGGAGACGGCCACTTCCTCTATCTGTGCTGGCTCGTCCCTAGCCAGGCTCCCAGCCCAGCCTGGATCAGCTCGGAGCGGTGGTGAATATACAACTGGCTGCAACCATTTCTACTGAAATACCCATAGAAACCCCAAGCAACAACACAGTGAAGTTATCTGGGCTAAGGCGCATTTTTCCGAACCTGCATGGAGAGTTTGAAGCACAGGGGAAGCCCACATATTTAGGCTGCTCCTGCTTTTATTATGTAGCTGTGAGTCAAAACAGATAAAACTGAAAGATTAAAAGGAACAACCACAGAACCAGATATGTTCACTGCAAGTGCCTTTAAGAAAAAGCCACCTAAAATGAAAAAGGAATTCATAGCTATTCCTATTATGGCTTAAATTTATTAATAACCAACCACTGAAATTATGAAGTGCCAACCAACAGCATCATTGAATCAGTGACTATTTGTAAGCTGCTGCTGGGGAGCCCGACCCAGGCTTGGGGTAAAGGTTGATTCACGTATTAACAAAAAAATTATTCTTTTGCGGGTGCAAATAACATATTTTCTCTGGTCACTGATGTCAGCACTGTAACACCACATGGAGATGCTCCTGGCTGGAAGGCTGCTGTGAAGTTTGTGGAAGATGCCCAGATCCCTTGGAGAAACTCAGCTGCGGTCCCCTGGCAGCTGCCTGCTCCTGCCAGCGGTCCTCAGTTGACATTATCTCCCGGCTTCACCTCTGAATGCTTCCCTGTCCTCTTTTACTCCCCGTTGGAAGTCCTTTCCCTCTGGCAGATTGGTGGTCTTATGGGGGGGTGTCCCCAGCGGCCGTGCTGCCATCTGTCCCCCCTCCCACTGGCACAACCCAGAGGCACCACCACTTTGAGATGGGTTTTCTGAGCGCTTCCAGGAGTCAGGTTTTCCCTCTAATGACTGCTGAGTGGAGCAAACATCTCCCTTGGTGGGATGCAAGCACCTGAAAACCATGCCCAACCATGGGACAGCCAAGCGTCCTGCCTATTTAAGACCCAGCGGATGCAACGAGGCTTCCCCTTTGCTGTAGGGTTTGCTCCGATCTGTTATAAAAATAACTTCTTCCAAGACGATCCGGTCCCAGGAGGGACCAGAAGACGAAATCTCCCGGTTCCTCTTCTGGCTTCATCTTTTATCCGTCCCTGTGGCTTTTCTATCCCCTGCCTGCTGCTAATCAGCATTCCTCGCAGAGAGCAGCTGCTAATCTGCCGGCAGTAGTTAGTGCGTGCGGAGTGCGGGGAGGTGGTCGGGATGATGAAGCGACAACCTCCCGGCAGCTCCTACCCGGGCTCCTGCCTCCAGCATCGCCAAACCGCCCCTTTCCCAAGTTCAAAGCTGCCGTGGCAAAAGCGGATTCAACCTGGTACACCGAGTCTCACCCATAAAAGAAAAGCTGTGTCGTAGCACTTGCATTTTAGGGAGAAAAAAATGTATTTGTGTATGTGTACGTGTGTTTGTGTGCGTGTGCGCGTGTGTATATATAAATACATATATATATTTTCCCCTCTGAAACAACTCACTTCCCTTTGGGAATAAAGGGGATCTTTAAAAATGCAAAAATTCCTTCCAGACAGTTTGTCATGTCTTACTAGAAGCAGCCGACCCTATTAGCAATTTAAATGATGTCTCCTATTAGCATAATTTTTAATGAAGCAGAGCACGTGTTTCACATTTGTTTCCGATGCGGTGGGGAGGAGGCACTCGGACACTCAATGAACGTAGTAGAAATCGGCTTTGAGAAGATAAGGAGTGACGCCGCAAGCTTTCGACAGTGACTCAAGGCGGTGCCGTGGAATTTGGGGTTGGTGGGGGTATGCGTGCGTGTGTGTGTGTGTTAACGGTCCCCTGCTAAGGCAGTCGACGGTGTCCACGTGGGCATCGTAACGGACCGACCTATAGACAGCACAACCCGCTTCAGCCTGACACCGTCTCGGTGCTTATATCAGGATTAACATTGCACGCTCTTAACCCGCTCGCGTGATTTCTGAGTCCTGGCCAGGACTCTATTTTCGATAGTTCTCTGCAAGTAAGTTTGCATTACAATAATTTTCTGCAAATTCTGTGTATAATTTGGTGGAAAATCTTCACTGATGAAAAAGGCTGTGGGTATAAGCCACTACTATGCTTGGTCAGTCTGCCAGATTTTTAGATGCAAGTGCAGTGAGTGAAGGAAAGGCATATGTGGGTTGTGCGTCTGTAGTTTTGCTTCTAGAGCGGTTCTTGTGAGTTGTGGGATGAGCATCCTGAAGGTCTGTGAATTATTTCTGCTGGGGCTACCACCGGTGAATAGACGAGCAAAGTCGTCTCTATTGTGTGGCCAGCTTCACCAGGGAAAAGACAAAAAGGGTCCAACTGGAATATTTTTAGGATTCAGAAAAGGTTTCAAATGGCCCACTCTTGGATGTGCAAAGAAAAACTGTGGTTTTCATTTATTTTTTTTTTTTTTGTTTTTCTCCCCAAGTCTTGGGAATAGCAGGATTTTTCTTTCCTGCTGGCATTCATAAAGTCTTTGGTAGCTTTAAAACATGATCCAGAAGCTTTCTCAGGCTGTTGCCTTACAAGCCAGGCTGTGATTGAAACCCCAAGTTCTGCCTGCCCACTTGGGAGTCCAAAAGGGGTTTAAAAACCTAGAATGACTGATGGCAATAAATGCTAAATAAAATCACTTGCCACCCCAGATCTGTTATTATTATTTCAAATTCTTATTTGCTTTACAGTACCCTCGTGGCAGTGTGCAGGAAGGGAATGCCAATGGGTATTCAACTCAATCAAACATCACATAAAACAGGGCTGGGTTTTTTTTTTTTTGCTAAAATCTTACATGATTTCTCTAAGAGGAAATAGTAACTGAAATTTGCCCATCTTTTTCTCTGGTTTCCCCCCTGTTTTCCCCACCTCTCCCTGCCTGCAATGCTGATCCGTTGCACTACGCCAGGTCCTCGCGCACGAGCCATTTGCGACGTTAGAAGGGAAATTGTGCGTGGGTGCGAAATCTTGTGTGCACACATGTTCCACATTTTGTTTGCTTAAAAGCCCGTGCAAAGCTTTTTTTTTTTTTTTTTTTGTTAATGGGAAAATCCTCCTGGGAACTGAAGTAACACAGGCAATAACACACAACACAAACCAGTAACCGATCCCTTATGGGGAGGACAGAAATGCCCTTGTGCTGGGCCACCCTTTGGGAAAGCAGAAGGTCACTTGGACCAACCTTTCCCCTGCGCCAGCCTCCCTGTCTCGTGCGCGAATGGTCTGCCACGATACGGAAACATCCTCATTAGGATAATAGGCAGATTTCCAGGATCCACTTCTGATTCCCTCGTCCTGGAACAGTCCCAAATATCACAGATGTTTTGACGGCTCTCCCAGAGGGAGGCAGCAGCTCGTCCTCTACTTTCGGCACGTTGAGCCGTGGCATGCAGTGAGCAGCGGGCTGCTCGTGCCCCGTTCCGTGCTGGGGCAGCCACCCAGTGAACCCAACACCTTCAACCCACCAGACCGTGCTCCCAAGGTGGGGTAGTGTCCAACTGGGATTTTCAAAGCCACATGGTATCTTGGAGACACAGTCTCCAGCTTGCATGTGCTGCAGTAGCTTCTAGGGAAAAAAATATGTCTTTTTAGGGTATCCTGTGAGCAAATGCTGCTTCTTGAGAAGGACCTTGCTTTTAAGAAAGATGCAGACAAGATGAGAAGGACAGACACAGATCAATGCCTCCTGTCCACAGGTCAGGAAATTATGAATAGGAAGCAAAGCACTGAATTGCAGTAGGGACGGTTTGAGCATTAGGGCAAAAAGCAGAGAAAAAACCTCCAGCATCAAGGTGGTCTTCAGCATCAGGATGACCTTCTGCAGTCTACCCCAGAGCCGAGCAAACACAACCCTGATTTCCATGCTGGATCCCATCCTGATGGCTAGAGGGTCGAACAATGAGTCGAGAGAGATGAAACCACCTCTTGATTTGTTGGGTAACCTCAGGAAATTTTTCACTTCCACCTTCCCTCCCACCTGCCTCAGAAGAGGCTGCAAAGCTTACTTCACTCAGGATTGCAAAGTGCTTGGGAAAGTTCAAGTGAAAGACAGCATGGAGCTGTTATTGTTGCTGATGTTTTTTTTCCTCTGCCAGTCAATTAAGGGGGGAAACCTGACAATCAGAAGTTATTCATCACGCTATATAACAGCCTCTTGTAGGGTATATCTTCCCTGGGAAGGAAACGAGAGCTGCCTGTTTATGACAAGACTGGAAATATCAGGCAATAAAAGAGAAGTGTCTCTGCACGTTGCCGACCTGGCCCATCTCCTACCTGGTGTCCTCATTTATATCTGCTCGAAGCGATTGCAAAGTGGGTGCAAAGTGCTGTTCTGGCAGGGTAGCATCGCTGGCTGGCGTGGCACCAACGTCAATGCAATGAGTCAGACCCCGAATCAGAAACCGTGGGGCTCATCTGTGCTTGCGAGCAAGATGAGGTGAGACTAGGTGGGCTCTGAAGGACTTTAACTCCCAGCCGGGAAACCTGGGGATGGGGAAAAAGAAAAATGGGGAAAAAGAAAAATGCAGCTTGAGTTGCTGCAGTGATATGGGACTTGCACAGGTGAAGTCCTTAGCAGCAGGGGCGGAGATATTGTTCATCCTTTTTTTTTTCCTATTCTTTGGAAAGAAGTTCAAAAAAATCTGGGGCTGCTTAGCTTTTCTGCACTTCATTGACGTGTCCTGCTCAACGAGATGCCTGAGGATTTTGTGGCACGGCAACAAATTCAAAGCTTGAGGTACAAGTAACAGATAACTAGGACAATAACTATCCTAAGTGCTGCATGTCTCATACCTTTGCTGTGCCTTTATTCAAAGCCCTTCACAAATATTAATCAAATAAAGTGCATTGAAGTACCCTATCCAGTGAATTAAGTTAGGGAGATTAGGGTTGCATCTCTAATGCTGTGTAGAGTGCTCCCAGGCCACCGCTATTTGTCCCTATGTGACCATCCATCCGCAGGGCAGTCACTGGAGTGAACCTGCTGGTGTTCCTGGGGAGATATCACACTTGGTCCTCAGGTTGTCCTCTCACCAATACTCTTGTAGCTCCTGGACTTCGAGCTAGTCCTGCATTTACTAAGTGAGCAAGTGACTCAAAAAGTGCTGTGCGATAGGTCATGGACACAGACATAAAGACTCATTGCTACCTTAGGGCTAAAATATAGCTCTTTCCTTACCTTCCCCACATTGATTTTTCCTTTGAAAGAAAGCCTATGGTCACTCATGGTGGGGAGGTATCCATGAACAGCCATGAGATGGGATCCCACATGCTCATGACAAAGAGTCCTTAGGGCACCGAACTGAATTCAAGTCTCAGAGAGAAAGTCCAGGATAGACCATAATTATTCAAGTTAGAGCGTGGCCAGAGCATGGAGTTAATTCTGTTAATCAAAACATGTGTGCTGGCACCATAAATGATCACAAATGGTTAACAGCCAAGCCTGGTATTTCTTCTGGAGGATGTTGCCATGAGCAGCACAGACCTACCCAGGACCATTCAAGCACAGAAGGGAAAAGCCATCTGCAATGTTCGGTGTCAGCCGGAGGCTGCAGATCCCAGTGTCGTGCAGCCAGGACTTGTGAGACTCTCTAAAGAAGGAGGAACGTCCACCCAACACAGCCCAGTGAAAGGTCTGAACTATCTCCTCCTTCTCAGAAGGCCAGCTGTCCTGAAAGGATGTGGCTCTGGCCAACACAGAGACCTCCGTATGTACCCGCAGAGGCTAAGGAATTTAGAAAGTATATTCTGCCCCAAAGGGATCTTTAAACTGGAAAACATCTTTGATATTCATAGTGCTACCTCAGCAATGGTACTGCTTAATGACTATGCTGGTACAAATAAATAATAGGAATTAGCTAACAACTGACGATGGGGAAGGACCCTTTCTTCACTGGAGACTGAAACGTTCCCATTGAAACCAATGATAAGAGTCTTCCTTTTCCGCCAGAGAAACCAAATTAGGTCTTCCATGAAGATTTGAGTTATATATCCCAGTGGTGATGGAAACGCTCGAAGTCCAGGGAGCCGAGAGGGAAAATGTGGGCTTGTGCCTCCTCTGTGAGCTATCCCCCTGAGAAGGTGGGTTTAGCTTTTATTAATAAACAGGGCTGTGGCAGAGCCACGTCTGCTTTGTGCCATCAGTCTCTCAGTCCTGCAAACACCACGCTACGGCCTCGCTGCTTGTGTCAAGCCAGCATATCCCGCAGATCCCAGTAAGCCACTGGGAATGCACGGCGGCGTCAGCACGTCATGCTCGGCCTCATACTCCCAAGAGGCCTGGGGCGATGTGCACGGAAATGGCGGAGAAGTGGCTGTGGTGGTGGAATTCTCACTGTCCAGCTGCGAGTTTTAGCTCAGGAGCACAACACTTCAGAAGACCTCAACAGCAGATGGGGGGGATACACCACACTGCCTGCCATTCCTGGTCCTCCTGTATCCAGGCCTCCCACAAGGCCCAGCACAGAGAAAAGCCCTGACTTCGCTCCCACGGAAGCTTGGCTGGTTTTTTATCCCCGTTCGACAATCTGTCTCTCCCCCACCACTTGCATAGAGCTTTGGGGAGATAAGTGTTTTGAGAGCTGGAGTGAATTTCATTTATTTTATTGTCCTCATTTTATCTGCCGGGTGGAGGTCAAGAGGAAATATTCTATTTTATTTTGGATTTTAATTTAGGAATATCTGCATTATCTTATCTGATTGCAGCTGACCCTTGCAATGCTGCCTGCTAAATATTTCAGAGAAAGGTGCAAGGTGGCTATCAGCAGGTGAAGACGAAATTCCTTGCTTGTCAGTAAAGATTTTGTAAACCTCTTAATCAGAGTTGATATTACAGCTGAAGGATTGCTTAGGTGGGGGCTGTAACTAGCACTAGCTGTGCAAGAATGTATTTGTCCTACTGTTATGATCCCCTGCTTGCTCTCCGCTTTCTCCCGGTGGTTGCTTGCTCCTCCTGTACTACGCTGTCATCTGGAACACAAACTGATAGCAATTGGCCTTTTAATAACATCAGCACATTGTCCAGCATGAGCAAGTGCCAGGACTGATTTGGGCCCCTATCACTTTATTATCATACAGTCTTCCAGAAAATTAATTGCTATCTCTGTTAGCGATAACCCAGACTCTTAAAGATTAGTATCTCCTCCTGGTTTAAATAGTAAACTTAATGTAAGAGGGGTTGCCTTTTGCTTTTTTTTGCTTAAACAAGGTGTCACTTGCACTAAGCAAGATTAGTGTAAATGGGAGTTTAACTTTAGAGGCTGAAAACTGGGTTTTCACATGAGTTTTCCTTCCTTCCTTCCTTCCTTCCTTCCTTCCTTCCTTCCTTCCTTCCTTCCTTCCTTCCTTCCTTCCTTCCTTC
>JANZLQ010000017.1:27447627-27457768 GCA_026212715.1 Elanus axillaris | reverse complement strand
TCCTTCCTTCCTTCCTTCCTTCCTTCCTTCCTTCCTTCCTTCCTTCCTTCCTTCCTTCCTTCCTTCCTTCCTTCCTGCCTATCTACAAAGACAAGTCTGCCAGTGAAGAGAGGACTCCAGGGAGCAAACATGAAGGGTTCATTCTAACTTCTGCCATGGTTTTGGCCAACACAGCTCCTGCGCGGTTTCAGAGGAGCTCCCACCCAGCAGGTAGCTCTTGCATGTAGGTTTTGTACTGGGCGCTTTGTTAAATGCGTATGAAATGCCTTTTCAAATGTGCTACAGAGTAAATGTTTTTTTCCTGCTCATTTGTTGCTAGGCTAATGTTGTGAAACAGCAGAATAGGCCATTTGCAATTGTAATGCTGAGCAGTCAAGCACAAGCATGTTAGCATCTAATGTGGGCTGCAGTGGCCACGGATTGGCAGCTGGCACTTTAGGTATAGCCCTTAAAGCTTATTAAATTGATCGGTCTTTGGAGTTTTAAATCTTTCCTACAGTGTCATATTTATGGCGCTCATGCCTACCAGTTGCTCTGCTGAGATTAATTCGCACGTCTTTGTGGGATCTTAAACTTTGAGCCAAGCCATATGCAATAGTGCCATCTTCACAAAGTCTTCTGAAAGGACCTCTGTAATAAAAAAACAAACTAATTTTGTAACAAATTCCTATTGTTGACCTCTCTTGTACAGCCATCAAAAGAGGAAGGGACCGGTTCAGGACATTTCCATTGATTGAGGATCCAGAACTTTAAACTTCAAAGCCATAGCTTCAAATTCAGAGCCAAGTTGATGGGAATCAAAATTTGCACTCAGAAATCCTAACTGAACAAAATGTGACAAAAAAGTTGGTGACTAAGTAATTTCTTCACAGATAAGTGCCCACAGCACCAGGCTGCCAAAGTGCTGTGCCAATAATCCATTTTACGCAAGGCTTTCCTAACTTCAAGCGAATCCCGGTTGGATATCCACCCAAACCCAACAGCTTCGTTGGATATGGTGATTTGGTGTCTCTCCTCGGATGAAGCAGGCGTGCACCAACTTCGAGCCAGCGGTGAGCCTCCGCGGTGGGGGTGCTCCAGAACACCTATCGTCCCATTTCTTGCCATGAGAGGACCGCAGGTCTTAAGGTTTGACCAACATTTATTTTTATTGCTGATGCAATATAATAATGCCCTTAAAAGGAGCTCCCTATACTCTCTGGATTTCCAACCCTTATGTTTTGGGAGCTCGTTAAGCTTTTGAAGAACCACAGTTACATACTGTCTCCTTCCCCAGCAAAGGGAAGCTATTTCTCTTTATTTTTCTTGTTCCACTCTGCTGTGGCCCAGGAAGAGGAAACTCCTTTACAAGGGGTTGCCCTGGCACTGTCGTTCGGAGAAGTGATGGGAGGATTCAGCAGCCCCATCTGAAGCTCCTATGCTGTTCATGGAGGGGACAGTACTTCAATTTATTGTCCTGTGCAAACTGCTTGGCAGGAGCACTATTTCTCTCCCACAAAGATGGTGGGAGGCACATCATCTTCCTCTCCGCAGAGTTGCTGGCGAAGCCGTGAAATTAATGTGACCATATGGAAGTAGGCTGCAGATCTTGACTGTCTAACACACTCCAGTTTCCAAAATCATGCTCCTGACACAACACAGCCATAGGCTGCTCCAAACCCAAGGCTGGTGGCGAAAAGAGAATTTTGTTCCTCTACATCAGCCAAGGTACTTTTAGGTGTGAAAGATAAAGGTCTCTGGCAATTTATAACTGCTAATGTTCTGGCCCTGAAATAATCATGGAAGATATTTTATTTTCTGTTTATTCATCCTGACTCGAAGTGAATCAACTTCTGAGCTCACACCATGTGACGGTGGCAGTGGCGCGTGTGTTTTCTGTGCCAGGAGAGAGTATCCAGGCAACTAGACCAGATATCAAAATCTCGTCAGATTTTTCCCACCCTGTATTTTGTCTGTCTTATGGCCCTTATTACCACTGAATTTAGGACCCGTTGATCTCCAATGAATTTAATCTCACAGCTGCCTTTTGCAGACAGAGCAATGCCTCCATCCTGCAGACGGAGACTGGAGACACGGAGAGCCATGTAAGAAACCTGGCTGAAGTAGGGATTGAAGAGGGATGTCCGAGGTCATCGACCAGTAACAGGGACCCTTGTGTAAAGGTGGGAGCAGTTCTGAGTGTGGGGGTTCAAGCCAAGAAAAGGAAAATTAACAACAAGGTGTTGTCTTACTGGACTGTAGGGGAATTTGGGCTGGAGGGGGCCTTAGGAGGTCTTTGGTCCAACCTCCTCCTCAAAGCAGGGTCAGCCCTGGGTTTAAACCAGGTTGCTCATCCAGTTGGGTCTTGAAAATCTCCAAGGACAGACACTGCACAGCTGCAACCCGCTCCACCGTTTGTGCCCTTTGCCCACAGTCCGAAGCCTTTCTGCATCCTTCTGCCAAGCACCTGCCCAGTACGTCCCCAAAAATATAACCCGAGAGAGGGACTAAACTCACTGGATGGAGGCTTCTGCTGAAACCAATGAGTTCTAGTCCCAGTAACAAAACACGGATCCCTGCGTATGAGTTAGAAGTAGGATCTGATCTACCTGATCCAGCATCCAGTCAACAGCTAAATGTTGCTCCTGACCTGAAACACACATGTTCCTGTCACCTGCTCAGGGCAGAGAGGCAGGTACTCTGAAGACCTCCTCAAGAAGATCCTTAGACTGTCCATAACTTCTCTGCTCTTGTCACCCATCCCTGGGCAGGAAAACCAGATCAATTCACCTCTCATTGTAATTCCTCCCCTGTGAGTGAGAAGCAAAAGCCAAATCCTACAGCGTGAACTTTTTGTGCTTATCCTTTTCGTTCCTGCTTTTTGTTCAGCACTTCATTGTCAAGAGGAGAAATTGAGGAAGACAGGCATCATTTCTTGTATGACCAAACAGCCAGAATGAAAATGGAGTACCTGACTTTTTTTCCCTAGTAGTTAGGAATGTGGCAGTCAGTCATGGCAGAACGGTGGCTGGATACTGAACTAAATTAGACTTTACGTAAGTGTGGAATTTTAAGACCTGAGAATTATTTGTTATGTTGCAGTGATCCATCTCCCTCTCTGGCCCTGTTAGGGAAAGAATAAAATTTCTTCCATTTTAAGTTACAAAAAAAAGTGTTGTTGATGACCCAACAATCTCGAAACGATTCCTAGGGCGGGGGGTGGAAATCAGGAAAATCATATGCATTTTTAATTCCTTGTCATTTTAGTTTAATGTCCTCAGGTTCTGTTTCTTCAGCAATTCTTCTTAAATGCACTTATTCCAAAGCCTATGTCCTAATTAAAAAGCACAGTGCCCTGAAATAAGACATGGCATGCATGAATGTCCTAAATAAAGAAAAATAAATAAATAAAGAGCCTGTTAAAAATTCTACGTAATGTCCATGAATGAGGAAGCATCCCCCTCTTCCTTTTTGACCTATGGATATCATTAATATGGACTGTTCCAGCACAATGAACTGGAAAGAATGGTAATATTTTTAATTTCCTCTCTTTGGCAGAAATAGTTGCTTTACCATAGCAATGTCCGCATGGGTAATACACTAACTTCTAGCTGACATGAAATGGGACTTTATCTTGGATTTTGTGGGTATGTCAGAATAGAGTCTGATTACTTCAGGAAACAATATTCATGCTGAAAATTCTAATGAGTCTTCCAGAGGCAACTCGTGGAGGTTCTTCCCAAGTGACGTGGAGTGAAAAACAGTTCAGAATTCCTGTAGGCTGCTTGGCCACCCTCAGTTATAAAGCCAGGCACTTGGCCAACAAATCCCCAGTTGTCCCTATATTGTAGGAAAAAAAAAGATTTTGCAGTACGTTATAGGTGTAATTCAGCTTTCTGGACCATGAGCCCAACTTTACCCAGATTTCCCGTTGTTTTTCTCAAGAATATTTTGCAGGGAATTGAAAGTGATACTAATTAGTTAGAAATCAGCTCTTAGAACAGCTTTCCTTGACTAGTGACCCTGCAACCAGGCACAAGTGAAAAGTAAGAAGCAAAACAGACTCAGAAGTTTGCAAGGGAACTCATTCATTCCCTTAGCGCGGCTCTCAGCCTTTCATTTCCTGCTTAAAATTATATTCCTAATAATCTTAGCAATGAAACACAAGAATAACAACTAAATCCATAATCTTTTTCTCTTTTCTGCCTTCCATAGAGTTTGTTACTTTGTGGGCCGTGTGGTCCCATCTGATGCACGTGCTGTTTGTTATGGGACTGAAAAGAGCTGGTCTAACCCTTATCTCTGCGCTTTGCCTTTTCAAAGTAGAGGAGAAAAACAGCTTGGAGTTTAGTTTATATGCAGAAAGCCACACTGTACGTAACGTTCTGCAATTTTTCAGCCCCTTATGGACACATTATATTTGATCTTTCTTTGTTATATTTTAAAAATATATGACGATTTATCCAAGGAATTATTTAGGTTGAAAAAAAGCCTTTTACCGCCCTGCAAGGTTTTAGTGGAGGATTAAAAAATGAAAGAGTAAGTGCACTGCTTCCACACAAGCCAGGGCAGGGATTCGTGGCAGGGTCACCAAGGAAGAGTTGCCCATGCCCATGTCCAAGCTCGACACCACGCTCCTGCGATGCCTCTACGCAAAGGCCAAGGACAGCAGCGCATGGGATGAAACCCAAACCCTCAACTGAAGCCACCCCAAACTGGCAGGACAAATCGCAAACGTGATCCAGGGCAGGAGTTTGAGCTGACAATTGCTCCAATGTGTCTTGTGCTTTCTGCTGCTGCAGGAGTAAAGAGAAGAAAGCTGGATTTGGGGTTTTTTTTGCTACCAAGGAGAAAATACGATGACAGGAGACCAGAATAGCATGCACTTGTGAAAGGCTGTTCTGGAGCAACTGTAGGTTTCTCCCCAGAAGGAGGACTGGAAGAAATAGGCTTTATTTGGGGGAGGCAGATTTAGGCTAGGTATTAGGAAAGCTTTTCCACTCTAAGAGTGGAAGAAGACCTTTTCCAAGAAGGTCTTGAAAAAAATAATGCATCGATATGACTGTGACCTCTTCAGCAAGAGCAGTTTTGGCTCAAGTGGGGAACTTTGCAGATCTAACACGACTCATGTCACATTTCATACAGGTCCTAGCTGTAGGCAATCACTCTCCCATGTTTTTCTGTTGGTGTGTGGCCTGGGGAAGGTCTCTGAGAGCCCTCTTTGGGTTGAAGGGATGAGTCAAATACCTGCCAGGAATGCGCCGAGCCAATTTCTTCCCACCTTGGTGCAAGGGGAGGCTGAGCGCTGGCCAGGAGACCCTCTGGAAGTCCAGCCATCCCTCCAGCTCCCAGCCCTTGGAGCAGCACCGAGCATTTCCCAGACCTCGCCACCCGGCTGAGGCACAAAGCTCGGGAGATCTAACACGAGCACGCAGGAGGGGGCATGCCTGCAAGCATAAATGATCAAAGGGCAGAGCAGGCTGATGTGCATAAAGACGCTGTGATACAGCAGAAGAGATCCCCTCTAGCCCTCGTTGATGCTAATGCATATATTTACCTCCTGATTGACTTCATAATTAATTGACTACGTGGGGTAGATCCTTCTCTCACCTCCCTTGCTGTAAATAGGGTTGCAGAAGCCTGCAGAGCGACATGGGTGTAAAACCAAGCCACGCAAGGGATGAATGAGGCCTTTTGTCCTTATTTTCTCTGGAAGTACATAAAAGCCACAAGGAGCCTGTAAGGATACAAATGAGGGCAAAAATGTGTTTATTTCAATCCCCAAACTGCAGCAGGAGAAAGTCAGCATACAGAAGGGCTTAGGCAGTAGTTAAAAAGAAGAGAGGTTTGTATTTTGGCTCTAAGGTGGATATATTTAAAAAAAATACGGTAGAAAGGTAGGGGAAATTAATACTTCCATCCCAACCAGAACAAGGAGAAGAAGCATTTGTTATGCAAATCTTTTCATTATTGCAAATCCCGAGTGCTGATAAGAGATAAGCGTTGTTCTAGCTTTATTTCAAGTAGCTCCTGCACAGACGCGGGTACGTGATTATATTGCTGCGAAAGAAAGAAACAAACACACACATTTTCCCTGTACATTTATTTCTGTTACTGGAACATGAATTCTGGAGCCTGCCTGAAAAGGCATTTGGTCCATTGAGGCTTGTTCATTTTACTGCTTTGTTTTCTGCTAAGGTGACATCTGCTCCTGAATGACCTTAGCATCTTTTCTCTCTGCAGCCTGGCCCGGGTGGCCGTTCCTTTTATGCGCATACATTAATGTTCGGGTGAATCGCAGCTTCATGAGGTCTGTTCTTTATCCTTTTCATTTCCACTAATCCCGGAGTCTGCAGGGAACAAAGGGCTGGATCCTCACGGTGTAAACGGCCAGACCCAACTATAGGGATTTACATCCGCTACGGTGCGACACCGGTTATCTCCAAAACCCATTCCCCGCTTTACCATCTCTACCATCAAATTCCTTGTCCTTGTTGATAATATATTGCTTTCTCCCCCCCCTCTTTTTGTCTGCTTAGGAGGCAGCTGTAAAATTTGCTTGCAGCAGCGGGCACACGGAGCAACGGTCGCTCCCGTCCTGGGTACCCCCAGCCCCGGTCGGACACAACGTCCCCGCCGCACACCGCAGCCTGAGGGAGGTTGTTGGTGGGTCGAAGGGCTGATGCCAACCGAATGGCGTGGGATGCCGCTTTCCTCCCCATCACTGCGCCAAGGTGCTCCGTATTTTTGTGGCCCCGGAGCAGGATCTGTGCCTGGCCGCTGCTGCCTTCGGTGGAAATCAATGAGGTTTGCTCAGCCCTGCATTTAGCTGAGACACAGCTATCTGTCTGCCTGGGTATTAAATTACTTTTCCACGTGACAACGGAGCTTCCAAAGTTTGCAGTATAATTTCAGTCCTCACATGCAGCTCTTCGAGCCATTTTTTCCCCTCTCCCATTGTTTTACCGCTCTGTCCCCACTCAGAGGCTTGGTGTTGCAACAGGAATATTGCATTTGCCCATCTCCCTTTGTCTGGCACCTTTGTTTTTTGCATCACCACCAAATAAAATCAATTTTATAACTGATTTCTCTGACCTGGCACCAGAATGACATGCCTACAGTTTCTGCTACAAATTCTCCTTGCTGTCTGTAATAAGTTACTTAACCATTCCATTATTTCATGCCGGCTCCCGGTGGGTTTTAGCTGCACAAGATGTCTTTCTGATGAAATTGGCACGGGCTTTTAAAAAATCCAAATCAATTATATCTCCTGGGCCCCGCTCAAGACTTTAAAAGAGGTTAGTTAGGCAGGATCTTCATTTTGCACATCTGGGTGGAAAATGCACAGGCATTTTTTCCCTCTGCCTGCACGTACAAACGGTTCACGTTGTTTCTTCGATAAAATTGTTTATCATTGGGAGAGTCGGGAGCTCACTCAGGGAGGAAATTTGGCTGATATATATGGCAAGGCTCCAGTGGCTTTAATGAATGCAATGTTGATCACTTGAACAACAGGATCAGCAATATGGCATGGATGCGATAGCCCTTTTTTCCAGTCCTGGTTATAAAGTACCAGATAACACTGTTGTGTCAGAGGGCAACTGCCTTTAGAGGGGAAGAATTATGATCTGGGTGTTAGATCTGGTTTCTTCTCCCATCTTCTCCCTAGCAAGACTTTGTCCCTGGAGCTGGTCCAGTTCTTTTTCCATTCAAAGTGATATTGAAATCCAATACTACCTACCCTGGCAAGCTCTCTGGTAAGGAAACCATTAATCCCAATGAACTCTAAACACCAGTTTCACTAGATTTCTCAATCTTCTCAACAAAGTCTTACCTGAACTATTTTCTAAATGAATACTGAAATGTTCATTTATGGAAAGGAAAAAATTGACTCCCTCACTTCCTCGAGGTCATATCGTTATGCAAAAACCCACATGTGCACAACTTCCCACCTTTTTAAAAAATCAAACCTAAATTTGACTTGTTCTAAGTACCTAATGGGAGCTGCAATTTCTTGCTAATTATATAATTACTCCAGATTGTTATGTAGCACTGGCAATTAAACACTTGAAATACTTTTAGCTTGAAGAAAGTAATTACGTAATTCCAGGGAATCTGTGCAAGCGAAGCTGTATTGGTTGCTGCTCCATTTCCCCTATGACTTCATGTCCGCTCACACGGAGATGCAACGGTGAATTCCTGAGCTGCTGCAAATCGACAGAGCTTGGCCAACTTTGGCACAGCACCCTGCCAAAGCCCCAGGGGTGGGAGGACAGATGGTGCCCAGGGTTGCAGGGGTCAGTGCCGGTTTACGCGTGGGGCCGTGTCCGTGAGTCCTGCATGGACCTATCTGTCCTGGCTCCCCCGCCAAAGGGCTGCTTGCCCCCGGGGAAAGGGACAGGGGAGTCACCCCCCCCCCCACCATGACTGCCTGCACCCTTGGCAGTGACTCAGCCCTGGGGACGGCTTGGTGCCCTTTGGGGCTCGGTGGATCTGATTTGGGGCTCAGCGATGCTTTTGCACCTCTTCTTTGGTGCCGTTTCCTGGTCCCGCTTGCACTCCCTCCCTGTTCCATGCAGGCACGGAGAGGTTCTGGCAAAAGTAGCTTTTAATGAAAAACTGAGAACAAAACAGTCGTCAAAGCTGCTACAACATCAACACATACCCTCCCCTCCTCCCCCAAAATATCTCCTCCCCACAACAGGTCTATTCCCACCCTCCTGCCCCAGCACCGGCTGCAGGAGCCTTGCGCTTGCTGCTGGTTTTTGGCAATGGGCCATAACGCCGCTTCTCCCCTCGCTTTTCCAGCCTGATGTTGTGCTGGGACACGCCGCCCTGGGGTGGCGGCAGGTTTGTCCCAGCGTTCTGCTGTGGATCCTCAGGCTTCATCCTGATGGTATTGAAGTGCTCCGTCCTCAGGATGGCTTTGGAGGTGCTGGGAAGACTGTAGCCAGCAGGGTGCATCTTCCTGGGCAGCCAGAGCGAGATGCTCTCGTGATGGGGGCTGGTGCCACTAGTGCCACCAGGATCCCTGGCCATGGGGACGTTGCTGGGATCGTTCTGGCTGATCCCCACCACCCCGAGGGAGCAATCTGGGGACCTCATAGTCTTCATCTGCAGCACCCTCTTAGGCGGCACAATGTTGCCGTCTGGAATCGCCGCAGGGTCCTTGATGTCTTGGACACGGAGGGTGGCAGAGTGGCTGGGGGTGATGTCACTGCCCAGGGAGATGTCACCACCTGGGAGGGTGTCCTCATCCACGGTGACATCACTGCCCAGGGAGATGTCACCACCTGGGAGGGTGTCCTCATCCATGGGGACATCACTGCCCAGGGAGATGTCACCACCTGGGAGGGTGTCCTCATCCACGGTGACATCACTGCCCAGGAAGTTGTCACCACCTGGGGGGCTGCCACTGCCCAGAGGTGCCCTCAAGGGTTGGGCCGTGCTGGACAGGCCAGGCTGTGTGTACTGAGCCTTGAGGTGGTGGCAACTGGGCAGGGATGGCGGCAGCACCGGGGGGGTTCTGCCCTGATGGTTGTAGGGCAGGAATGGCTGAGGCCAGCCCTGGGGGACGCATTGGTCTGCTGAGGCCGGAGGGATCCCACAGCCCTGGGGTCCCTGGAGCGCAGTGCCTGGCGGAGAAGTAATGCCGTGGCCGATGGCAAAGTTGGCTAGCAGAGGCAGGTTGGTGCTCGTCCACCCAAAGGAGAAGACCTGAGGTTCGAAGGACCTGCTGATTGGAGCCATTTGCAGACCTGCATGGGTGAGAGGGAGATGTGCTGGGCTGGGGATGGGGGGAGTCTCCTGGGGCACCCGCTCAGCCGGCCCCGAGCACAGACCTGTGAGTGGGGAGCCTGCGGCAGGGACGGTCCCAGTGGGGTGAGCTGCTGTGCCAGCGGGATGGGGTTGCACACCACGGAGGTGAAACAGGGTAGATTTTCCCCAAGATGTGGGGAGATGATCTGTAAATTCTATTTACTGGGCAGGTGTTGCCCTGGCAACAGCAGGTATGCGCGCTGGGCCTTGCTGAGCCCACATGCCCCAACTTCCGGGGGAGAGGGGTGCTGGGGACGCTGGAGGTGCCGGAGGGGTTGGTGGAGACAGGGCACCCATGGGTGCTGAAGGTGCTGGGGGGGTTGGAGGAGACAGGGCACCCATG
>JANZLQ010000017.1:27430286-27446228 GCA_026212715.1 Elanus axillaris | reverse complement strand
CCAGACTGGCCAGAGGGGTATTCCAGACCATGGGACGTCATGGCCAGTATACGAACTGGGGGGAGTTGGCCTGTGGGTGGGGATCGCTGCTCAGGAACTAACGGGGCATCGGTCGGCGAGTGGTGAGCAACTGCATTGTGCATCCCTTGTTTTGTGTATTCCAATTCTTTTCTTATTATTGTCATTTTATTATTGTTATTTATTATCATCAGTAGTTTCTTTCTTCCTTTCTGTTCTATTAAACTGTTCTTATCTCAGTCCACAAGTTTTGCCTTTTTCCTTCCAATTCTCTCCCCATCCCACTGGGAGCAGGGGAGCGAGTGAGCAGCTGCGTGGGGCATAGTTGCTGGCTGGGGTTAAACCACGACAAATACATAAAGGGAGCTTATAAGGTAGATGGAGACAGGCTTTTTAGTAGGGCCTGTAGTGACAGGACAGGGGGTAATGGTGTTAAATTAGAAGAAGGTAGATTCAGACTAGATACAAGGAAGAAATTGTTTACGCTGAGGGTGGTGAGACGCTGGCCCAGGCTGCCCAGAGAGGCGGTCGATGCCCCATCCCTGGAACTGTTCCAGGTCAGGTTGGACGGGGCTCTGAGCGACCGGCTCTGGTTGAAGATGTCCCTGCCCATGGCCGGGGGTTGGACTGGATGGACCTTGAAAGGTCCCTTTCCCACCCGAACGATTCTGTGATTTTGTGATTCATAGTAAATATTTCACTTTTGTACTCTAAGTCAGTACAAGGTCTAGTGTCTTCTTCTTTAGGCTCTTGGGGTAGAGCTCAAGTGTTGTTTGCCTGGTTTTCTGCTCTCATAGGTAGAACAGAAAAAAAATAATCGTTAATAGCATTGTTTATCTGTAGAGAGGAGACCTGCTTATCAGCCTGGGCTCTTTTGGTGCTACACAAAACCACACCTTGAAGATGGCTTCAGTCTCAACGACATCTCAGCCTAGAGGTGTGTATTTGAGTGCAGACAGTAGACAGCTGCCCTCCTCAGAGAAGGTACCTTTGATGGGGGAAGCAATCATTGCCTCAAAGCTTTGAGGTCAAACAAACCCAGGCCTTTAGATTAAACATTGTACAAAAGATGGAGCTGGGGCACTGCAGATGATTTAGGGATGCTCCTGTGAGGCACTTCAGAGATTGGCTGGTACTACCTGGGACAATATCAGCTTCCAAATTTTGCCCAACACCAGGGAGAACCAACAAAGCTTGGATATTGGGACAGGTAGAGAAGCTCTCGCTCAGCTTTATCTCACCTAACGTAAGGCCTTAACAGCATGCTACGTGTGGGATTATCTCCTCCTATGAGACGCTGTGGAAGTAACTTAGACAGTCACTTAATGATGTTTGTCAATGGGTAGTCAGTGCCAAAAATGAAGAGTTCTTTTTGAGTAAATACGATGTCCTCGGACTTCTGTAAAGCATTTAAATTAGCACCATAGAACACTACAATGTCAATGAAATCTTTTAATGGATTCAGTACAGGAAGATCTCACAAAGCAGCCCGCAGAGGAGAATCGCTGTCAAGAGGAGGGACGTTTATGAAAGTTTCACGTAGATCAAAACAAGGTCTGACACCATTCCACATTTTTATTAGTCACTGAGAAATAAATGTAGAAGCAATGCTGACGAACGACCCAGGTATCCCTTAGATTTACTGCAATCACAGTAAGGAAGGGACTGCTGGTTTTATTGCACCCTAATCCAAACTTAAATGCGTTAGGAAGAAAAACCCACAAGAGGAACCTATGAAAAGGTCAATTGGTCTTGGAGAGCAGTGGCTCTGGAGAGGTGTTAGAGTTTTAATAGATGGTGAGTGAACAGAGGCTCTCATGGGATAAACCGCTGGGATAAATCCAAATGGGATGCTTGGAGGCACACACAAGGGACACGTGGAGGGAGCAGCTTCTCCCGGTCCCTCTGCATGCAAGAAACCTGGACTTTTGGGAGAACCAGAGATTTTCCTTGCAATGGTTTTATTCCTGCTACATTGCACTGCTCAGTTTTGAGTGCAAGCAATAACCATGACCTTCCTTTTTTGTACCATTTAAAGGCATAAGGCAGATGGATTGCAAACTTTGGGTTACGTGAGATGTCCAGGAAATTAATGTTTTTACTTTTTGAACAAAATACAGCACGTTAATGATCTTGGGGTGTATTTTCAGCACAAAGGCATTTCTCCACGGCACATCCCAATTGTCCTGGTGCAACGTCCCCGTGCCACAATCTCAGTCTCCCCACGGTTCCTGTGTTCAACTCTCTCCCTTGATGTTAAGATGCAAAAACTCTCGCAGGTGAATAGAGTTTCAGAAGTCCCTCCCTGAGCTGGTCCTCACTGGCAATGCCCTGAAGAGGGTGAAAAAAGTGGTACCTTGCAGCAGGGAGCTAGTGTGGGATTTGGAAATGGGACAGAACAGGAGAAGGTTACATATACAACACTCAGCAATCCCACGTCTTCATTTTCATGACACTCTCACAGGCTTGGGGAGGGGTAAGATGTGAGCCTCCTTCTATGGGCAGGACAATGATGAGAGAGACACTAAAAGCAAGACTCACAAAGGCATTTGGGTAGATCTCATGTCCAAGGGTTCCATTAGATGTGCCATTCCTCAGTCTGGTTCCTCAGAGTCCCAGACAGGTTGCGGTACAAACCTGGGAGGTACCTGATGTTTAGAGATGCTCATGTTGGCAATATTTGCACTCCCAGCACATGAGTGGCCTCTATACCACTGTATGAAACAGTGCCAGGGGATGCTATTGGGCACTGGACCTGTCGTGATTCGTATTTTAGGTTTCCTCCATCAATCCCACTGCAGAGGTTCAATCTGGTAGGAAGGTTTTAGCGAGGACCGGCACAGAACAGAGCAATGGAGGACTGGCCTTTCTTCATTATATTCTGGTAATGGGGGGGTCCATCTGGCAGGATGCCGGATACCAGGGTTTTATGCTTTCCTTTCTCTGAAGGGTCTGAGCCCCCATCTCTCTGCAAAGCTCTTAGGCTGTGATCCCGGGACAGGGTGTAGGTGTGTTATCTCCCTCCAATGGAAGCTTTCCAGCTTTACTTGGCATTCAAATAGCAATTGCACCAGAGAGACGAAGAGGAAACACGACCCTTCAGCCTGACTCTGAAAGGCTGAGGTTATGCCTATGATGTTGCTCTATAAGGGTGCAAGGGCAGTATTAAATCGTCAGTATGTTCCCCGGCATAGTTTTGATCTGTGCCAACTAAGATTGACCTAAATAATCCCCAGGTACGGTAGAGAGAAGCAGGGTCATTCCCAGTGAATGGTGTGGACATGGCCACCCCTGTTTTGGGACAGTGAATTTAGCCATGCCGCTTGGTCTCAGGGCAAAGAGCCATTCTCTTGCCTTTGCTAAACCCTGTTTAGGTTGTTAGTGTGAATGAAAGTGAGGGATTAATTTATGGAGCAAGGTCTGGGTCACAGGGCTCTCCCAGCAGCTTGATGAACATATGGCACATTAGAGACTCATCTCAACAGCTTCAGCAGAAGGAGGTAAAAGCATCCCCTCCCCAAGACGACTCCAGAGTGGGGTCAGAGAGAAGGAAACGGGAGGACAAACCTGTTGCGAGCAGGAAAGGTCTTGCTTGTTCATCCCATGTGCTGGGAATGCTTTGATGGGTGGATGCATTGTAACAGCACTTACTTGCTGGGTTTGACAAGAAAGACCCCTCTTCTTCATGAAAGCAAAGTCTCAAGTACCTGAGTAGTCCTGTGAAACTTGTAAGGGGGAAGGCCCTTATATATTATATGCCGTAAAATATGCTGTTATGATGCCACGGACAAGGCTGCAGAAGCTGGTGCTGCCCATCCCAGCTCTACCCCCGCGGTGGGGTATGAGGCATCATGGCTCTCAGATTAAGGTGCTGAGACAGCCCTTGCTCATGGCTTTACAGTATTGGCACATGCCAAGCCTCCTTTGAAAATTTAGTCCTGGTCGTAGAAAATTTAGTTGCAGGTCTGTGGTCAAAGGAGGTCATGGTCTGGCAAGGAAATGAGTTCTGTGTGCGTGTGTCCCAGCCATATGTTTCAGATCTCTTTTGTGATAAAGCTGTATGTAGAAGTACATGAGGATGTGAGTACATGTATCTATTTATACAAATATTTATACATGTTTTGACATGACTGTATGTAAACACATCTATGTAAACACTTTTTCACCCCCCAAAATCACTGCAGCTTAAAAGTCATTTCACAATAAAAAAGTTAATAGGGAACCATGTCTTTTTCAAAGCATTTATTATAGCATAAAACTTCAGGATGCAGCAGCTTTGCCATGGCTTCACCGGACTCACACCCACCTTGTGATGACTTGAGATGGAAATGGAGCCCCACACCTTGCCAGAATCATCTATGTCACATGTGAAGAGCACCCACAACACCCTGTTTTTTCCAGTCTTGCACTTGCTGTTTTATATCTCAGCAAGGGTCGAAACCTTGTTTGCCACTTGAGATTTTTCTGTCTCTTTCTTACATCAGTAAGTGAATCTTTGATGTTGTTTCTGCCAGTCATTGTGCCTTTCTGTAGCTTTATATTTGGCTTGATTGTACTATCTTGTGAACACGACTGTCTTGAAACAGAATAGCATTGATGCACAGACTGTCAGTCAGAGAGAAGTCAATCTTGTTCTTCTTTTAATCATGTGGGCTTTCCCCTTTCCAATTCTTGGTGACTTTCCTCCTCCAGGAAATGAGTAGGATCTTCTGGCTCTGACTATTATAACATTTTATCACATGTGTTCTCTTTTGTTCCTAATTTCTCTTCAAAAGTGACTGCCTGGGTTGCTTTTCCCATGTTAATGCTGGTGAAAAAAATAGATTTTTATTTCTCCTTCAGCAGCTTGTGACAGATCTTGAAACCTGTACTCATTGTACAGTTAACCATTGTAGTATGTATCTTTACTATTTCAGGCACCAATTAATTTTATTTATCCTCTCAATGTCCCTTGCCTTTGCAAGCGAAAGAATACTGTGTGCTTATCCCCACTTAACCAATGCAGCGTTTGGGCACAGAGAACCGGTACTTGCCCAAGAAAGCACTGGAGAGGCATCGCAATGCCACCAAACACACGCACGGCTCCGGCACGCTCCTCGGGGCTTTCACCCCTAGATCTTCTCCCCTCACGGGTGCCTCTGTGGCTCTAACTAGAAAGCCATCCCAAACGAGGGCACGCCACAACATCCGTAATACTTTGCATGGTTGTATGGTTTTTAGCAGCTCATCCTCCTGCGACTGCCGGTGAGCGCACATATCTGAGTGATAATCAAGGTAGAATTCTGCTTTTAATTATACCCTTTGTGACACGTTGAAATCAGCAGCTTTGCACGGCCATGTCTGAATGCTCAAATGAGAAAACTGGAAAAAATGTAAGTGGAAAGAATTTGGTAAAACTTTCCTGTTCTGATGGAGGTTCAGAAATTGAGTTTGGTTTTATGGAACTCTGGCTGAAGGCAAAATCTGGTCTTTTTTCTGTCTTTTCTTGCCTTTTCTAATTAATTTTTTATCTTTGTGTTCCATAGGACACGCTGGTTTTAAAAAAAGACTGAATGTCAAAACTGCTAAAAGCTAACTTTGAAAACCAAGTAATAATTCATTTAAAATCAGCATCAAACCAATGACTCTCCCTAGTGTTCTCCATAAACTCCTCAAAAAATTAGGTGCTTCAACAAGAACAGTTAATTATACAGACATAATGTGGAGCAAGACATTTATAAAATCCCCTAACGGCTGATCAAATGATCAGAGGATCACACAGCATTTGCAATTAAACATAGAAATATTCTGGATTTCTGGTTGTGAGTTGCACTGTTGGTGGTAATCTTATAGTGGCATATAATAAAACAGTCGTGAAAGCAAAGAAGCCCCCCTCGAAGATCAGGTGATGAAAAAACACATTGTGACCCTGGGATAATAGAAATCTGCACTGATTCTTCATCACTATCTGGTGAATTAATTAGTTCCTTTCTTTGATGCCTTCCTAAATTTCTCAATGAGATGAGTGCCATATTGTCAAACAACTTCTCAGCTTAATCAAAGATTAAAAAAAAAAAATCCAGCAATTATTTTTATCCACAAGAAACTTGGATTAGAGTAAAGGTATAAAGTAAGGGAGTTGTCCCACTTGAATTTTTTTTGCCAGCAGAAACTTCTTTTCTCCTTTGAAAAACCTGTGGTCTAGGTCATATCTGAGAAAATATTTATGCCCTTTTTCTGTTTGTTTTGTAGAGGATCCCACATATTCTCCATGCTTGGTCTATGAGTCCCATGTTAATGTCAATGCAGATAGAAAGTGACTACGGAATTTTGAGGAAAACTTCCTTTGTGAGCTCTGGGACTAACAACCTTCCTTGTTTCTACAGTTTTGCGAAGAAGTTGAAAAGCTTTCACAATATCCCATGGAGACATACAATTTGTATTCAGAACAGGCTTCAGAAGTGACAGCAAGATTTTCCATTGGAGATTTCCTCAATTAACCCCAAGACATGCAAATTGGCATTTTTACTAATATTCTCCAAGGTCTCAGGCTTGTGATGAGCAGAGCGCTGTCTCTCATTAGCACACCTGTAAGAGCTTTGCAGCAAGCACGCGCACCTCCCAGCATCTGAATGTTTTCCAGCTTCCTTTCCAAATCAGCAGCTTCACTCTCGCGGGAGGGAGAAGACGATGCTCAGACCCCACTAGAGCCTTATGCTGGTCAAGAACGTGCAGGTGGACAATGCCACTGGGTTTTGGTGGCCGTCATCTCCAAAGACTTTTAGGAGTAGGGCTGAGAAAAGGTCTAATCCCCTAAAACATGAGCAAATGCATATATATGTCTTTGCTGGATTTATTTTAATCCAGATCAGTTTTGTGGTCTGGCTCAACCCATGGCCATCCAAACATTTGGGGTGGTGTAAAGAGAGGAATGATGCCTGCAAAGAACAGCCACAAGCCGGGGAAAATAGGGCGGCTTTGGTAAATGTTACGGTGATTTCGTGTCCTTTGCAGGACTGATCTGCCCAACACCTTTCTTGTGTCTGAATCTCACAAGGATTGGGGAAAAAAGGATTTCTGTGTTCTCCTGGTGGGCTCTGTTTGGGAGGAAGGTTTCAAGGCATAGCTGCAATCTCAAGTCCTCTGAAAATGTAGTGAACGTGAGTCTACCATAAGCTGGCTGATTTCTGTACCCCCTCAACTGTTAAGGAAAAGCAGCAATCTCTCCTTTTCTCCTTGTGCTTTCAAGGGGTGTCTTCCCTCCGTGTTGAGAAGAAAGCACATTGCAGCTGTGTCTGAGGGAGCTTTCAGCCTGCAAGCAACAACAGTATGGAAAAGTCCTGCAGCATTATAGGAGATCTTTCTGCTCCAGAGAGGAACATGGCTTAAGACACATCCTCCTCAGGGAAGGTCTGGATGATGTGTTGACGAGGACTATGGGGCATGACGGAGAAGTTACGGGCAAGTGTAGCTGTTGGAGTATCGCTGGAGAAGGCAGGCACCTAAAAGGTGGGTGCTGCCAGGTGGGAGAGGAGTCGTCCGCCTATCTGTTTTAAGGGCCATTAGAAGTGCATAAACAGCATTAGAAAGAGGAGCTCCCACCCTCAAGGCAATGTCCTTTCCTTGCCAGGAGTCCAAACTCGAGCTCCCAGCTGTGAAGTTCCTCTCCTGACCTTCAGCTTCTCCCTCCTGGCTGTACAGTGTCCTGGTATGAATGCAAAGGATGGTAGCTGTCTGGAAACTGAATCACGGCCAAGAATTGTGTCTTCTGGAGTGAAGGGTATGACTGAAGGTGAGAAAGAGACAGTCAGAAGCGGTGAAGATCTCTTTGGACAATTCAGATCCTACCTCAGCTGGCACATAAACCAGGCAGTCGGGGCATATGTTGATGTGCTCCTCGTATCAATACGACTGGTATGAAAGACGATAGATGACCTGGGTGGTCTGCTTTTAAGTGCAGGTGCGAACAAAATAGGCATTGCAGGAAATTACTGGGGAGAAGATAATCAGGACACTATCAGAGCAAACTATAAATTATACAGGAGAGGCAGAGTAATTTGCATTGTGGAGGAGTAGCAGCACAGTTAAAGAAAACAGAAGAGTCACATCAGATAAGTAAGTTAACTGTATCAATAAATAACACCGATGCCAACGGACTGAAATACCAAACCCAAGAGGACGACTATAACAGAGCTATTCCTCAATCGCTTCGCCAGGGAAGCGACACTGCCGGAGACATCCTAAAGAAGACCAGAGATGCTGTGGGTGTACAAAATGCAATAAAAAGGGAAAAAGCCACGTACACTAGAGAAATAGAATGTCCAAACATGATGCTGAGGGTAAATTTTTAGCTACCTGTGAACAAATACTTCTTGGAGATGTAGTCAGTGGAGAAGGAACTCCTGGTGCAGCCCGGGTTCGCTATGGTACTATCAAAGAGACACTCTGTACCAGAAGCCGTAACGTACTGAGCTTCAGTATAGCCGTAGGAACGAGAAAGCCAAAAATATCACCAGCACAGTCTTGGATTTAAAAAGGACCCCTATGAAAAATGAGGCAACTTGTTAAAAGGAAATTAGTACAAGCCATGACTGGGTGAAATGTTTGCAAGCAGCAAAGATATTGTTTAAAGACACCATATTAGAGGCTCAGAGAAAATACATAAAGTGTATCAAAAAAGACTTAAAAAAGACCAGAAGAAAGTTACTGTAATTAAAGATCAGAGCGAAGGAGGCTATTACAAGTAAGAAGACTTCGTGTTCAAACAAGGAAAAAATAGAGAGCATACATTCTATTAAAAAGGTAGACTAAAAGATTTGAAGAACAACTTTCTAAAAGCACGAACAAATTATCAACCCTTTTCCAAACCCGACTGGATTAAGAAGCCTGCCAGGCAGTGTGAAGGGCCAACAGATGACCAGGGTGTAAAATGAGTAACTTCAGATCCACAAGCCATAGTGTCTGCATGGAAGAACACCAAAGGAACTTGAATCTGAGCTGTCTGTGCAGAGGAAATTGCTTGTAATTGTAACAGAGAACAGAAACGGTTAAGTGCATGAAGTTGGGGAAGAGTCCACATGGGTTTTGCAGGCTGAAGTCTTAACAAAACTGCTAGAGCTCTTCACCAGCACCAAATATTACATTAATGTGGTTATATTGTATATGTGGCCTTTCAAAGACCCGTACCAAGGAGCTAAGAAAAGCAAGCTGCCCTGGGCATGAGATGGTACAAGAGATACATGTTTTTTTCACTGATTAAAGGCCAAGCAACAAAGCATTTTGCAGGAGAGGGGGATCATTAACAGGATCCTAGTGCTGGGAGGTGGACTGCTGAACAAATCTGCTGATACTGGATGATATATTTGCTGATGATACTGGATTATTCGAGGTTGTGCAAATGAAAACCAGTTGCAGAAACCTCATAGCACCGAGAGGCCGGATGATAAAATGGGAGCTGAGATTCAGCATCTGTCATGGCAAATTAAAGCACAGGGGGAAAAGCAACTCTAAATCTCTGACAAGTACTGAAGCCGAGTGAGGTGTTGTCGGTGGAGATGTGATCTTAGAGCTATGGCAGATAGGGCCACAAAGATGGAAGAAACCCCACTGCCCAGTAGGCAATAAAAAAAAGTAAAAAAAAAAAAATAAATCTTTTCTGCTCCAAGTGACAAACTGAATGCTAGGAATTGTTAGGAAATGAAAAAGAATAAAACAAATCCCATTGTTTCACACGTGTAAGATCCCATCTGGGGAACTGTGGCCAGTTTCTAGACTCCCCAGTCAGCAAGAAAGATGCTGACAAGCTGGAGTGAGTCCACTGGCACCAGCAGTATGCTTAGGAAAATGGAGCACAAGAATACGAAGAAAGGATGATGGAACTGGGTTTGTTCAGTGTTAAGAAGAAAAGGCTGAGTGGAGATTTTATTGCCGCCTTCAACTATCTTAAAGGATGGTGTTGAGAAGATGGAGCAAAACTCTTCTTGGAGGTGCGCAGAGAAAGGACAAGATTTAAATGTACACAAGCTGCAACAAGTGACATTCTGGCTAGATGTATGGAAAATAAATCCCCACTACGAGGGTGGTCAAACACTGGGACAGTGACCCAGAGAGGCAGTGGAACTGCCACCCTTGGAGATATCCAAAACCTAAGTGAACAAGACCCTGAGCAAGCTGAGCTAAGCTGGCTCTAGGATTTGAGTGGAGACATCCAAAGGTCCCTTCCAACCAAACCCACTTACAGTTCTAGGATTGCTTTGCACGTCTGCAGATCATGGTGCACTCTGCACCTTGAGAAACGTGTGCTGTTCGTGTCCCCTTTCTTCCCCCTCTGAAAGGACACCGTGAAGCTGGGAAAGTGCCAATGAAAGGAGTAAGGATGGTGGAGACTATGGAAGAACACTAACATGAGACGAGGTGAATTTGCCTGAAATGGACAGTTGAGCCTGCCGAAGAAGGGAGGGTTGTCTGCAGATTGACAAGTGCTGTAAGGAGATGAGCAGCAAACGATTATAATTTCATAGTACAAGATGAAGACAGCAGCTGAGGAAATGCCAGAGCTGCAGGTTCTCCACGAGCCAAGAGGAGGTTCTGGGGAAGTGCCACGGTACATTTGCCTTATTCTCAAATCTTTCTACAAGTGTTTGTGAGTGGCTTCATCAGATAGAGGAGACTCCTCAGGGGAGCCAAGGCAGGACTCCAGCTCTAGTGAGCCTGGGGGGAGGCTGCAGAAGACCCAGACACAAAAATACCTTTGCAAGGCTTGGCCCAGCCTGGCATTTTGTATAAACCTTTATATAGGGGAAACGGTGAGCTCAGTGGGGGAAGGTGTCCTTGCCCACAGCAGGGCGGTTGGAACTAGATGACCTTTAAGGTCGCTTCCAACCCAAACCGTTCTACGATTCTATCATTCTACGAACCTCTGGCCTCAAATGCTGCTTGCATGTGTTAGCAGATATCTTTTCTGCTGGCACATTTCTGTAGGTGAAGTCAAGATTAGTAAAAGTGTTCAAGATGGAAGCTCATGGTGAATAAAGAGAAAAGCTGCTGCCAGAGCAACTATGCCTTGTAGCTCTGAAACCTTCTCCCTTCCCCATCTGCTTTTTTAACTGGCAGAGCACTCTGTAATGTCTGTGTTTTCATCCAGCAGGTTGTGAAGGGCAGAGGGAGGAGGAGGAGAAATGGTGGGTTTTGCAGTGGTTGTTACTCTCTCTAGCGGCAAGCTGTATTTGTCTTTGGGGAAAGGTGACCATTGCATGCGTTCACGACACCAAGTTAGAGCTTGGAATGTTTAAAATAATAGGAAAAATGCATTTCCCATTGATTTCTTTGTGAGCAGCTTGCACATTTCTGCAAGCAGATGGTATGATGTATATTAAATTATCACTTATGTCGGGGGGCTTATTTTAAGGATGGAATTGTCGTCTCTTGGTATTTGTGCCAGAACTGCTCATCCCCAAACCAGGGTTTTTGTATCCTTCCAGCTACCCTGGAAAATATTTGAAGGAACATGCCCTTCCCAAAGAGAGGTAAAAACTGTGTAATCTTCTTCTTCTTTTGCATCTTTTAATGAAAAGGGAAGGCAATTTTAAAAATCTCCTTTATAAAAGAAGGGTCCAGATTGGCATTAATTGAACTGAAGGCAAATGTCCCCCAGACTTCATTGTAAATCTCCTCCACTTGGGTGAAGTTCACATTGATGAACAGTGACAACATGAATAAGTAGTGTAAACATGACTAGTAAAGACCAAGAAGTCTAAAGCAAATGCTGAGTCATCAACAATATTTATAACCTCCCACACTCAGAATAGAAGATACCAAGGGACTGCAATTACTGAGATATGACAAATGTTGAATTTTTAATGACTCCAGCTGTAGGACACCTCACTGTCCAAGAACATTGCTGCTGAAAGTCATACCCTTTATTTAATCCAGGTACGTTGGTTGCAAGTTATGCTCTGTCCACTTTGCCCATAAAAAGTATTGCTATTGACTACCTAAAAGGTTATGGCCAGTTTTGCAGCTATCCATATCCCATTTTCCCCTGTTCTCTCCATAATCTGGTCTCGTAACAGACCACTCTTCTGGCCTTACACTCTTACACTCGTTTTGGTGCCTTATGCCATACAATTGTCGAAACACACTCTTCTGTGGATGATCTGTACTTTAATCCTCTTCACGCCACTGTTTCTAAGCTAGTTTAAAAATCCTACGCCATCACCATGAAAAACTATATTCAATAAACAACACCTGCACTGGGCTTATTATGGCTGTGGGATATTCTGTCTCATTTGGAATGTAAGTTCCTGGAGGGGCACAAGAGGGGACAAAGTCCCACTGATTCTCCTGGGAATAAAATTTCTGGATACCAAGAGAATTTCAATACCCAAGTACCTTTGATGTTCTGGACCTCTGCCTTCCTGTACATACAGCATAGCAATATACTGCATAGCAATTCCAATAAATGGAATGGAATCAAAAGTCACTACATCTTGTGGATGATAAAGAAGATAATTTAATAGGCAGTCAGATATATTTTACATATGCCGTTAATTTATTTTCTTCCAAACAGAATATTACCTGGCATTTAATTTCCCTCAAGAATCCAGATGCTGTCAGGAAATGTCCTGATATTTTTGTTTAAAACCGAGAAGCATTTCAGGTGTCTCTTAATCCATTTTATTATGATTTCTTCAATGAAACTATCTCAAATATACAACCTTTCCATTTACATCAGCACCTGAGTGCATTTTGCCAAGCAATGACAGGCTGTGCTGCATATCTATTCCCAGAAGAGCTTTGTGTTGCAATTCAATAATCACTGTTATTGCTGGATGCCAGAGCAAAAATAAGGGATCTGTGGTCAAAGCCCTAAAAATTTCTCATCACCTTTAATGAAATACCAGTTTTATTTTATTTTCACGTGCTCTTTTTATGCACAGAGGTGAAGAAACAGCTCACGTTTCATAAAGATCATCTTCTCGGAGCACACTAATTGCCTGGTTTGTAGGACCTGCCTGCTGCAGTGGAGGAAGGAGCCCACAAGAGGGCTCAGGGAAGCAGCCTGCAGCCCTGGACCAGCATCCCTGGACCAGCATCCCTGGACCAGCATCCCTGGGAAGATGCTGGGCAGGGAGAAGCAGGGCCTTGAGGGAAAGCTCATCTGCTCACTCATATTCACCGCACTCCTTAAAACATCTCCTATAGGGCAAGTAAATAAGCAAGCAGTCCAAACAACATCAGCTTTTGTTACCGTGGATAGTATCATACATGTATTTTTAATCTTTTGCCTGTGCATTTCTTACAAACTTTATTAATAACAGGGAACGTTGCAGTACGATAATATACGATAGCACTTAAAGCTTATGAAGCTCCCTTTCAGTTTTATAGTATTGGCACAGCAGGCTCTGCTGAGCACATTTATAAAAAGCTTATTACAGCACATAGCACAAGAGTTGTTTTTTTAGCCCTGTATGGGAAACCAGCACTATTAAATATGATTATTTCCTTTAGTAGGGCAGCGTAAACAACTCTGTCATTTGTTTTTATAAAGTTGTCAGTGCCACTGCATACAAACCAGCGCCGACTGACAAAGCCAAGGAATCTACTAGGCACTGTGCAATGCATTTAAAACCACGTTTATGTTGCATAATTGTCCACCAAAAAACTTGACTGATTCCATTAGCTTTTTTTTTTTTAATTGTGAGGTTTTCCTGTCAGATGAAAACAGAAACACAAAGCAAGCCATAATATTTTGACCAAGTGTATACCTATGCATATAAGTAAAACAGGCTGCCAAAAACATGTTAGGTGACATGTTATACTTTTTCCACTATCTAATCTATTACAAGTCAGCCTGCTAGGAAAAAATACCCTTGCTTTATCTACAGAAGTGATGTTTTTATGGATTTTGAAGATACTATGTGTTATCTGCAGAATTTATTGTGGGACATTATAAAGGAAATCCAGTTATACAGCATTTCTTTGTATTTGCAAGCTAGATCACATCAGTACCTCCAGCAGGGCAGTGGGCTGTGCAGTTGCCTTAGTGAAATGTTACCCCAAAGTACAGGAACAGTTTACATGTTATCACTGCTTGGTTTTTCACTATGCATAGTTTAAATAAATAAAAGTCCTTAATATACTTTAGCTACTTGTATGGATTTATGTGAACAGACTTAAGACTTTCAGTGACTTGGAAGAACTTAGAAAAGGTAAATATTTTAGCAATTATGAATTTGCGATTCAGGGAGAAAAAAGGTCTTAGTAAGGGAGGGAATAAATCCTGAGGACTATGAGATCAGTAAGGAAAATCTGGAGCAGGGAATGTAAAATACTACTTATGATGGGGAATGTGAAGGATATCGTGCTAAAAAGTCAATTTATTCTGGAATGGTTATTCAGTGTGCAATATGAGTAACATTTCTATGGGGTTGAAATTTGCTTTAAAATTCTGCAGTCTTTCCTAGGTAAAGAAAAGAAACAATTTCTGCCTAATTTCAGTTATCAAAAAATCAAGCTATATCTACTCTAACTACTCACTAGGGCACTTGACGTGAGTTGAATGAAATAAACCTCTCTGGAGTACAGACCATCCTATCTGCTCCACTCTCCTATTTTAAGACAGGATGAATTATGTTATGAAGATACGACTCTTCTTTTGTTTGCTACAGAAAATATCTAGATGCCCAGCTTTGGATGGGTTGCCGTACTTCTAAACAGCTAAAGTTATGTGATACCAGTCCTACCTAAAATGATTTTTCTCTGCCCTCACCTGCAGTAATTTATTTCTATTCAAAAAACCCATCCTGCAAAATGAGACTTCAGGGTGATAAAACCACAGAAATCCCAAAGTGGACTGTACAGAAAATATTTACTGAGAAATTTATTACTGAAGTTACAGTTTTACCAAGAGAAGGGCTGTCTCACGATGGCTTCCAAGTAGTGAAATCTGTTAAAATTTCAGATTTTAGGCAGGGAGTGATGCTAATGACAAGCTAACCTGATGTGTGCAGCACCGGCCACTCAATGCGCCCAGGAATTTGCCCTCTCATAAACTGGAACCCGACCCGCAGAGTATTTTGTACCACAGTGGGAAATCTTGATTTAAAACCCCCAGGGCTGAGCCTCAGCTGCTGGTAACTTCTCTTAAGCCCAGGAAATTTATGGAGGTGTGAGAAGCCACACCACTGAAGATTTGCTAACTCTTGGGCTACCAGCTACCTGGCTGCAAAGTGTTAATTCAGTTCTAGCAGGTGTTTGCATCTCCGCAGGACATAAACTCAGCGGTGACAGACAACCCTGCACAAAGCTGTTTGACAACAAAGGCCTTTGACTTTTTGTGTCTGGGTAGGATTTGGCTCAAGATTCGGAGATGTTTTAGGTGTCTGCATATGCACAGGGCACCTGAACTCTAAAGACAGGCAAGAGTTTTCTGTTTGAGTCACTGGAAACTGGAGTGAGTGAGCTGCTAAATTTCTCTGCTGAATTGCTCTCCTCACACTATTAAAGGCAGGACTTTTATCAGCTGCTCCCACATGGGCGCTGAAAGCCTTTTGAAATGCTCTACAGCATCAGAGATGTCTGCGTGGAGCGTGCAGATGTGACACAAGAGATTTGTGAGACCAGTGCCAACCTGGAGGAGCACCTAAAGCGCAGGTGATGTTCCCCAGGGCATCACGAATGCTGCTACACGCTTATGCACAGGCAGCAAAACCAAGCCCCGCACTGACCAGCTCTTCAGCGACTGTCCCGAGAGCTCAAAACCTGATGCACACAGATGGGCAGACACCAAAATGCAGGTGTCTGCATCGCCTTGGCTTGTGTGAGCACACAGGGACTGGTTATAAAGATGCACCTTGAAGCTCGAGTGAAGGAAAGAGAACCAAGGGTTATACCTGACAGTAAGAAAACTTGCAGATAGCTTGCTTGGCACTTCCCCCCGCCCCC
>JANZLQ010000017.1:27412520-27424118 GCA_026212715.1 Elanus axillaris | reverse complement strand
GGGGATGGAGTTCGGGCGAGAGGCTGGAGGCGGCTTTGGGAACGCGCTTGTTTCGTGGTTTAGCTGCACAACGACGTTTGCTGTGCGCTCTTGTCGTAAGACTAGGAATCATCGATTGCTGGAGCAGTCAGCTAGCACGTACCTGTTTTTCTCTTGGCCAAGTGTGACTGTTTTTTGGTTTTAGGGCCGTGGTAGTCCTGTTCAGGGTTTTAAACAGATTTCCCCAGCCCTTACTTCTGTTGAATAATAATACCTAAGCATGGTATGGATGTTCTAACCCTAATGTTTGCAAAGTTTTAAAGTTCTTAAACAACAGTGCTTTCAGTGATTCTCCAATACATCTCCTTTTTCGTTTTGAGCAAGTGTGTGCGGTCACGTAAGCAAAGTAGCAACCTAGAATTAAGAAAGCAATTTTGCCTTCTGTCAACCCTCCCAGGCATGGAAAACATTGCAAGATGACTGTCAGCAGCATTAGGAATTAGATAGGAGTTACACTAGGTGCTCTTAACACACGTGAGCGTTCTCCCATTGTACAAGGTGGTTATGTTTCTTTACTCCAGGCACTTAAGGTCCCTAACAAAGTCTGTGAACTTGGGGAAAAAAAATACTAAACCCATAAAGTACATAAGTGCTGTTGGGAGAATAATAAATGGTTGATGGCATAAGCCCAGTGAAAGAAGTGTTTGAGAGCATAGTAAAATCTCAGATTGTATAGGTATTTGGTAAAATGCTGAGGGTAGCAGGAAGGTAGTGGTGAAATTAAAGGTAGCAGGAAGAGTATTCTGTCTGATGTGGAGAAGGTGAACTCAAAGGAGCTGTGCAGAGATGGGCTGATGCTGTCAGGGCAATGAACTCTTTAAGATGATACCAAAAGTAGCACATTGCCTAGATTAAAGTGGCACCTTCACATTGCTTCTGGATAAAAGCCTGGACAGAAGGTACACTAGGCCCATTTTACGCTCTGTAATTCCATAGAGAGAATAATTCTGTGCTGCTGTACAAAAAGCATCCTTACAAGGCCAAATACGATTTTTTTTTTTTTGACATTTGTATTCTGTGACTAAATGTGCTGTTACTTACTTAATAACAGCATGGACCTTCAGTGAACTGTGCAAGTTAAAATAAGATGCAAACTACTTTCAGGAAAGAATGGCAATTTAAATTTTAACATTGTGTGACATTTACTCAGTAGCATTTCTTTTGTTTAAGTTGCTCTTAGGTTGCAGAATCAGAGGAGTGCTGGTTGGAAGGGTGCTCCCCTGTTCAGCCTGCGTGCCAATGCTGCACCGCCTCCTAGTCAGAGAGGTTTTTCTCATGTCCAATGTGAACCTCTTACAGTGGAGGCAGTGGCTGCTGCCCTTTCTGAATCTGTCTGGTGCTGCTGAGGAGAGTTTGGCTAAATTGTCATTCTCACTCCCTATTGAGCTGCTGTAAGGTTGCCCCTTAGTTTACCCTTCACCAGCTGGAATATGTCCAGCTTCTGCGAGTTCTGTAAGTTTGTGTGCTGTAGGCTGCTGACCAACTTGACCACTGACCTTGCAGATCCTTGCCATTTTATTAATGTCTCTCGTGAAATGAAGACCCAAAATGGGATATGGTATTTGAAGTAAATTCTTACCAGCACAGCACAGAGGAGAGGCTTTTTTCCTTACTCTGCTGCCCTTGCTCCTTGTAATGCAGCCCAGTACACAGTTTGCTTTATTTGCAATGAGAGCACATTGCTAGCTCATATTTAACCTGGCATCCAGCATAATCACAGGTCCTTTCCAGCAGGTCTGAGATTATCTTGCACTGGTGCAGAACTTGCACTTCTCCTTGTTGACCTTCATGACGTTTCTGTTGGCATAGACTTGAAATTTTTCAAGGTCTCATTGGACTGAAGCTCTGCTGTTTGGCATGTCCGCTCTCACTCTCTGTTTAGTGTTGCCTTCAAATTTGCTGACTGTGTTTTCTGTCACATCATTCATGTTATTGTTTAAGCTATTCAATGATTTCAGTCCCAGTGTCAGCCCCTGGGGTAACCTGCTACACACTAGACATCAAGATATTGATCACTGCCTTGTGAGTCTGGTGGTCCTGCCAATTTCTGACACGTCTAGTGCCTAGCAGTCTGTTCTTCAGCCACTACTTTCTCACCTTCCAAATGCAAATGCTGTAAGAGATGGTGTCAGAAGCCCTGCTAAAGTCAACATGTATTACATCCATTGCTTTGCCCTCATCTGCATAGCCAATCATTTCATCATAAAAGGCAACCCAGCTGGTCAAGCATGATTTGCCTTTGGTAAATATGTTTACTATTCCTGATTACTTTCTTGTTCTCTTTGTGTTTGGAAATGATTTCTGAGGACATACTCCATAATCTTCCCTGGGACTGAGCTGAGGCTGAGCAGCCAATAGTTCCTCAGTCCTCTTTTTGCCTGCCTTAAAAATGGCTGTTACTGTAGCCCATATCTAGTCCTCAGAGATCTCCCCCAGTCACCAGGATTTTTCTAGATACCATTAGATCTAGATCTGTCACAGTGTTCTGATGATTTCAACAGCAAACCTTCTCCGCAGCCCTGGAAAAACTCCACACGGCTCCTTGGACATTTAACTTCTTTAAGTAGCCATACCGCATTTTTCCCCACATTGCTGCTTTTCTTTCTGACTGTGCCAGTGCATGCAGAGGTTTTGGAGTAGTCTTTGTTTCTGAAGGCACAGGCAAAAGAGGTTTTGAATCCTTTAGTCTTTTCAGTACTACTTCTAGACTGTCTTCTGTATTCATCAACGCACCCAGATTTTCTCTGTGCTTCCTTTTACTCTTGTAATTTTTGTGAAATCATTTCTTATTACTGTTTACGTCTCTAGCTAGTTTTCACTCCAGCTTTGGCCTTTCTGATTTTGTGCCTAAATGCCTAGGCAAGGCATTTTATATACATCCTTTGTTGCTTGTTACTGCTTTTACTTCTTGTGTGCTCTCCCTTTGCCTTTTAGTTCATTGATCTTGACTCAGAGACTGTCAGCAGATGTGACTTAAGTTTCTCTGTGCTGTCAAGGAGTTTGTTTCCATAGAGTGCAGCTCCCCATCCTATTCTTCTGTGCTAATCCTTCCTACATACCCTGTTCCATGCATGGCACTGCTCAAGTTGTGTGTGCTCTGCCAGGTCTCTGATTCTGATCACATCATAGATCTGTGGCCACACTTGGAACATCTGAGTCTTCTCTGTGAACCAAACTCTGTCTTAGTGTGCAGACGCTTGAGGAAAATGTCTGCTGGACCTTCTTTCTTTTATGTGATAATTAGCACTGATCCTCATCTAGTGACCCGAGGTGTCCATCCTGTTCCTCTTAAATGATGTTGAGGGCCTCTAACGGTTTCCCAGGTGAAGAGCTGCAGAGTGTACAGCTTCTTGTCTGTGTGGTGTCGTTGAAGATCCTGTTGGATCTCCTCCTCATCTTCTCTGATGTGATATAATGTGCTCACTTCTTGCAGGTCCGTCCCTTGCGCTGCAGCGACTAGGTTTGCCAGAGCACAGCTCTCAAAGGTGAGGCTGCTGCCACTGCTGCGATCCCCATGGAGGAGCACCAGGCTCTCCCCACAGCCCGAGACCACTCTGGAGGTCTGGAGGGAGGCCGCTGAAGTACCAGAGGTGTTAGCGCTGTCTGGGTCAGGGCATTGTGTTCTGGAAAGTGGTTTCAGCAGCTGAGGCTTTTCTTCTGTGAGTGGCACTTCTGGGCTCTCTTTGTGCCTCCTGCACATTGTGTTAATTGCTTTGTACCAGCTTGTGCATCCTGGTCCCAGCGCTCCAATTTCTGATGCTTTCTGGGTATCAGATGGGCATGAGTGTGCTCTGCCCCTCAGTAAGATTTGTTGTTTGGCAGGGAACCTCTTGTGCTGAGTGTTCTTGATCACCATTCACAAACCTTGTAAGTACAGAGAGGAAAAAGACAGCCGAGTGACAACTTCAGCTTGAAAGCTGCATTTAATCTAGTCTCGTGAAAAGCTAAATTACATTTCTGTTCCTTTGTAACTTGCTGACCATGGGATTATGTGAGACTTGACCTTGTCTGCAAAAGTTTATTTTTGTTTTATTGTAGTTTAGGATCTAAGTCTAAGAAAATGATGCAGTTAAACCTTGTATATTATATGGATTTCTGTGAAGTGACTGGAAATAGTTGGGTTGTGATACAAAGGATTCTGTTTGTAGAAGTCAGTTAAACGGGGATAAAATACGATACTGTGAGCTGAAAACAATATAAACATTAGTAAGCCTCACTTACTCTTTTTGTAATCAAGTTGGATTTATCTGATCTTCAACAAATTTCATAATCTGGGAATTAGAGTTTGTAGTGCTGTTTTCTTTCCTTGCAGTAGAGCTGCTGCATTCATTTTTGAAAATTGCTTGTTTCATATGATTTCTGTATAACGGTGCAATACAATGGCATGCTTTATAGCAAAATCACATATTATTTATTGCTTCTACCATTCTAGATAACTGTAGTTTTCAGAATTAATTTTAGTTACTTTACAGCTGAAACATGGCTGTGTTTTATGAATATGTGAATATATATTGCTTACACTATTTGACTATTTTATTTTATGATAATGGTAGTCAAGGAGCCGTAATAACACAGAGGGAACCTCTTGTGGAAGACATTGTATAATAGCATATATACACACACACACACACAATTTTTTTCTGCTGTAGAGCCTGAGATAGGAGAGTATAGTGAATTAAAAGACTGTTTTGTCCCACTGGTCCCCGTGAGTAGTGTCAGGAAATACCTTCTCTCTCTGCGTTCTCAGCTATGTTCCTCGCAGAGGTACTTATATTGTAACATACACATCTGTAGTGGGTTAACTTTTCTGAGGCAGTAAAGGTACAGCTCATGGGTAGACAGTCTTACGATTGTTTAAACCTATTAAGGCTCTTAGCTTTATATTTATAGACTAATAGAGCAATAATTACAAACGTGGAGGAGGTCATGGTGAACTTTAGTCTGACCTTCTGTATAAAAAAGAGCACAGCATTTCCATGAATTAATTCTTGCTTGAATCAGATCATGCTCTTTAAAGAAAATATTGATTAAAAATGTCATTTGACAGAGGATCCACTGCAAAATGTCATAAATTGTTCCAATGTTTCAGAACTTTCTCCATCATAAAGGGGCATATTTTGAATTACTTCGTTGTGTTTCAAATTCCAACCATTGCAGCTTGTTACAGTTTCTTCATGAAGATGAAAACCACGGTAGTATGTGTTTGCTGGTTTTCATGACATACGTTTAGGTCATAATTAAATTGCTGGCTAGCCTATTTTTTCAAAAAAGCAAAGACTTTAACCAGAGATAAACCAATCAAAGCGAATTTTTATTCGGTCAGCAGAAGGCACATTTTCAATCATTTATTAATTTTTGTTTCTTCTCCTTAAACTGACATGAATTACTTAAGGTCTTCCTTGAGTTTTGGATTTCGGAAGTAGACACAGGATTTTACTAGTGATAGTGTTAGTGTGAGCTGCTGTTTTGTTCCCTTCCAACTTCAGCCGTGCTGTAACTCTGTAACTCCTCTTAGCTGTAGCTGTGGTGGTAGTAGGAGTGTCTGTCTTTTCTAAGATACTCCAGCAGTTATAGAATTCCCTCAGGATCTTGATGATGCTCCTCTGCTGGGAGGTTGAAATGGTGTCCTAAGCAGATATATCAAAATAACCAGCCAAAGCACACCTGGGATGGTGGTACTTCTTTAAGATGGTACCTAATACAGGAGACTGGAGCCAGACCCTCAAGTCTTCTCTCTTTTTGGCCACAATACTTTTGCATTTCTGCATGTATAACAGCCTGACCCATTGCGGAGTGGGGCATGCTGGCAGTCTTGCAGGATGCTCCGAGTCCAAGTGGTTAGAATATACTTCTGAAATGTGTTTCAGTTTTTCTCAGTCTGAGTGGAGATATGTCAGTTTTTTATAAAGATCCTAGAGAATGTACTGAAGTTTTATGACAGGGATCGCTTGCTCTTCCTTCAGAGGCACACTTCTTTCCATTAAATTTATGCAGAACATAAACAGGTATTTTATGAGTACAGCTTTATTTTTCCTGTTCTGTCCGCTGCCTGCTGAAGTAGCACTTGCTTTTCACAGGGTATAGCCAGATTGGATTCCTCCCCAATTGACTGTATATGCATGAAGAATAGTATACCTTATATTCTTGCAGAGGGTTTATTTCACAAGAGATTTTTAAATGAGATGATTTTAGGTATTGTATGCCCTGTTAGGAATCGTTTAGTTGATTTCTAATGTTGTATTTAGTTGGATGTCTTTTGAAGCTTAATGGTTTCCAAACACAGTAAAAATAAATGAACATTTGGAAGCAGAACTAACCCTTTACATTATTTTGCTTCTATACCTGTTTGTTTTAGTGAGCTTTCTGTCCGTGCTAATCTTTTTTTACCATTCTTAAAAAAATGAACAGAAATTACTGCGGTCAAACTGGTGGCCTGAGGTCTGGTGCTTTGGTTTGTCTCATCCCGTGCCCTTGGAGGAGTTGCTGGCTGGACTGTGTACGCTGCCATGGGCACATGGAAGGGTGCTAGGGCTAAAAGACCGTAACTTATGCATGTTCATGGCCTGGTACAAAGACTTCCCAGTGGAATTTGATCCCTGTGGGCATGGGATCATTCAGTAATTTTCTCAACTGTTAGTGAATCTGTGTTGTCATTAAAGTTTAAATTATGCTGACTTGTAATGGTACAGGGGCATTGCACTGACAAATTGTACCGGATATCACTGAGCTGTGGTCATTGAATTAACTTATTCTTAAATCATCAGTACTGCCCTACCAAGGGCGAATGGCAAAATGGGCAACTGCTGAATGGGACAGCCTGATCCCTTGATACTTGTGAATTAGTATGTTGTGAAAATCTCCATGCTTTTGTAGCCTCTTTGTACTGTGCAGAATTAGGGAAAAAATCTGGTACCTTATGCTTATTCTGTGCCTAAATATGTATGCCGTGTTAGGTTGAGAAGTTTTAAAGAGATTTTCCCTGATATTCTGACAGTTTGCTGAATTGAGCAAGGCACAAGATTTTGCAATAGAATTGCAAACTAAAGCGTAAGCTTAATGTTTTCTAAGATATTTTTTCAGCAGCATATAAGGAGTAAAATGAAAAATATTAGATACTTTTTCCTTCAATGATTAAAAAAGTTTGTTAATCATGGGCAAATATAAAACTTTTTTTGAGACATGAATTTAATAGCACTGTATTGCAGGTGTAAAATGGAGATTCTTGAGTGAGGTGATGACTCAGAACAAAGCCTACAGAAGAAATACAGTTTCTCTTAGGGTTTGGAAGGATTAATTTCTTAAAGTTTTCCACCACTTTATTTACCTGATACAGTGTTTTACATAAAGAATAAAGTCGTTACCCATTTTTACTGGAGTTTGTATGGAATATAGGCCAAAAAATGTGTGACCTGACTTCCACTGAAGTACAATTCAGGAGCATGTTGAGTGGCAGTGTCATATGTGGACTGGTGTTTCTCAAATTTCAATTTACCTTTCTAATTCAGAAGAGTTAATTACTTATTTCTTCATTCTAAGGGATGATCTTTGCCTCAAATACACTCAAGCCATCAATTTTCATAAATTATTAAATTTCATTACAATTTCACTGCATAAGCCGAGATTCAAATCAGAAAGGATGTAAAGCAGAGTATGTTTCTTTGTGGAAGCACCTCACCCCCGGTAATTGTTCATTATCTGAAAGACAACTTCTGAAATTTGTGGTTACAACATCTTTATAGGTAGGTGTGAGGTGAATTTGCTTGGAAATCCTGTCTGTACTAACATGCCATGGCTTTTTCTCTTCCTCTCTCTGTTTTTTTTTTCGCACCTTGTCAGGTGTTTATATCTAAACACTAAACAGCTCCTTTTCAAGCCAAGTGTACAACTATAAATATTGTACTGTCATTGGAAAACCAGGAGTTACTTTTTAACCACCCATTACATTTACATGTTGGAAGGTGTTGCAAGGAGAAGCAAAGGTTAAGTCAATCTAAGGGGATTTTTTTTGTTGTTTGTGTGTGCTTTTTGCTCTTGGCAGCTGGAAAACAACAAAAAGGAAGTTAGCGTGCACACATGATGCTTGATAGATTAAAAGCATACGGAAAATATGTTTACAGAGCTGCACATCCAGCTGTCAAACGCTGCTCCCAAGGTAACACCACCCTGATGAAAAAACCCTGCGCTGCCTCATCACCTCTAACTCCACTGCAATAGAAGGGGCTACGTCAGTCACCACTAAGCCCTCTCCAGAAAAATATTAAAAAAAAATATCTCATGTTCGAGTCCCTGGAGTTCCTGGCGGACTACTTAGCATGCTGCTCACAGTCAGATGTGTGCGCTGGCATGAAGCAGCGCTGCACAAAGCTGTACCCCCAGGACTGCGGCGGGGCGGGTGCGGAGGAAGCTCTCCCCAGGGTTTCTCCTGGCAACAGCGCGGGTTGCTGGGAAACAGAATTACTTAAATGGGGAAAAACTTTACCCAACTGGCAGCCTCTTGAATGCAAATAAGGCTTGAAGGAGACTCCTCTTGCTGATACCGTAATTTCCCTCTCTGAAATGAAAAATGAATCCAGAGGTTCTTTATTCAGAGGATTATGTGTGGATGCTGCTCTGAGGAATCATTCAAAGTTGTGTAATAAAAGAGGATAATTATTTCTAGTAAAAGGTAGTGGGGTGGTACGCAGGATTCAATAGCTTCTTATTGCTGCCGTTTTGAAAAGATGTAATGTCTGAATTTGCCAAATTTGTGTTGTTAAATAAACCTGTCAGTTATGAGAATTAAACACAAGGGTTATATTTACACAGGTTATTTTTTTCACTAGAGAATATTTATATTATTTTGTGTGAGTCCTGGGATACATTGGAGTTCTTTGGCTAATTGTGTCCATTTATCTTTAGTGCAATTATTGCCTGAATGACATTGACTTGACATTTAGGTAATGTTGTGATTTTGACTCAGAAAATAAGTCAGTTGAGAGAAACATCTCACTTTTTTCACTTGGTCTCCATGCTACTATTTAAAAGCCTTTTGTGCTGGGATGCTAAAGATCTGTGGCACCACTACATCTTCAGTTGTGCCTGTGTAACTCGAATAACAAATGTTCTTTTTCAGTGTGATGTTTGGCTGACTTCATCATAGTCACACTAACACAAAGTTAACATATATGGGGAAGACTAAGTTGGTTTTAAATGATGGGCTGTTGCAGCTATTCACATACAAGTAGGCACTGCTAAAATAGCGTGTAGTAGAACAGGTTGCACCCTGGATGGCACATGTGCCTCTGTAACGCTCATTTGGTCAATGTCTGTCACAGGTAGAGACATGGGATTAGGTTGCCCATTGCTCCTTCTCCTACCACACCAGATAGGAGAGTATGGAGGAAAATCCCCTTGTTTTGGCTTTACATTGTACCAGGTACTGGTATGTATTGTACAGGGACGTATTGTTGAATTGCTGCTACAAGTACAGCTACAGCAATACACAGAGTAACGCTTTTATAGGTAAAACAGTCACTTGCGTGTTTAGTTCATCACATAGTGAATGTCAAAAGATATTTAAACCAGGTGAATAGTGCCCCCAAAATGCCTCTTTCCTCCACTGGCTGCAAGGGGAGTGTCCAGTGTCCAGCTCGAATGCATCTGTATTATAACCAGCTAAACAGTGATGACACAAATTGTGTCTTTGCTGTCTTAGGCAACCATAGAATCACAGAATGGTTTAGGTTGGAAGGGACCTTTAAAGGTCATCTAGTCTGACTCCTCTGCGATAAGCAGGGACATCTTCAACCAGACCAGGTTGCTCGGAGCCCCGTCCAACCTGACCTTGGCAGCTGCCACCTCCCTGGGTGACCTGTGCCAGTGTTTCACCAGTCTTCTAAAAAATTTCTTCCTTATAACTAGTCTGAATCTACCCTCTTTTAGTTTAAAACCATTACCCTTGTCCAATTGCAACAAGCCCTACTAAAAAGTCTGTCCCCGTCTTTCCTATAAGCCCCCTTTAAGTACTGAAAGGCCACAATAAGGTCTTCCCAGAGCCTTCTCCAGGCTGAACAACCCCAACTCTCTCAGCCTGTCCTCACAGGAGAGGTGCTCCAGCCCTCTGACCATTTTTGTGGCCCTAACCAGATAGTGCACAATCTTCTGTGGGCCCATTGACTTGTATTTCAATTACAGCAGTTTGGTGTTGGTTACGTCATCAACATGTCTGCTCCAGTCTTCCATTTGGAAGGGTTTTCCAGGAGTGAACTGCTTTGACTATTTATTCTTTTAATTTTGACCCTTTTATTTATTGCTCTTCTTATCTCTTTTTGTGTCTACATAGTCATTTAGCATCTCTCCATTTTCTTTTGTTTCCTTGATGAGAGGAGAGAGAGGGTGGTCCCATGCTGCCGCCTTCTGTGTTCTGTTGAAGAGTAAAGCTATTTTAATCTCTGTCAAAACAGTATGACCAGCCAGTCAAAAGAGGGGATTATCCTGCTGTACACAGTGTTGGTGCACCCTCACCTTAAGTACTGTGTGCAGTTCGGGGCCCCACAGTTTAAGAAGGATGTGAAGGTCCTTGGATGTGTCCAGAGAAAGGCAACAAACTGGTTAAAGGGCTGGAAGGAATGTCCCGTGAGGGGTGGCTGAGCACTCTGGAGAAAAGGAGGCTGAGGGTTGACCTCATTACAGCTTCCTGAGGAGGGGACGTGGAGAGGGAGGTGCTGATCTCTTCTCCCGGGTATCCAGTGATAGGACATGTGGCAATGGTTCAGAGCTGTGCCAGAGGGGGTTTAGACTGGACATGAGGAAGCATTTCTTTACCAAGAGGTTGGTCAACACTTGAACGGGCTTCCTAGAGAGATGGTCGATGCCCCCAGCCTGTCAGTGCTTAAGAGGCATTTGGATAATGCCCTTAATAACATGCTTTTGGCCAGCCCTGAATTGGCCACGCAGTTGGACTAGATGATCATTGTAGGTCCCTTCCAACTGAAACAGTCTAGTCTGTTCTGTTTCTCTCATAATATAGGTTACTCTTCAAAAAATATATCATAATCATACTTTTCAGCATGGTAGAGCTTGATTACATATGGTATTCTTAAAGAAAAGGGTAACTGCTATGGAGACTCATTCAAACTAGACATGACCATGATTTATGTTGCGGTTCCATGGACAGATTAGCTCAGTGCAAGCCAGGTGTGGATTTATAGCATAATAACTACTCCAGGTAACTGCCTATGTGGATGCCTTTGTTGTGCAGTGAATGCAAAGTAATCTGTCTCCGTGTCATTGAAAGGTAAGCTGTGTGTCGTGGTTTAAACCCAGCCGGCAACTAAGCACCACACAGCTGCTTGCTCACTCCCCCAACGGGTGGGATGGGGGAAAGAATCAGAAGAGTAAAAATGGGAAAATTCATGAGTTGAGATAAAGACAGTTGAACAGGTAAAGCAAAAGCCACATGCACAAGCAAAGCAAAACAAGGAATTCACCCACCCCTTCCCACGGGCAGGCCGGTGTTCGGCCATCCCCAGGACAGCCGGGCTCCGTCACACGTAACCGTGACTTGGGAAGACAAACTCC
>JANZLQ010000017.1:27354545-27412299 GCA_026212715.1 Elanus axillaris | reverse complement strand
CATCCCTGGGTTATCAGCACTGTTTTCAGCACAAATCCCAAACACAGCCCCATACTAGCTACTGTGAAGAAAATTAAGTCTATCCCAGCCAAAACCTGCACGCTGTTACACTTACTCCAGGGTAAAAAATTGTGGTTACCACAAAGAGATTTTCTAATATTTAGAGAATTTTGTTTCTGTGAATAATTTTTATCTTTTCTGTTTCTTCCCAGAACAGCACAACCAAAATTAATTGCGGGGATGATGTTATTTAATGACCTTTTCCTGTAGTTGGTATTCAGTGTAAAGCCTTGAAAATCTTTTCTTGCTCAAAGAGTTATTCTGGTTGCCCTGAGATAAAAGCTGTCTTTTTTTTTTTTTGACTCTTCATCAAACGCCAGTTCACAGAATCATAATTTTCTTCCTTCTTTTTTTTTTTATTTTCTTGGTTAATGTCCATATACAACATTTTCAATAATAAAGAAAAGAATTTCCAAAGTCAGGTTATGCTAAATGAGGGTTAAGTTGTTCACACGTGGAACTTCAGAGATGCAGCAGCTTTAGTTCCCTCAGAACCCTCAGAAAGTACAATAGTAAAACTCCTCGTACTTTAATTGATTTGAAAGATAAGTGCAGAATAGACCTTAGGTTAGGTTACCATAAGGCAGATTTAAAGTTGTTTGAATGCATTAGCTACTAACTTCTGTGTCTTAGTCCTTTTGTGTTTCTTTGATGTATTGTATTTGCTTTGAATTTTTTCAGCTTAAAAAGCTTCTGTGGTTTAATGAATGTCTTCCTGTCAAATTTATACCTTCAAATTATGGTGGTGTACATTGCCTTAACTTCAGTTTTATGCAATTTTTATTAAATTTATTTTTACTTTGTGACCATTGAATTATTTGGCTTGTAATTTGTTGTGCAATAAGCGTTGCTTGATCTTTGCATGCTAATATTTTATTATGTGTAGAATTTCAGTGGTATGGATACATTTGTATATTGCTCATTTTGTTACTTGCAAATTTTTATGATTCACATGAAACTTGCATTTAAATTTCTTGTACAATTAAAATAATACACATAAATAAGTCCTTAGTTCAAATGTGATAAAACCCTGTGCAATATATAGTGATGTTTATTCCAGTTTCTTGTGTATTGCTTATAGTTAATTCCTGTTGCAGATATGCAAAATTGGAGTTAGTGGTATTTCATCCATCTGGGTGAAGAGATTATTTCGGTCATAGTTTTGAAGATAGAATCTTATTTTCTGTTGAGAAATGGCTCCAAGTAGATTATATTTGTATTTTTACTGTAGTTTGGGCTTGATTTTTCACGAATTTGACTTTCCACAAGTCTCCAAAGATGTTTTAAGGGCTTCCCAAATTTCAGGAACGGCTGAGAAGCAGAACTCTAGCAGGAACCAGTTTTTTTGATGTCCCTCAATGTGAGGCAGAAAGCTCTTATCTTGAGGACATATGCTCTGTTTGGGGGTAGAGATTTGGTGCCTGAGACACTGGCTGATACCTTCTGCTAGGAACCCGGTGAGAAAGGAGAAGTATCGTGCAAGGAATGCTTGTTCTGATTAGACAATGGAAGTGCTCATAGAAAGGCTGAAGATGAGCAGCAAAAGCAGCAAAAGCACTCTGGACTGCCACTCCCTGGACTACTTCTCCGTAATCAGAAAACGCTTGACTACCGTTGCGGGCTGTTAGATATTTTCCACAAACTGTAGCCAACTCTGGCCGTTGGCGAGGAGAAATATTTCAGTATTGCACCCTTGCCCTCAAAAGGGAAGCACAGGTCGGTTCATGTTAACGGCAGCGCTGGCTTGTCTGCTTTCATTGAGGGTTAATCTGGATGATGTTGATGTTTCTCTGGAGGTCTTTCTATTTCTGACATTCCTCATTCATCTTTTACTATTTACAGGCTCAGAAATGCACTTTTTGGTTCATCAAACATTCAACTCCTGAAAATTTCATTCCAGAACCTGGTTATCCGTCTGTGGCTACTTCAGTCGATGCACAGCCCACTCCTAAAGCAGCAGCAGGAGTTGGGGAGACAGTCGTTGATTAGCTGGCAGTCTGGATAAGCAAGGAGATGGATAACTCCAGACAGTCCTGGGGGACAGCAAAACAGAATGCAGAGACAGGGCCTGGTACCTACTGTATGGCAGAGTAGGATCACAGGATAATCCAGGTTGGAAGGGACATTGGGAGATCATTGATATATGAGATCAGTAGACTGACAGCTCATCTACTGGTCTTGTAGAGAAAATGTCTGTAATCATCTGCTGCTTTCAAATGTTGAGTTTACATTTTAAAAAAGTACAAAATACTGTGTCATGGAATCAGTGGATGATTTCCTGATATGTTTTAGCAAACTGCAGTAAGATTTTTTCTAAGATTATCAGAAGCAAAGTAACTGCACCAGAGATAACATTGCAATATTTAGGGTCTGTGGTGGCTATTTATATTGCTTGCTTGCTTTTGTTTATGTTCTTCCTTAAAAATTTTCCTTCTTCATAGGGATGTGCGAATCTACTTTTGCACTTACTGAGGTTGACCTGATGTCTGATGGGGAGCAGAAATGAAATCTCGTCTTAAAGAAGTTGCACTCAGACAACTTTTAATAAAATAAACTGCTCACAAAGTAGTAATGCTTAATTTCAGTAGTATCTTGAGTGTCATTTTTCAAAGTTACTACTCAGAAAAGGAACAGGGAAGAGAAGAAATTAGCAGGCAAACCGAATGTAGAGGATGGATTCTTAAGCAGAACGTACTACTATGTCTTTATGTGAAGAAAAGAAATATCGATAAGATGACCTAGAGATATGTTTACAGTTGATTCTTAAGATATTAATGTAAAAACTTAGCTAATGATCCTGTTTTTTTTTTTTTTTTCTTTTGAGTGATTCTAGGATGTTCTGACCCTCCTCCTATTTTTTATCATTTCACCCATAAATCTAATCATAAATCCAGTGATTTGGGTATAATTGCTGTGGAGCGCAGCCACAACTTCTGAAATTAAGCAGTAGGACCAATGGAGTACCTGTTTGCCATGTTCCTTTCTTCAGAAGTGGAGCATTCTGCTTCTGAAAAGTGTCTTCTGATGATATTGGCAGCTGAATGGGATTCCTGTTTAAAACACTGTGTTGAGCAGTGAAGGGATTTGGGTAAGACCGTATACCTTGTATCTTACTGTTGAGTGGGTTAATGCATTTGTTTTCTTACCAGGTTGTCTAAATTTCTCTCTATTTGATTTAATTTGGTCCCTTATGCCATTCTTTGTTATCAAATTGCTTTTCAAATTACCTGAAAGGTGTTCTCCTTTACTGGAGTAGGATACCATCCCTGTCGGGAAAAGCTGGATTCAGACTCTAACACTGAGTACCCAGCATGGGCACTGCAGGCTGTTTCTGTACCAGTAAATGGAACTGTGTCGGGGCCCCAGCTCTGCAGATGCAGATGACTCAGTTCATCTCTGTTATATTGTTAGAGATATCCTGGGTCTGCCTTTGCGCTGATCAACCAGTACGTTCCTCTGAAATTCCTAGACACGGTTCAGGAGTTAGCACAAACTGGGAACCGTTCCCACTTGACAGTTGGACGCAGCCACCCTTTTTCGGAGTGTACAAGTACGGTGTGGCTGTGCCTGGGCTGCTGACACAGGTCCAGAGGATGGGACCTGCGGTCATGAAGTAGCCATGAGCAGGACTTTGATGTCTCTCCTGTCTTTGGTGCTGCGAAGTGCAGACTTTGAGACTTGCCCTCTTGGATTTAAATGACTAAATTTCTCCTTAGGTCCTCATTAAGGAGTCATCCTTGTGTTGAGCATTTCAAATGCCAGTTAAGACCTACTCAGTGTTTGATTTAATTCACAACAATTAAGGCAAACTTTTTGAATGAGAGAGAAAAAACATGAGATCATCAAATATGTATCCTGTATGTGTGGATATCTGTGCACAGACATTCCTGGGTACTATTGTAAAAATATTATTAACTATAATGGAAGTGAAAAATAAGTAAAAAATTGCGCTCTCTGGGCTGCTGACTGGTTGTAGATGAGGAATTCTGAGATATTAATCTCTGCAGAACCATTTAAAATATTTAATTTGTGAAAATTTAATTGTTGGAGAGAAGGTGGAACACAAAATGAAGCACTTCGTACCTGAATTTTACAATGAAGCCCTTGCTTAGTGCAAAACAAAGAATATGTTCTTATTCCTCACACAGGGATTGACAATTATGGGAGGGTAACCTGACCATATTTTGGATAAATTCTCTTTCTTAGTTACTTGATTTTTTAGAGCCTCCTTTTTCATAATCACTGAAGATATTTGAGAGTTTCTATCCACTTCATTACAAGTCTATTTTCACTCTACCCAAGTTAAGTGTAAGTGGATTCCATTATGAGTAACTACTTCTACCTAAAGTGCTATGCATATATTTTTCATGTTGCACGCTGTAATCGCTTTTCTAAATGACAGTCACAAATGCCTGTGATGCTGGGTTCCTAACATTTTGATTTTCGTAAGTATCTGTTTTTCTCCCGAGATCTAAAAGGAAATTATAAGCAGTTAAGGGTACAAATGATGTTTAAACTTCCATGTGGCAGTTTATATATATAATGCATGTATCTAAAGTGTTCCGGGTGGTACTGGACAAAGAGAATGGGAAAACATTTTAACCTATGAATGCAAATTCTGTTTGAAATACTCAGAAAAACAGCTCGTCCCGAAAAAACTGAAGAAGAACACGTTTAGTGAAGATTGACCCCTGTATTTTGCAATTCCAAATTGGGGCGTCATGCCAGCACATGATGAGTAGTTGAAGTATGTTCCTACAGTGGAATGTTTAGGAAGTTGTTGACAGCTTCCCATGGAGTTTGCACTTGCAATTTGTTTGCCTTGCAGAGCTGGAGAACTCCACTCAGCAGTGTGACAGTGTGCCAGCCCTCAACCCACCGCACTGCGGCATGGTTCAGGCATGCAGATTTGCTGCTTTGATTTTCAGCTGAATTCAACTGGAACAATCCATGTCTGGTGCTAATCCTTTTCCACAGCATTGCTCGACTATTGCAGCCTCCCATGGAAAAGGCCACAGTCATGCATACATTATGTTGTCAAAATGATAAATGATAAATGAAGGTGGTAAGTGGTCAGCTGCCAAGAAAAGACAGTCCGTCCTGTAGCAAAGTTAATTAGATTCATACACAACTATGCAAAACGAGCTGTCTTAGGTGGTGCCTACTAGGGACACCTCATCAGTCTATTGACTGGTTGCCCTGGGAGTCTGGGAGACCTGAGGTGCACACTGGAGGTCCTTGCAGATCTAGGCCTTCATGTTCAGGTTGTTCCTGCATTTATAGGCCTTTATGCTTGTTTTCTTGTATATTTTTTCCATTTTTGTGGTTGAATCTTGGAATGTCCACTTCAGCAACTGCTATCTTCCTTTGCTGCTTCTGTGTGGCTGCAATATTCCCTTCTTTTTTTTTGCCTTTTCAACCGTATTTCTGTTAGTATTCATTCTCCTTTTATATTGGTCTCTATGCCGTAGCTACATTCACTCACTTATGGGTTCTTAGAGCTTCGCCAGTGTTTGGCTATTTAATAATAAATGAAAAACTGGAATGCGGAAAGTTGTTAGGCAATTCATTGTCATCATCTCTCTGTAAGAACAGTCCAGGTAAAGTAACCTTTTTTCTGTCACATAATGTACTTCCACCCTTTAATAATAAATCAACAAAGCATCTGGCTCCAAATTTAGACTCCTAAGAAACCTCTGGCTTGTTCACAGAGGAATTGGCTTCACTTATCTGTAATGGGAGTGCCCAGAAATGGTACCAGGAGTGTGATAGCAGAAAGGCTAATAGAGCTAGCCCTGACATGACAAACATGCCATGTTAAGAATGTGTTTATTCTTAAGAATAAAGTGTTTTGGGGAATATCATGCACACACTGCTTTTGAGCAGTATTCTCAATATCAGGTGGTTAGGATGAAGTGTTACACAGCTTTCATTGATCCACAGCACTTAGGTACTCTGTCAAGGAAGACAAAAAGGGAAATGAGAGGTATACCTGACATTAAAGTTTTAAAAGCAGCTGTTTGGGGTTAAAGTATCTTGATGAGTTCTCCAATGGATAAAGGCCCTTTTATGTGTACAAATACTTCCTAACATTTGTAGTTTATATTATATGTATTTAGGCAAGCATTTACTGTGTTCCATGAGAAAATGTAGGCCTGTAAGTGTTTTTGCATTTTGTACGTCATTCTGTCATGTTAATTCTTCTCATAAAACTTGCCTGGTAGATTTGTCTCCCCTGCAAGTGAAGAAAATGAGCTATGGTTATGTGGAAGGAGAGCCAGTCTTCTGGGTTACTTTTGTATTGGATTCCGAATACAGCAGCTTAAACGAATGAGTTACTTCTGCTATTCCTAAGTTTTCCACTTGTGAGATGGGAAATCATGCTCATTTGACAGGTATACTAGGTCAGGTATCCAGGTATCCTGCTTTTGTGAGACACAGTTGCATCTGAGTGAGATGGAAAAATACACGAATAAAAGGGTTTTGAGAAAAGGCAGAATACGAAGACATCAGGAGGCTTTCATCGGGAGAATTTGAAATGAACAAATTATAGGGGCATCAAGGTAAAATATATAAAAGATGGAAAAAAGAATTTGAATTAAATGATGATCAAGGTACAGATGAATATTCATTTCTTTTTAATTCATAAAAGAAAGAGCAATGTGATATCTAAGATATTGCAAAAGAATTAATTTGTGGAATTTTCTATGAGCATGGGGGTGTAGATAGTGTTGAAGGACAGACCTACGTGTTGTTCTGTAATGGTAAACCTGTTAACAATGAAGATGGTCAAATTTGGACTAGAGATAGATAGGAGAATACTTGGAGAGAAAGATGAGGAATTCAACACTTTCTATATTTTGTGCACTGGAAGAGAATAACAACAAAGAAGTATCAGGAGGATAGCTGGAGATGCAAGAATGTTGAAGAGAAAAATGTTAGAGTTGGAAAACACTTTCTAGAGGTACTAATAGAGAGCCTGATGTCATTAGAGTGAATCAAGTTGCCTGAGATTTGAGTACTGGACTATTGCAGCCTCCCATGGAAAAGGCCACAGTCTTAATGCAAGAAAGGAGAGATAGCAGAACCATGGGAGACCCAGAAGACAATAAAGAGAAAAACAAATTGGAGAAGCCAGTGGGAGAATGAGGTGAAAACCAGGCAGAGAACATGACAAAAAAGTCCTGAAACACAAAGTGTGGATCAAGTTTTGTATTTTCTTCCTATCGGGTGGATATTGGATTAAGTGGAAGTAATTAAGTGGACACTAGGTTGATCTGGGCTGGAAACTTATTTATGGGAAGGAGGAGAAATTGGCTGCATTGAAAGATTCTGACAGCTCAGATTGGAGGAAGATGTATCTTGGAGTATGTCACCGAGGGTGGTGTAAGCTGTTTCAGTGGAGTGGGGTAGAACTGCAATTACAGAGTATTTCAGAGAAGAGGAAGGGAATTAGGAGAGCTACAGTAAACTACACATTTGAAAAAAATGCTTTAAGACAGGAAGAGTGTAGCCATTTCTGCAAATGGGATCCACTGTATTTGGAGGAGTGTATACTGAGAGATAAAATAAAGCTCTTCATCCTATTAGATCCTATTAGCAAGGCTCTTTTCAGGAAAGCATTTGGCTGCTAGGGAATATATTTGTTTTTCCTGCCTTACTTTCAGTAAGTGTAATGGAGGAGTAGTTAAAATTGTTCATCTCTGTTGGAATGGTATTTTTTTAATATAGCTGAAATACTCTGTTGTCAATACATAGAGTTTTTGAAGGAAAACTAATTAAAAGATGAGTTTCTAATTGTGACTGCTGAAGTAGTATAGCCTTTCAGAGGTAATTCCACTGACAGTAATTTCTATGAGATCTTTTTGTTCCCATGTTGATTTCTGATGGCCTTTCAGTAAAGCCAAACTGACACATTAGAGTTTTCTGTCAAGTGCACAAAGAAAAGAAATAGAAAAATTATACATAGGTGTATTTTTTCCCAAGCTAGCCTGTCATAATGATGCAAGGTGCTAATTGAAATGATAGGATGTGCAATATTTTGAGGCAAAAATGTGATTTTAAAGTTAATGATGTTTCTTCTGGAGTTGGGAGGCTATTGGGAAAAGCATGGATAGGTCTGTTACAGTCATGGGTAACAAGACAAGGGGAACCTTGGGAGGATGTCTAATTTATCCACCTGTCTGAAGGTCAGATAATTAACCTGTTTTTTAAAAAAAAAATCAGTAGTTAAGATTATACAGTCTCTTGCAGTATGTAGCAGTTTTTATCTTTAGAAATCTTTTTCTCAAGGCTTAAGCTAGATATTTATTATTTTGCTTCATCTTGTTCGATTTCTTGTCCTGTTCATGGTAGTTACATAGAACAATTTCTATTCTCCCGTTTAGTACCATTTTTTAGGTATTTGAAGGCTGCTGGCAATTTTCTTCTTGATTAAATAGCTGTAGTGTGGGGTTTAGTGCTGGTTTCAGACCCAAAATTTAGATATCTGCATACAGGTATCTCAGCGTGCTGTGGGTGTGTGAGCTCCTGTTATATTCCGTGGAGGTCCAGCCAGGGAGTGAAGCCTATAGAGCTGGGTTTACAGCCTGAACAAATGAGTGGGGAGAGCAAGGGAAAGAAAATTTGCTGATAAATTTACTCGGAAGAAATGTTGATTCATCACCTGAATCCTTGGTATATCACAGATGCGTATCTGATGCAAAGATGGAACAGGACAGGTAGGAATTAGACGACTTACAGCTTGCCAAACAGTCCCACGCAGCCATCTCGCTGGGCATTAGCCTGTTTTCCAAAGACCTTTGGCAAATGTGGATCTTACAGAAACACTTTTAAAACTCCAGGGCTTTCTTAGCCTGAGAAACAAAGCATGCTCTTGTATTACATTGAGGAAGAATATTTTGCCTCCTTTTTTAGCCAAGTGACCCTTATCCCTGACTCAAACCTTTCGGAAGATCGTATCACTAAGTCCCAAATAACAGCTTAGCCCCAAAACGTCTGGGACTCTATATTGAATCTCTTAAGAAAAACCCAGTAGTATCCATAAACTTACAAAATTATACACTTAGGGAAGTTTTTTTTTCTGCATAATTTATTTTGCTCATTAATGCAATGCATATAGTTTTAAAAGTTGGCGTTTTGCCTTGGCAAATAGCTTGAAGATAAAAGAAAGTTTATTCCTGTAATTCTCCTCATATGAATTCTTGTCATTTAGAATCTCTTGAATGAAGTTCCAAATATAATTTTCCATCCTTAAAAGTCTTGCAACATACTGAAGATTTTTCTACCAAAGTTAACTGTTAAGGCTGAGCCATTTCTCCTATGAATGCCCCAACAAGAACTTGTGCTTTTGAATTAACAGATGACATCATTGGCATCTACGGATTTGTGGAGATTGCTGAAGATTTTTTGTGTATTAGCTGGGATCAGATTTAGTATTAAGTTTCAGCTCTTTTTTAATAAATGGTGGAATTGATAAGAACCAGTAATTTTCCAGCTGGAGTTTAGAAAGTTGAAATGTGCTTGAATTTCGAATGTGATCTTAATTCAAATCTATATGTCTCCTGCTCCTGGAATCTTCCCATGATTCTCAGGAGGAGAGAATGAAAACATATTATTTTAAGGAGTATTTGGTGCTTATTAAAATTACACATACGCCCGCCTTCAAAAGAATCTTGATTTACTGCAGGTTGTTCATGTGTCGCATGCGGACATTTTTAGAGAACAGATTTCTTATCACTGTGAGCAGTGAATGGCTTCCAGTGCTCCACGATCAGTGAGCAAAAATGTTATAGCCATTGTAAAAGGTAGGAAACCATGAAATCTATAAGCCGATTTGGCAGAAGAAGTGGTTGTTGGTGCCAAGATTTGGTTACTGACCCACAGTTTCCTGTTTTTAAATATATTAATTGATTTGCAAAGAGCATCTCTTGGAAAACAAGAACTCAGACAGACTGGCACAGGCTGGAGCTCCGCCAAGACTGCTCGGGAAGGTTGCCATGCTGGGAGCGAGCGAGCGAGAGAGCGAGCGAGCGAGAGAGCTGAGGAAAGAAAAAAAGGCAAGACTTGGCACGGCTCAGTCAAATCAGCTTCTTTTGTCTGCTTTCTCGGCTTGAGCTTCAGGAAAGAAAACCGTCCTGGGGTACAGAAAAACTCAGAACTTTTTGGTTTTCAAACTTAGATAGCTTTTTAAGTCTCTTGGGCTGCTTGAAAGTGGTGGTACATTAAATGACGTTCAGTTACCAGTGATAAGAGAAATAAAAGACTTCCTTAATGAAGCCTCCACAATGTCAGTTTATACATATGGGAAATACGATATTTGATTTTTTTTTTTGTATGTCTGATTAAACTGTAAGGGAGCCGAGTAACTTGGAAGATTACAGAGGGAATACCTAAATAAAAGGGAGAATTTTCATTTTTTGCAACAAAAAAAAGTTTTCGTCGACACGAACGTGCTTTAAAACCAAATCTGACCTCCTTCGGAATATGTTCAGAATGGGAATTTCAGCGTTTCTCTCACATGTGCTACAGATATGAACTTTTAATGGAACCTCCTTAAAGATTTCATCTGACCCAGCAACGAAGTAAGAGTAGAGAGAAAGTTGTGACATCTTAATATAAAAGTAAGTATGTTCTTAAGGCAACAATATTTATTTTTGCTGCTTCATACTGTCCTAGCTCCATCTCCCAGCTATTAGTGACAACCCTGAAGACCAGCAGGGCAAGCCGAAGACACCCAGACTACGCCTGAAGGGCAAAGAAAGAAATGAGAGCATGGTTATTTTGCTACTGCTCTAAAACATTTCTTCCAGTGCATCTTCGTAGAGAGCATATGAAATTGCTGAATTTTCTGCCCTTAGAGGAAATAAGAGATGGAAAAATATTGACTTCTGCCAAGTGAGGAATGTTTGAAGACGACAGAGCTGGATTTGAACTGATGACACTGGATATAGAAACTTCAATTTGTAGTTACAGTACCTGTTTGCTGTAAATTGTGAAAAAATCTGCTCTTTTCTCATACGTGGATTAAAAAAGTCTGTGACGACTGAAGCGTGGATGTCTTATGATTTCAATAAAATTAAGGACCTAAAAATCCATTGTTTGTTTTCTCCAAGGGTGCCTGGATTTTCAGTGAGACAGGTACCTTATTTCTGATTTCATAGGAACAAATGCTAGCACACTGCCTATTAGGCCTGGATGTGGTTGGATTATACTACTTCTGTTGTGACAATCAGCATTATTATTTCAGAGAGTAACTGTAAAGCATAGATTTTTATGGATCGTCTTCACTTATAGTAAGTATTATATTATCCTTAAAGAATAGATTGTTCAGCCTGTAAGATGTGCAGTTTCTGGCATGCTGCAGAAGTACATTTCCCTAATTCTTATATGCTGAAGGAAAGGAAGAAACAACATTAATGAAAAGCATTTTAACAGCAATGTGTTTGTATTTTAACTGCACATCATGGCATTTTGTTTACTGGACGACTAGAAATAACTGGTCTTTTTGATTATGTAAAAGAACTTGGCTTAATTAATATTACATTAAATTGGTTTCATAGCAAGATATGTCAGATTTTTACTGCATCAGTGAACCTTTTGAAAAATACTGTAGTTAAATAGTGGGTAAGATGCTGTTGTGATTACCATTTGATGTACTGAAACCTTTTAATATGGCTTGTTAGTGATTTTTGAAGAAAGTGTCTTCAGCAGATGATAGTATAAAAATAGCAACCCCGTCTTTCTAAATCGTTAAAAAATATATTCAACAGCTGTGTGTTAAAATGAGTATCCCGCAATAGATTGCAAATTGATACTCAGTGGGAAGGAAGTGTTTGAAGGAGTTCAGTTTTGCTTTCTGTGTGGTTAGTTAGTATGTTGTTCATTCCTGCACAGACATTAACATGTGATGTGATCGGGGAAGGAGAGAGATGTGATGGGTGTAAGTTTGCAATCACAATAGTGTAGGAAGTTTGTCTCTCTCTGTGCATCTGCTGAAACAAATTTCCTGTATTTCTTAGAAATAGCCTGTAGTCTCAAAGCATATGCTATTTTTCTTTACTCACGACATTTCAAAACAAATTTTTAATGGGTGCCCCTATTAAAATTCAGGAAACAATAGAAAACATTTATCGTCGTGTCTCTAAGTGAAAACAAGCTCGGAATATTAAAATAACGATATAGCTCTTCTGAGTACTTACATAATTTCAGAAGTGATTTCTCAGGTTTTAAACATGATCAACATGTGGGTCCTTGCCATGCAGTTGCAAATAGAAATATTTGTACAAATATTTGAACGTATATTGTCACTGAAGTTATTCTGAAAGCAGTTACTACAATTTTGAAAATATTATTTATCTTTGAAATTTCTAGTCAGTACATTTTGGTTTCCTAAATGAGATATACACCACTGCAGACTTCTTTTGGCCTACATAATAAAGAAATTATTTTTTCTTTCTGCTAAACCCTTCACTTCTAAGAGTTCATCCAAGTGCTTATTTTTGGAAAATACCCCAACTTGGCAAGTTCAAAACAAAATTTGAATTGCATGGTTTAAATGGTTGGTTCCAGAATGTTGATTGGATTGCATGCAAATGTAATTTGTGAGTGTAATTTGACATGGTTTATCGTATTTATATATTTTATTTATAAACCGTATAATAATTTGGAGTTTTCTGGATACTTTAGTCAGGTCATTCGTTATCACCATTCATTTATGATCCTCAATTATTAGTTAAGTTTAATAACTTCATTGGTTAAGTTTAAGAACCTCATAAATGAGCAATTTGTGTTTAATTCTTAATGAATCATTAATATATATTTTGTATTGGATTGTACAGTTCCGCAAAGTGGCATATTTCAATGTAGAGGTGAGGATTAGGGGTTAAGGTTTAACTTGATTTTTCTTTTTAAATTACAGAGCCATAATATTGTTTCACATAGGAGCATTGCATTTGATACTGTAATGGGCCTATGTCTGATCTCACTCGTATTATTAATAACATGTAAACTGAAGTTTACTCTTCTGTTTTTACTAGTATCAAAGTAGATTGAGATCAAAATGGGACAGTAATGGCTTTTATATTGATATATGTAAACCATTTTTAACACAGATTTGTACAAAGGTTGAACGAGCGCTTACTATGAACCTGCAGTTCTCAGTGTGGCTATGGATTTTTCCTGAATATGGCTGTAGGATAATAATATATATGTTAAAATACGGTGTATGCAGATTTTGCATGTTACTTTGCATTCCTATATCCATGGAAAATGCTGAAGAGTGTCTTGATATTCTACATATGGTAGAACTCCATATTCTGCCATTGCTGAGGTATCTTCAGCTTCTCTATCCAGTATTTTTTAAAGAGCTACATATATTTTAAGGCACTTTCCATTTAGCATTTACCATTACTCCACAATAATTGCTTATTTTGTAGCCCACTACATGGCAAGGTGTTTTCTTTCTGTATAGCAGCTTTTCTGGCACTGGTGTCATCATTTTAATTATTGTATATAACTGTAGCATGTATTCCTTCAGATCTCTCTCCGGTATACAAGAAAGTACCTAAAGCCGTAAGTGTATTCCTAATATTTAGTTGCTATGTCCAACTTTGACCAAGGTGGAAAACTGTCTGAGAAACCTCGGGAAGAAGGCTATAGTGTTCCTCTCTTTTTTATCATCTATACCTTATCATAATTTAGCATAAATTATGTATCCACTTATTCATGAAAACAGACACAGACTTTTTCTTCATTTTAGTTAAAATCATTTGTCCCATACTACGTGTGCATGTGCTGGTTAGATTCTCAACACTGCGAATTGGAATAGTGGGATTCACTTTGGTGGAATTCCACTCCTTTATTCCAACTGGAGGTATAGGCCACGGCCTTTATCCATGCAATAGAAATTCTAAGCAAAATCAACAGTATTTTGTCTAGTGTAACTGTTAAAACAGCATGTGAGTTAAGTAATTTTTGTAATCACTGTGGAGGAATAAACACCTTCAGAAGGTGATTTGGATGGCTGTCACATTGGTCCTGTGAATCACTCTCTTTATTGACCATAAAGGTAATCCAGGGCAGCTGGCTTAGACTAAGACATCTGACATTTAGTTGTCTAAATTTGAGGAAGATCAATCAAATTCTTAATAAGATAATTAAAAAAAGGGAAGTTTTAAAATATAAAATGGCAGTGTTTGCTTGTACAGGCTTGTGCTCCACTACAATGCAGTATTTGCTGTATTGAATTTCAAGGTTTAGAAAACAGGAAAATAGGACAACAAATGGTAAGAAGAGGAAAATATTAATTTTTAATATTTTTAAGTTGTCTTAAGATAGCCATATTGTCTGCTATATTCATATTTATTTTATACATAAGGAATAATCCATAGTTGCCTGACTGATTCTGATAATCTTACGGAAATTATTGTAGAAATGATAGAAGCTTGTCCTCTTGATAATTATGGACATCTTTATTTTTCCCGTTGTTTTCCTATAATTAAGCTATACCCAGCATACATCTGTTTCTCTGGGTCACTGTAGCACTTTTTCCATACCTGGCTGATGCTACAGAATTTTAAAATGTTTGTATCTTCCCTGAAGCAGACAGGGACCACCCACTTAATGTAGTTGAAAGCTGTAGTGGTCTTCAGATTGTCTTGGGTATTTTGTGTCCTCTTATGTTCACAAAGATGCCACTCACTGTGGCTAGAAAAATTAACAAAAAGGAATTGGCTGCTGTGCATTTTCTCATCTAAGTCATGGAGATGTTGGATTGAAATGTGGAGCTGATTTGAATGTTTTTATTACAAGGGGATGAATTATAGGTCTTGCAAGAAATTCCCATTGTTGTCCCTTCTTTACATTTGTTAAAACACCTATTTTTTTTGTAAGTTTGCCAAGATCAAGCAGAACAAGGCTATGATTTCCTTTAGCTGGCTTCGTTTTGTTGTCTTAGTATAATGAAGGTCAACTTTTCTGGGTCTGCTTTGGTTTTACACATTGTGAAGACAAAGACACTTGAGTCTTGTCTAGTGTTTTAAACTGGAGAGTGACTTCTGCATTTGCTACCTCCTAATAAAAATATAATTCCCTTCTCTTCTGTATTTTTTTAGTGAAGGCAAAAGATATCCTTGAAGATGCTTGGTGACACTTCTTAGGTTTTCTATATTCCTAAGTATCTTGGAATGGATTAATTTGATTTTTTTCTCCATTTTTTTCATACACCATATAGTTTTCCCAAGTCTATATAAGAGGATACTCTATGCTTAATAGTTGTTTGAAGAGAGTCTGTGAATTTCCTTTTCATGAACTGTAAAATAGCAGCTCACCAGAGGTTCGTAATGATGCTGTCTTCATTCTCCTGATAGTGGTGGATGGGAAACCAGCTTTTTGGGGAAATAGGATATATTCTCTGGGAACATCTGGGGATTGTAGGTGCCTGACAGCAGTATATAGTGCCAGTTTAGACATCCTAGGCTGGCTGAGATATCGTCGTGGAGCTGGCAGGCGTGAGACGGGCTATATAGAAGAACTGGGGTCTATTGGAGTGACAGCGGAAGCCAGATGGGGCATCTGAAAAGGTATCGGGCATTTGGAATTGCTTTCTTTTTTTACCATTTTACGGATGAAAACTAGAGACATTCTGTAGAGATTCTTTTTCTATCAGGTATTTGATTCCCAAAGTCAGACTATGTAATGCAAAGGACCACGGCCCTACAAATAATGTAATCCATCTCCTGAGTAATGACAAGAGAACTTGTGAGTACAGGATCAGGATCTCTCGTGACATGTCCTCTCAGTCTTACATTTTGGCATCTTAACACCAGACCTAACACTTTTGTTCGGAGGAGTGCATTAATTTGCATATCACTAAGTAGTTTTTCTTTTTCTCTTGAACCTGTCTTATTTTCTCTAATCCCCGAAATTTTCAGTTCCAAGATGACTGATTTAGTTTAATTTAGTTGCTTTAACCAATACTGCTGTGTCTTCATTCTTCCCTATTTTACAGGGATTCCACAGTGAACAAGTCCTTTTTGAAAAAAGAATTTCTTTGTCAGTAAGGGACGCAGGGTTACCAAGGCATCCTGTTACTTACTACCTATTCCACACGAAGAGTTAAGGTTTAAGTTCAATCTTGTACTTCGGAAACCTCAGAGGGTAGATAAAGGGTGTTTGAGTTCACTGGGCTTGCTTTAGGACTACTGTATTCTGAAGCCATTCTTTGCCACCCTCCAGAGACGTTTGTGTTTCCAGGGCAAACAGTGGTGTAGCGTATAGGAGCACAAAAAGAAGATAGGGCTTGAAACGTACGTGCTAGCACGTGTCTGAATTAGGATCTTTGTGGCACAGGAAACTGCAGAAATAGTATAGAACAGCTCAGTGTTGCAGAACAGTGGTGGACTCTGATTTCCCCAAAGTATTTTGATTTAGCTAGGGCAGTGGGTGCTTCTTAGAGCAAAGGTTCTAGCTGGGTAAAGCCGTCTTGGTGTCATCTTTTCTCCTGAATTCTTACTCCTGCTGACCTCTTCAGCCTATGTGAAAGTGTCTTGGTTTGTCTGAAGATGCAACCTCTGTAGTATCAAATGCTAGGTTTTTAAAAACAGAAAGTACGCAGCATTTGTAAGACACTGAGTGCCCTGTGTGCTCTTAAGAACTTGTTAATGAAGTGTATTAATAAGAGAGAAGCTAAAGAATAGTCATGAAACTGGGGTGTGATACTTACCTTATTCCGATTTATGGCGAGATTAGATGGCACACCGGTGGAGACTTTCAAGTTCACTCTTCTCGCAGATGTACATTGCTGTAAGGAAAGCAGTTATGAGAGATGTTTCAGACAGGTCAGGAAGATCCTTGTAAGGAGGTCTGCAATGTAGGAGGTAATCGGATCCCAAGAAGACTGTCTCTCTGATATGGAGATAATACATTTACTGAATTCGAAAGGAAACTGGAAGGTCTGAAGAAAGGTTTGTTTTGACTTCACTGAACTGTAATGAGAAGATATATAGCTGCCATGCAGATCCTTAAGGAAGCTATTAGTAAACTCTTGATTTAATATGCAGAAGCTATCTAAGATTACATTATCCTTATGTAAGACAGAGCAGGCCCGTCACAAGCAGTTAAAAAAGTAAATTGATTCCCCGACTTTTTGAAATGTTTCAGGATGTAGTTCTTCATCAAGAGTAGTGTGGGTGGCATGGAGTATCTGAGAGCAGATGTGATTTGTATTTAGTGAGTAGGTTATCTCTGTTCCATACTGTGGATTGTCTCCATGTTAGGATACAGTATTATATATATCTGCTGAGGTACGAGATCTAGAGTAGTATATGTGATGCTTTTCTGGACAGGTGCAAAAGGTGGGGAGTGGATACTAGCTGTTATTGGGGCTATTAATATATTTTAATATGACTTTGATTTAATCTTCCATGTAAATTAGTATTAGAAGATTCAGAGAAGAGGCATACAGAAAACATTATCTTTGATCTGCTAGATTACATCAAATTGGAATATTTCTTTGACTGTCTTCTTGGATAACACACTTAACAGTTCTTGCTTTTTTTCCTGATACATGACAAGGGTTTAGTCCCAGTTCCCCATCTGCAAAATGCTAACTTTGGGTTTCAACACTGATAGGTTTCCATTTGTATTGATTTTACAGAGCAAGCCGTCATCCCTTTTACATCTCAGCCCAGCACCAAATGTACGATGTATGAGTGCTTATACTAGATGAAAGGCTTCTGTGTGGATTTTGTTTTGGATGCCCCACAGCTGTGTTTTTTCCAGTCCTACAGATAGGAATAGCAATACGGTCTAGTTTGCTTGTTCATCAAATACATAGCCAAGTAAAACCAAGGAAGTCTCTGGGGTCCTTACTTCTACATAGAAACTACAGTGATAGGATGTTTCAAATTTTTGCTTTCCAGACAGTGATTTTGGTAATACGGGCTCCAGCCCAGATGAAAACACCTGTGGAGACTGAGGCGAGGGAAGACCGAGAGAAAATGTGTATGTTCAGGAAAAGCATATTCAGAAAAATCTTAATAATTGGTTTGTACTATATTGGTAGAAATACTTGGATTATAGGATGGAAAGTTTTGCACTGAATTTTATCCACGGATACAATCTTCTCCTAGAAGTTTATGGCCTCATCGAAGGCTTGTTGTAGGCAGTTTTCCCATTTTTAAAGAGCAGCATGGTGTTTGCCCATGAATTTATATTGTATCTTATTCCTAGTTGGAGAATATTGCATTGCTCTGTCCTTAATTGTGAACTGCTTATTGAAAGAGCGCTACTTTCTAATCTCCATAGGTGAGAAGGCAGGGAGGATTTTGAAGAAGAGGGGACCTCTTCTTTACTAGTAACTATTATTTTAAGGCTTGCTACTTTCACTGACATTAGTTATCTTTCACTTTACCTCGGACTTCTAGATAATGTCAGGTATCTGTGATTTGGGAGGTGGAATAGAGGAGGTGATAGGTGGATGCTGTGGATTATTTGCTAGTGTATTGTCTTTATCCAAAGATAATGCTACCATCTTGCACAAATCTCCCCAGTACCCTGTGCTGTGATGTGTGTGGTTCTGAGATTGAAACAGCCACTTAAACCTTGCTTATGGAAGTCATAGCAAGCCAAACTTTTTGGCTACAAGCAGCTGAGATTCCAGAAGAGAGCCAGTGACGACAGAAAATCGATCTTTTGAGGGCATATATTTCTTCAGCAGCTGGATGGTTGTGATCCTGCAGAATAAGAAAGCAGAGATGAGATTGTTAGCAGGGTACAGGCAAGTGCCATTCCGAGCGTGCTGCCAGCAGCAGCATGTTACTACAAGTGCTGTGCTGTTTTAAAAGAAAACCAATGCTGTTTGCAAATAAAACCAATGCTGGCTTGTATCTGTAAGAGGGCAGGCAGCACTTTTATTACTTTGTCTGTAGCCTTATCCAGTGAGCGATTATGTTCTAAGAGTAATCCTGTATGTCTGACCTAATTCTATATATCCATTTTTGGCACTATCCAAGGAACTAATGCAGGGGCACTTGGTAGCAAGCTGGGAACCCACCTTTATAATCTATAGATAAGAGGTTTGTGGTCCCTAAAGGACATGAAATTACATATATAAGCCTTTATATCAGTCGTGCACAGTTGCGATGCATTTTAAGTACTTGAGTTGTTTTGTTCTGATGCTATTAGCACAGCTTGTTTTCTGTTCTTGTAGTAACTTTTTATAAATGAGCTTATGTAATGTCTGTTGTATTTTGTGGTGCGTTTTTTTTGCACTATTATTAAACTCATGAACTCATAGCATTGGTCTAATTTTGCATTTAAGATGCATTGTGCTATTGTAATAAGATGCACTGTCCCAGTGTAATGCTTTTCCTTTCATATGGATTCACTTTACAATATAATTCCTTTTTTCTGTTATAACATTTTTTCTGTGTAAATTAATCTGAAATGGAAATGTTAAAAGCCAATATATTTGTAGTGAATGAATGAGTTTTAGCAGAGAGATCAATGTGATTCCCTGCAATGCTGTATCACTGTCTTTTCTTTAAAATAGCTGTGTTGTGGGAGGCTATTGTACTTACTTTTATAGTTGGGAAACATTTTCCTTGTTATTTAATTCAGATGCTGACATAATGAGTGCTCGGCTGTAATGAATATTTGATGTGTTTATGCTAATGTAAATGCTCAACTATCTTGCCAGTTCTCTTCAACCTTTATAACTTTTTAGACAACAATTTGGGGAGTGATGCTGTTCGCCTACCTAGCCTGTTTTGATGAAAAGGGACAGTATTTTTATGGACACTCCACCACCATTTTCTTGTGGTCTTGCCTGTTATTCAGTGGGATTTTAACTTGAAATAGTCTCTTTAGAGGCTTATGAGAGAATTGGGCCAGGATCAATGTCTGCAGTGAAGGTATGTGGGACTCATTACTCCCATTTTCCTTTGTAGTCAGCAGACAGAGGTAGGCACTTTTAGGCAAATTTGTTCGTTATATAATACAATGCTGTTGGAGCCTCGTGTGGAATAGTTTCTAGTAAAACACACTATCTTCTAACTAATTTCCTTGTAGAAGTGGTGAATTATGACTGAGGTGCTTATATGCAGTGAGTTTGTAAATCAAAGGCTTTCTTTAGCTCTCCTAATATGGAGCAGATAAATGTTCTTTAGAAATTACTAGCAGTATGCAGAATACTTGGTAGGCGCATAATTACATCTAGCTAGCACTCTGTGCGTGCGTGACCCCTCTGGGTGAGACCACCAAGTTGCTCTGTCCCTCGGGAGACATTATAGAAGACGGCCGTACGAGTTGATGTGGCTCATTCTCTCTGCCGTTTGCCCTGTCATTCTAGCAGTAGGGTACAGTAGGGAGTAATCACTTTTAAAGATTTTGGCACTGCATTTCAAGAAAAATATGGTCCAACTGGAAACAGTCCAGAGGACAGCAATGATAGTGATCGGAAGTCTAGAAAATATAATCAGTGAGAAAGCAAATTTGAGTCATTTAGCCTAAGGAAGAGAAGGTTGAAGGAGAATGTGATAACACTATTCAGCTAGGTAAAAGGCGGCTTTAAATCGGAAGGTCGTAACCTGTTCTCCATGCCTGTAGTGGTTCAAAGAAGGCATAGTGGGTTTAAACTGTGTCAGTAGTGATTCAGGTTAGATATTAGGGAAGAAATTCTAAAGATATGGATAGAGCAGTACTGGAATATATGATCTCTGGGTCTTTGGAGCATCCAACTGTACCAATCTTTAAAATCCGGTTGGGCAAACAGCTGTCAGAGATGACAACCGATAATCCTACTGTGAGACAGACTGATGGACTACATTTTCTCTCCAGGACCTCCAAACCATTTTTTTATGATTATTTATACAATACATGAAAAAAGAGAGATCAAATGACTCAAACAGAATGATGATGCTTTAACAAAACATCGTAACATTTCTGAGACTACATTCTATCAGTGGGACTCACTCCCAGTTTGTTCTACTTCCAAAATTGATCCCTTTGGTTGGAAGGCTAACAAAATTTGAGTAATACTGGGGTCTACTAACAGTAAATATGGATGGTAGTAACTGGGAAGGGTTGCCGAATCCTGCAGTGCGATGGAGGTGAAGCTGGAGCAGCTCTACGCCCTGAGGTCCATCCAGCAGTGAGGCTGATCCATGGAGAGTCTTGTTTGATATTTTAGTTGTTTTCTTTTTTTTCTTCTTAATTTTCTTACTCTAGTATTTCGAAGCAATTCTGTAACGGAAAGGAGAGGGGTGTTAAGTCTTTCAACCTGTGTGCCCAGCTGTGTCAAAGAACGGCACCTCTGGATTTTATGGTCTTGTAGTGCAAGGAAGTTCATGATGCTCTGGCCAGTTTTTCCCTTGTGAACTTTCAGCCTGTTTTCTTACTCTAATTTTCATTTAAAAAAAGGAAAGTGTTTCTTCTGCTCTCTGTTGTCCTTTTTTGTATATGAAACTTGCATGTCCTGTGCGTGCCTAGCATACTCATTATTATCACAGACAATCTCAGTTGTCCTGACTGCTTATGTTACCTGCTTTTGACTTCTCTGTTAGAAGTGGTGAATTTTGCATGTGTTATTTTCCCTCAGCTGCTTCGTCGTCTGAGATCAGGCACAATCCCACTGGCAGGAATTATGCATGATATTACCGGAAAACATTACAGCTGACCGTGTCTCGTAATGAAAGGGCACAGCCCTGTGCCCTGGAGTGGCCAGGCTTATATTTGCTTTGTGGATTCCTTTATAAGGAGCTCATTGAAACAAATCTTCTGGGTGTTCAGCAGCCAAAGGTAGTTCTAAAATGAAAAAAAGATTTTTAACATAATCAGATAGTGAAAAAAATCGAAGAAAATTACAGAAATGGCAGGAAGAAAGACAAGTGAAGAAAGGGGGATAAGAAATGGTTTTAGATGAGATCTTCCAAGAACTGCCTACATAACATATTTTGTGTGTTCACATGTCTTTTGCTATTAGGAACAGAAATCTGTTGATTACAAAAAGTTCTTTTATAGCTGCAACATCTATTTCCCTTGCCCTACATGCTTGTGTAGTAAATGAGCAACCTCTTACGCTCACAGAGAAGGAGTATATTTTATCTTTGTCCTGTATTGCTGTGGTATGAGGGAACATAGCCAATTAAAATAATTTAATTTTGGACAACATATTAAGAGTCAGTAATCCTATTGTATTACTACAGCAGATCAGTTAAAGTTATTTGCACCCTTTACTTGATTTTTTTTAGCATATTTGGAGGTTTTTTTTTTCAGTATAATAATTTTTTTTTTGGTTTGCTTTTGGATAACTGTGAAATCCTTATGCATTTTTTTGTTCCTAACTTACTGATGTGTGTTATTAAACTTATCTTTCACATAGGAGATTTTATTTAAAGATGAGAGGGGTGTGTATGTATCTGTACAAATGTGTATATATGTGTGTGTGTGGTGAAGGTTAGACTTTATGCTCATATGCTTCTCTGAGATAATCAAAACATTTACATTTTTTTCATTATAATCAGATATCACAGAGCTTGTTTAAAGATTTTTTTTTTTCTAGTAAATTTTCCAGACATTCTGGTATTCATCTTAGTTTGTACACTTGCTTAAATTTGAATTTCTGAGTGACATTTAGATCAAAGGCTCTGTAATTGTTTTATTGTGAATCATTATAATTTCATTTGTAATAGATAAAAATGAGACAAATGAATGTGGCAAGTCCTTGTCTGCCTACCCTCTAGTAATACGTTTCCTTTTTATTGCCTGTGCTGGGAGTAGGAGTTTCTTATGTTGCTTCAAATTCACTGTTTTTTCTTTACAAGTCACTTCTCTTTTATGTATAAAAAGTTTATAGATTTAGTTAGCTAATGCAGTTATTGGTTTTAAAATGTGCCTTTGGGCTTCAGGCAGTCTTTTGTGTAATGCTGTTATATATGCAAGTGATGGGCACGCTGAATGCTTAACTTGCCTTTCAGAAGGACATGTGAAACTAAAATGTGGTATTTGCATATCTTTCAGGATGAGACCAGAAGTCTTATGAGGCACAAATGTCAAAACATCTGATGGAAAACTTTGAGTGCGCTTCTATGATCCTAAGCACTGACGAACTGAAAAGCGGGACCTTCATTTGTCTAAAATAGTTAGCTCCTGCTGCTGCCTTGAAGGGGACCGACACAATTTCTTTTATTTGGGCTTTCTGCTGAAGCACTCAAGTTTTCTGTTGCCTTTTTCTGTCCACATGAGCGTGCTGTTCAGTATGCCTGAATTGGAGATTTCTGGCTGTAGTTCTTTTGTCCGTTACTTCAGCTCATGCCCCAAACACTTGAGTCTCAAAGCTCCGGCCCTTCTCCCTAAGGGTCCCCTGAGATGTCAGCAGCATGAGAAGTTCCCTCCTGTTACTGGGAAGCTGCGAGGCTTCGCTGTGAAGCTCGCCGCTACCATCCTACTCGCCTCTTTTCCTTTTCAGAAACATTGACAGTACTCCCGTACGGATCCACAGTCATGGTGCCTAATGCTGCGGCATCAGGAACAAAACCAGTGCTGATGCCACTGACAGTATGAAATACAATATGTAGTCATGGATTTATGTCTAAATATTTTAAATTACTTTTATTGGCTCTTTCATTATCTAAACAGTAAAAGGAAATTTGTCCCCCACAAAACTGCATCTAACTACTGCTAAGAGTTTTTATTAAATTTCTGCTTTATTTAATCTCAGCTTTCTAGTTTTACTTGCTTCATTTTTAATGGTCATGGTAATGGAGGTGATTATGTTTGTTTATTATCACAGTACCATTCTCACTTGCACTGTAACTAAAGTCAGTAGACCTTCATTTAGTAGCCTCAACATCTGAGTTAATATTTCTCTTGCTTTCCTTTATATTGAGAATTTATGCCTCCAAACCTTCTGTTCTTAATACCCTGCAAATAAATCTGTGACTCCCATTACTGCTATCAGGTGCTGAGCACTCCAGAGAAAGGGATACCAAATAATCCTTGGAATTCAGGCACTTACCTTGTTTCTTAGCGCAGTCCAAGTTCGCTACACCCCGAAGAGAACCCACACAGATCTTACAGTTCACTGAAGAGGAGATTGAGGAATTCAGCCTTGTCGAAGAAGGTGTTGCTACCTTCTTGTGCAGCTCAGGGTCCACTGAGGAAGAGCACTCGCTGCATTTTAAAAATTTTAGCCCCTGGCTCCTCACTGAGCAGCTGAATGACACAAAAGGTGTTTTTTCCTCATGTCTGTGAGTGCTGAGAAGACGACTACAAGCTGCTTTGTCAAAGTTGCAGAGCTAATGATGAACCTGAAAATAATGGTGGGTTTTTTTGTGTGTGCGTGTGGATCATCTGCAGATTACCAATGACAGCCTGCGATTACTAGTTTGGGGGCCACAGTTTGGGAACACTTAAGAGTAATATCCTTGTCTAGGAAGGTCCAGTAACCCAGTGTAATGGTACAATGACTTTAATATTGATGAATAGGCTCCCTACAGTATCCTTTAAATAGTTTTATTAGTAATCCAAAAATACTGCTTAGCAGTTTCAGATAAAATTGGCTTTATATAAAATTGAAGAGGCCTGGGGGAAATTTTCTGTATTGTTAACTCCATTTTGGCTGAGCCTAAACTTGCACTCACAAGTCATACTGGGACTTGAATGTAATAGTGGGACTCGAACCTTTGCTATCTACGCACAGCTTCTTGTTTCCTTCTGTCTGTATTGCACAAATTTTGGACTTTATTTTTTTGACAGTAAGTGAAATTAAAACCTTCTCCTCCCCTTCAGAGCCCAGGAAGCATCACCTTTCCTGTAAGTCTTCATCTGATGATTTTTTTGTCAACCTAGTGCAGATTCCTAAGTCCCAGTGTTTTTAAATGGACAGCTTATGTTTAAACTGTTGTAAGGATGATTACAGAAATTTTGTGTCGTTCAAATATTTTGAAATCAAGCTGTAATTTTGCCATTGGTGATACCAGTTATTCTGAAAAGGCATTCAGAAGCAGTTGGAACTCAGCGCGTTCCGTGCCTTAGGTAGCAGGAACATGCTTTCAGGGCTTTCCAGATTTAATTTCTGCAGCATGGCCAAATATTTTTAGCACATATGTTGAAACTGGCTTTCAAAATCTGTATTTAGTCTTTGATTTTATTGGAAGGTGTAAGAGAGTGGTCCTTTGGAAAATCAGGCTCGTCTAATTATGTAGGTAACATATTTTAAAATGTTAGATTCTGTCTATGAATCATTCTCTCCCATTATTAGAGATGACATTTCCATTTAATTTCCCAGTGGGAATCCATTTAATGTTTTCAAAACAACGTCAGTTGAAATCATATTTGTTTTGGTTGTTTGCCTTTATAAAGAAATTTTTATTAGAAGAATTGCAAAGTTTTTAAAATGGAAGAAAGAGGAGGTTTTAGAGTTGAAATATTTGTAAAAGTTCCACTTGTTATTTTCTTTTAAATTCAATACCTTGAATAGATGTCAGACTTGTGAGGCAGCTGTGGCGCATGTAAATATAATATCAGAAACAAAGGATTTGGGAGTCTGCTGAATTTCTTGTTTTGATCATGTTCTTATTCGGTGAATCATACATATTTAGTGCTACTGTGAATGAAGCTAATACTTTGGTTTTAATTTACAGATGAAGTTAGTCCATCCTTGGCATATTCTTACCAGGATTGATTTTTTTAGCAGGTATATTAAATTTTTGTTGCAGTACTGGCTGTGATACAATATACCGATCTGTTCTAAAGATGTGTGTTCTAAATGAAAGAAGGCCAAGTGATTTTTGGCCCTAAGAGCAGGTGACATGGACTGCCTTATGTCAGTCAGGCCAAGGCGTGGATTGCGGCACCGAGACAGGTCACTCCGTCTTCTCCAGATGTCCTCTTGCTTTGGAGGTGACGAAGGCTGGATGTGGCTTAAAGTTTTATGAGCTATCACTAATAAGATTCTGCAAGATATTTGAGGCTTTGCCTTGGTTTGGGGTTGGTGAAATGTGGTGTATTCAGTATGAAGTGAAATTTGAATGTGTTAGGAAAAATTCTAGATAAACTGCTTATGTGCTTGGGAGAGTGTGAAAAGGGAGAAAACTACCAGAGGTTGGGAAACAACATATGTGTGAAGAATAAGATAGATGTAAAATCTTAGTATGCTGTTTATTAATAGGATTTATTGCTGCTATTGATAACAACTCTGATTGAAACTGTTTCTTTTACTTTTCTTACTTGATACATTTTCAGGAAATCAGAAGAAAATATTAATGTTTTACCTTCTAGACCCTTTCTCTTCTCCTGATCTTTTAACTTGTTAGGTTTTAAACATTTATGGGGAAAAAACATTTTAAAAGGGCATGTAACACAAAGGTAATAATCACAGTGCCATGCTGTTTTATGGGGCAATAATCCAGTTGCCTTGTTTGAAAAAACTACTTGGCCTTCATTCTCCTAGGCTTTACCTTAGGGAATGGAGCTGGATTATTGCCTTGTAAAACAGTGCTGCACTCCTGTTGTTGATTAATTATAAATCTTTGCCTATCAGTAGTCTCAGAGTACTTTCTATCTTATAGCATTCCTGTTCCTTGCCTTCATAGTTTCGTCTTGCATTCAGAGAATTCGCAAATAAAAGCTGAGTTCTATTTGTGGCACTCTAATGTTAATCTCCATTCTGGGAGTTTCTGTATAAGCATGTTATACATTTATTTTCTTCCAATGAAGGTGATTCACAGTGCCCTCCACGTGAACAGCTTCTGAGTGAGATTCCACCTGCCTAAATTTCACTGAAGTCATTCAGTCTGAGATAACTGGGAGCGCCGTGGTGGCTTTAGGGCGCGGGAGGATCCCCTGCCTCTCCATGGGAGTCCACTCAACTTCAGATCACATACCCACTTACTTTCTGCAACCACTGGAATGTGTAAGCCAGTAGTAAGTAGGTGTTAGCAAGGGACTTGATTAGTACCACCCAAATGAATTTTAGGAAGGTTGGAATCTCCTTAGGTTTGAACTGGGAATGTGGGCTAGTACTTCACAGTGCCACCATCAATATATTGTCATTGTTAGCACTTAGCCGTATACTGATCCCCCTACTTCTTGTTAACTGACCTTGGGCTCTTCCAGAGAATTTTTAGGTCTTTTTCCACTTCCTGAGACTTTCTGGGAATGGGAAGGAACAGTCCAGAAACACCTGAAGTAGCAAGAAGCCAGACACAGCCATGATCATATGGTTGCCGGCATGACATTTTCTGAAATGCAAGTGATCTAGAGGGACAGGCAGTTCAGAAGTATTGCCAAATAGAATTACAAATTGATAGACATTGTCTAAATTGGAAGATTCTAGGATTTGTAACATCATTTGTAATTTGTGTGCTGAAGAAGTGTAAATAGTATTCTTAGAAATTACATCTTTTGAGGGGGGAACGACCTACATATGTTGATGAGTTTGCTCAGTGTACAATTAGTGAACGAATGTCTTCTGATGTAGTATTTATGACTTGTGCATGGCAAAATGGCCATTACCATTCCTTATTTATCCATGTATCAACTTGGATGCAGTGGTCTCTGTACTTTAAAGTCATTTGAAAGTTGAACCTGGTGTTGTGTGTGGCCACCAGCTTACTAAGTAGTGTTTGATATGGAGGACTTATCATACATCCAACTTAATCGTCAGAGATGGCTATCGATTGTTTTCCTTACGAACAGCAAAACAGTAACAAGGAAAAGTTTGACTGCATGTAAGGAAAAAATCTTTTGTAGTGAATCACCATCCTTAGAGATTTTGAAAACTTGACTGGCTGTGACCCTGAGTAGTCTGTTTTAACTCTGAATTTGTTCTGCTTTGAGCAGGTGTTTAGGCTTCAGACCTCCAGTGGTCCTTCCAAGTTACGTCCTTCCGCGATTGAAACTAGGAGGTGCTGTCTTGGTGTTACTATTACAAACTGCACTGGAAGCCATGGATTCAAGTGTGCTTCTTCTGTGTCAGACAGCTTTTTCGGCTTCCCGCTGGCTTGTGGGAGCCATACTCTTTTCTCATACTCCTGCTTTAGTAGTTATAAACTGTGCAGCTAGATGGAGAAACTTCTTGTTACTTTCTGGGTATGTTGGAGAATATGTCCTGAGGGCCTGCTTACTGCACAAGTGCCCTACTCCCTCAGCTTTAGGTACACCGCCAGAAGTTGGTGGAATAGCTTCATGGTGGTCATCTGCATTCAAACCACACATCACCAGTAAGGTTAAAGTAAAAGGAGGATATTTACAAGCTTTTCAAATACTTGATAGAAAGGAGATTAACCCGTGCTTGGTTGACCCATCCCAGCATCACACCTGAAATACATTTCTACATCTAGAGTAGGCTACATCATCATAGTAAACTGAATGGTTTTCTAGTCTTGAGTCATTCTGGCCACATCCACACTATTAAACTGTCATCTGACACAACACTACGGCAACATTCAAAATGTCTTTTGGAAAGCTTCCAGGTTCATACTGACACTAGCTGAGTAGATAAATACACCAGCCAGTCAGTGGGGCCAGGGTCTTGGATTTCGTGCATTCACTTCATTCCTGTTTAAATTTGCTTAAATTAGAGTTTTCCTCCCTTTCCTTTCCTATTCAGCTTCATGATTTCTTGTTCACTGTTTGTCTAGGAGGCAGTTTCTGCTTCTGTTCCTGACAGCTAAGTGACCTTACATGCTAAGATATGCTGGTTTTTTGACACGCCATATGCAAGTATCTCTCTTGTGCTTGTCTGAATTACAAGGAGGTTAGTAACTTTTAGTGGGGTGGGCTCCTCTTTCTCACTCAGGAAGGCAGTATGCAGGTTTCACTGTGCACTGCGTTTTATAGTTTTTATAAACACACGCACTAACAGATGTATATTACAGGCATATAAATGAGACAAATCACTGCACCCCACTATTGACTTTTGTCTGAGATCAAACATGTTTATTATTCACCACCTGAAAGTGGCAGTGAAATTTGGGTGCCTGATCCTCAATCCTGTTTTCGAGGGAAACCATGATATTTACCTCTTGAAGTTCTCAGTGCTTTAGATGCTAACAGCGTAGCAGAGTCTGTAGTTCTTTGTATGGAATGGTAACAGGTGTGATCACCCAAGAGATAAGAATCTTTCAGTTCTTTGATTTAAGTGATCAGTGCTGATGGATACTCACTTTTACAAAGGTCTTTGACTTTTGAATATTATGAACAGAAGTACATAAAGTAAAGGTAGCTCTTTCTCAGTTTACCTATGTAAAACAGTTTAACACTAATGATACCAAAAGGATTTTTATGAACTGTGTATGCTGATGAACAGTGTTGTAGTAAAATGTTATATTGATAACAATTATTTAATAATCTTTAATGTGCATTTTTATTTTTACTGTGTCTAAATTTAGAATATAATGGCTAAACATATTTAACCATCAAACAAACTATTTAGTAACGGATAGAATTAGGAGGAAAAAGCGGAGGTTGTAGGAGGATGAGTTTTGGGAAACACAAGGAAGCCACTGTGTACTGATATAGCTGAACTGCTGATTTTGGTTGCAGCACATCTATGAAAAGGTTTACAATGAAGAGCCAATTTAATTTTAGAAAAGAGGAGTCCTCCTGTGCTGTCACCTGCATTTGGTACATGCAGGTTAATAAATGTCTTCCCTCTACGTATACTCAAGAGAGGTATTCCTTAAAAGGGAAATATATTTCTGCACCCCCATCCCCTAATGTCTTACTGTTTTGTGCAAACGAAGTCAGAACAGAAGTGTATTTTAACTTTGCTTAGAGCAACATAATTGGTAGGATATATGGTGCAAATAAATTGGCTCAAATTTTCACCTAATGTACCCCTGCTTCACTTCTCTTGCTGCCCTTGTGAACTGTAGTTATTGTTCTTGCATTGTAGTTATCTTTGAAGAGGCAGGGTTGCCTGTGGCAGTCAAGGAAAAATCAGAAGAAAATTTAAATGATTAATTAATGTAATCTAGTGTCTGTTTTACCAAAGGCTTTCAGGGACTTATTTAGCTCGATTAATGAGAGAAATTCCGACAGCAGGTTTTTAGAATAGGTTTTTGAAGAGCGTAAATGACATAGCTGCTGGAGGGAAAATGATCTTACACCTCTTTATATTAAGCCACCCACTGAATTAGTACTAAAGAAAAATATTCATTTAAAGCTTTTATTTTTTATTTAGTTATTTAGTATTTGTAAAAATCAACGTAGTACGCATTTTCTTTGAGGTTTTAGAGGACGGAGGATGTAAATTTCAAATATAGCTATCAGGTAAAAGCGCACATGTTTCTAAAAGTGGCTGTGCAAAATCATGGAAGAAAAGTCTGCTGGGGGATACTGAATGTAGGTACCACTTTGGGCCACGGAGTCCCTGGAGGCTGTGCAAACATTCTAGGACGTTGCCAATATGTCTTTGCACTGCTTCTATGCTCTTCCGTTGGAGAGGGAGCAAGAGTCTGAACAGACCTTTAGTTCAACTCGTATAGCTGTTTTGCATTATAAGTTTTAGGATTCAGAAATACTTATAACTAAACGAAAAGGGTAAAAGAAGTAAAAATGTTGAGATATTTAAAATTTTGAAATGTTTTATTTTTAGCCATTTACAATTGTTGTTATCATGCTTAAATTTGGAAACAAACACTTATGAACTAACATACTGTTATTTCATACTATTACAGAAGGAGTTAGGTTAGGTGGGACTTCTGGAAGTTATCTAGTTGAGTTCCTTGCTCTGAGCATGGCTGCCTTCAAAGTTAGGGCCTTGCTCAGCTGAGTACTGAAAATCTCCAAGGAGGTAGATTTTATTGCATTTTTAGGCACCTTGTTCTTGTGCTTAATCACTTCTGCTGTGAAAAATCTTTCCCTTGTATGGAGCTGGAGTTTTCCTTGCTGCTGGTATTTTTGTTTCAAAAATGTGCAACTAAATGTTTTAATACTTCTGAACGATTTGCAGGTTTTTTTCCAAAACAACAACAAAAAATCTGTTTATTGGTTCTTTCCAGCAAATTTTTAATGTAAGGCATACTAGCAATTGCTATTGAAGAATGCCATCAATTCCTGTCTAGCTGTATTATATTATTTAATGTCAGTCCAGAAGTTGCAGCTGTCTATGGGGATGCAAAATGTCTTGAGCTGAGATACAGGATCCTAGAGTGGAACAGTGATGAACACTGAGAAAGACACAGAGAGAGATCTTCAAAGCTGCCTTAATTTTTTTTACTGGGCAACCTCAAAACTGTGTCAAGTTCAATGCAGATGCACAGGCTTTCTTCCTCACTCATCCTTCCCCTTTCCCCTCCTTCTCTATAGATCATGCTAATCAAAACGGTAGTTAAGTAGAGAAAAACTCATACTGCAATTCTAGTAGAGGAATACTGTGATTTTTGAAATGAAAACTAAGAAGCGAAGGTTTGCACTGCGTTACTTCATCATAGAATAATGTAGGTCGGAAGAGGCGCCTGGAGGTCTGTGGTCCAACTTCCCACTCAGAGCGGGGCCAGCTTAGGTAGGCGAGGTTGCTTACCGATCAAAATATAGATGGCTCATCCGTCAAAAGTGTTTTATTGGTTGAAAGCTAACAGTAGACCACCACTTGTTTTTCTGAGTTGTCTGTTATTTAGTGGCCAGAAGTTCAAGGACAAAATGAAAAAATGATGAAAAAGTAGTTTTCAGTATACTAAAAATGTGTACGCTTTACATGTGGCTATATGGAGCAAGGCTAAGTGCACGAATTTAAAAGATGTGCTAATTAGTCTTCCTCTTTGAAGAACCAGGGCAACAATATTAGACTCGCCGAAAGTCCAGTTGACAATCAGGAGGCCAATATGACAAGTGGCAGCATACAGAATTGGAGGTAAAGTGATAAAGGAGTAAGAAAGCTAGAAAATGGAGGGATAAAAATGAATCTCCAGGCAATCTGAATATATGAGTCGGAGAAGGGAAGGAAGGAGGATGACTTGCAGAGGAGAACTAAAGTAAGGAGTGAGAAAGTGTGGCTTTCAGGGTAACTGTGACATGACTGTGAAAAGAGGGATTGAGACATGGAATTTCATGGGGACTCATTTTAAGGTCACGAGCCAGAGAGGAAACCCCCTAAAAGAAGGCGACCATCGAAATGCCTCCTCATTACCATTGACTACAACTCGAGCAGAGCAGTTTCCAGGGGAGGCAGTTAACCCTCTGTGGGTCTCCATGTTAGCGGTATCCCCAGATTCTCAGTGCATCAGACCTAGGGTGCTGGAAAGAGAATTAACACACTAACAATTTGTGCAATCATTACGAGCAGCAAGGTTTTATTTTATATCTTGCATTTGTACATAGCTTCACCAAATTGGGGCATGTGATATGCCTACATTTTTAATATCAAGAGGTTTCAATAAAGGTGGAGAGAAAAGAATCTTACTCTTTTAAAGCTTGCATAAAATACTACATTTGAATACAAAGCAACTGCTTCCATGAACCATAAACCAGCCCCAATGCACCAAGGAGGTTCATTATTCAGCCCAAGAACACTCATGCACAGCTCACAAATGCAAGCACAAATGGCATCCCCTATGGCTTTTGTTTTAGTGAATCCTCTGGCAGCAAGAGGTCTATTTCTTCATTAGCTATATATACATCTTGATTTAACCTTGATGGCAAGCTAGCCCACCTTATTCCTTATACTGCAGAATGCACGCAATACCTTGATTAGCATTAGGATATAGAAGTGACAGTTTAAACAGCTTTTAAGTAGCTTCATCTTATCTATAAATGGCAAAAGGTTCTTTCATCGCTTTTCTGTAGTTTGTATTTAAAATGACCGTTGTCCTCTTGGTATGCGTCAGGGTAGTATCTACCAGGACAGCAAAAGTTACGCTGTGTTACCAAACAATTTTCACTGGTGTATATCTGTCAGTGATAATTCTGTTACTGCTTATGCTCAGATACCAGTGCTTCTAGTTCAGTCTTTCACCGGAGAAGCTTATGATTCATTGGTGAGAGAAATGTGTAAGTTGTGTCCAAAAGCTGGTAGAGTGAAAACCACAGCAACGTAGCAGCTTTGTTGGTACTGAAATGAACCTCGGGACTTTTCCTTCTGACAGAGTTGCTTTTGGGAGCAGTACAGATGCCATAATATAGCGTTATGCTGACATCTACAAGGTAGTTGTGTAGTAGTTGGTTATACTACCCCATACTGGCTTTCACATGATTTGTCCAGGCTAGAATGTGGTGGAGAACACGTTCAACTCCCATGAGCAACACGTGTCCTGAAAATGCGTCGGAGAGGGAACTCTGCTAGATGGGTCACGTGTTGCCAATTCAGGCAAAGATAAAGCATTAAAATAGTCAAACGGTAAAATGAGAACAGTAAGCTCTTGGCATTTGAGCTTATTAAGGGTTCCCAGACTCTTGTCTACCAAGAACCCTTGGCAAAAAGATGATGCAGTCTTGAGTGATATTAGCAGCTGAGCTGAACACATCCAATCCCCCTATTTTTGGGAGCCCTGCCTGTCAGAAATGACGGATCAAACAAACGTGAGGTACTGATGGTAAGCGAACTCTTTGCTTTAAGAACTTTTAAGTGGCACTTCAAAGAAAGTCGATGGCCATACCACTGCGATTCGGGGTGCTTCAGCCAGGTACCGCGTCAGCGCTGGAACTTGTCGCCTCTGAAGATCTTTGGAGACCAATGCAGCTAACTTAACTGAAACGTCTGTCTCCTCTTATTGACTGTAGATGTTTCTGGAGGATGAGTGAGTGCTCCTACATGACAAATATGCCTATTAGCTTCCTGCAGGGGCTGAGAAAATAATAAGTTAAAATTACCCAAATGGTTTTGGGATTGTGTTTGTACTTTGTGTTGCTCTCTGTTTTTCACTCTGAGTGGCAAGCACATTGAACTCATTTGGTGTTTCTTGGATTTTATTTGAATAGCTGAGGTTTGTATTTGTATAGTGTGATTTTGCCACACATCCACACTAGTTCCTGCTGCTAGAAAAAAAGTGGGAAGAGGTTTAAACACCACCATATCCCTGCTTTTAGTCTTAATTGCTTTCAGTTGGATCAAAGACTGCCTACTAAAAGAAACTTCTAGTCTGAATTAAAAAAATCTTCACAGACTTATCGTCAAACCCCAAAGAAACATCAGTTCTCTTATTTTTACTTTCTTCTGTTTTCCCAGTACCTGTAATCCTTCTCATGTTTCTATTTACCATTTTTTTTTTAAATCTGTGCATTCTTTTTGATGTTTAGCTGCAGAACCTGACTTTTCAGAAATTGTGGCTTTTCCAGTATGTTAAAAATACTTTAGTTTTAATACTGTAGCTGCATACATAATTTTAATATAGCTATATACAGTTTTATCGCTTGCAGTTTTTCTGTCTGTTTATGTTGAAGAAGCAAAACGCCAGTATTATGTATTCTTCTTAAAAATGAAACTTTAAAACATTAATCCACCCAACAAATAAAGAATCCTGCAAAGCGCTTGATGTTGGTAGCAAAAATACTGTCAGTAGTGTATCATATTCAGAAGAGCATTTTATGTGTTTTATGATGTATAACACTGCATTGTTTTTTTCCAAAGCTTCTGTTGGATCCTTCTTGTTGAGATTATTTAACAACTTGGTTTTGTGTGTCCTTATGGCTGCAGAGTGACACTTTTCACTGCTGCCTATTTTAAAATTTTCTTACACCTCATTTTCGTGATCCTATAATTATGTTGGATCAATGTCCGACTGTGTGATAGTTTAACATAAGGATCATCTGACTCGGTCCTCTTCTAACGGGCAGAAGCAAATGCTTTATTTGATCAAGGGTGATACAAACCTTTCACCCATTTTTATTATCTCTTTTATTATATTTTTGCATGGTGAATATGCTGGACCTGTTTTGATGTGCTGCTGATCTGTCTAGCACACATCACTTAAGTAATTCCCAAGCCTTGAAGACATTGAGTTATTGTGTTAGGATTTTTCTCAGTTCAAAGATTTTTGTTTTACATTGTTGTGAAGGAACAAGTTGTTTTGATCATTCTTTAATAAAATAAAAATATATTTAATAAAATGTCCTCCATCATTATTGATACTTTGAGATTGTAGTCTCCTAGCAACGAAAGAGAATTTGAAAAAAATATGGTTAAGTATAGAGAAATCTACTTTTCTCTGCGTATTAATTTCGAGCTCTTAGTAATTGGAAAAACTGCAGCCAAATTTAAAAAAAAAAGTCTTTACTTCTAACTTCTTCATGTATTTTCTCAATACGTTTTAGTGGAGAAATGGTCAAAGTATTTGTTTTATGATCCCTGCAGTCCAGCTGTGCAGGAAGAAATGGTGAATTTTGCTAATGAGGTCGAGCTTAAACACAATTTCTAACCACATAATACCAGGTCATCCATGCTGTCGGGTCATCCTAGCCTTGTAAAGGGTGAAACAGCCTCCAAGAATAAATGCTTCCTCTGTGCTGAGGAGCATCCATCTGTGGCGGTCAGTGGTGACTGTATGTCAGCTCATCCCTCGCCGTGGTTATCGTAACCCGTTGTGATTGATGTACCTTGGGTCAGCGATCGATGAGTTTACACTGTGTAGACAAGAAGCTCCTTCCCCAAGGCTATGTAAGAGATCACCCACAGAGCTGGAAAGAGAATTCAGGTCTCTGGCCCTCCATCCATGGGCCCCATCTGCCAGACCAGAAGTCCTTAATCTATAGCTGATAAGCAACATCTTGCCATTGAGACTCTGCTATTGTTCAGAGCAGTGATTAGAGATTGTGCGCTGTGACCTAAGTGGACGGGGGGAGTGAAGGATGATGTTGCCTGTGGCACGTTACGTTGCCGGTGCTGGTACCTGTGGGTCTGCAAAGATTCAAGGCCATTTGCTGTTAAACCGTGTTTTGCTTTTGATGATACGTGGCCACCGGTGCATTGTTTATCTCTATCGTAATACCACAACTCTTACAGAGACAAAAATGAGTATTTAAAATACTGAATGTATTAAAAAAAAAATTAAACCTGTGCACAGTACCAGAATTCTTTTTCCCCAAACAAGTACGTGGCTTTACATAATCCTCTTTTCCGATATCACTTTCTACCTGTTTAAAAGAAAGCTTCTCAATGTCCTTTTATACCTGTGGCTTATAATGTCCCTTTATTCCTGATTTGTGACTCACTGTCAGGTATGGCTCTTGACATTAATTTGATTCATTTCTACTCTTTCATTACTCTATTAGGTTTGGCCTAATCCATCTCATGTGTTTTCACTCTGTCTCTTACCAGTACATGATCCCTGCATCACAGATGCTTGTAAGCATTAATATAAAAACTAAGTTAAACTTGCGTTTAAAAAGCAAATACTACTTTAAATGAAGCAGAAGCAGCATATAAGAAGACATAACCTTTTCATCTGTGGGTACTGCAAGCTTTTGGTGTATGAGGATAGTTGAAAAGTTACTGATGATAAATTTGGATGCTAGCAATATTGTCTTGATTTCTCAGCTTCATACAATTTCATGTCATGCTTGGTTTGAGTGGCTTTTTGGGCTTGTTTTGCATTTTTAAAAAATAAAGGCACATAACCTACTTATCAGTTCAGAGAACAAATGTTTTAATTCATGGAATGTCACTTTGTCCTTATTTACACTTTATACACTGATTTTCTCTGTACCAATAAAAATCCCAGTTCCTAAAGATGTTTTAGGTGAGCCATACCAAGTAACACTGTTAAAATTGGGACAAGCTACGTGAGAATCTGTTCCTTCTTCGTATCCGGGCAGCTCAGAAATCATTCTACGCTTTATAAGATGCTGTCTTGAACCATGAGAGACATTTCAAAGAACTTTCCCCTTCTCACAGGGGTATTTGCGTAATCATTTTTGCTGGAACAAGTTCCTTTGGCATGCTAATGAAGTCTCAACTCCAGGAGGTTCTTTCTACAAAGTTGCTTTACATCAGATTTAATGCTGTTAAAAGCACACAAGAAAATTTAACCCACAAAACATGTGCCATCATCATTTATGCTGCTTCATGAAAATGTGACGTGCATGACATGAAGAGATGAGTGACTAAGATAACTGTTTATACAGTGTGAAGAGGAAGAGGCTAAGCTGTAACCTTGCTCTGCTGGATCCAAGCAAAGCCCTGCGATGATGCCACTGTAGGTCCACATTAATTACTCAGTAATTATCTAAGAAGAGAAACAAAAGAATTTTTGAGAGAAGATATTATAAGGGATATTGGATATCTGCCGGTTCAGTTTTTTTTTAAAAATAAATATGTTAGGCTTTTCTGTAAGCTCTCCTCTTTTACTGACTTTTATGAGTTTCCACAATTCTTCTTTTTAACAGGTCCTCTTGGGGTATCTTGAGTCCCTGGTCACAATGCAAACACAGAGTGGCTTGAATACATCGCCCTTGAAGGAGAAGTAGGGCCTGACAGAGCCAAATTAAAATTGCCATGACACAGTAATTCTAATTTTTTTTAAAATTTATTTATCCTCTCTGAGATAACAGGAAAAATGTAAAGACGTTTGGCCACTGTGCTACCAAGTCATAGACCTTGCTTGTTTTCCTTCTGGCTGCGTGACTCCTGCATGCTTATGGTTTCAAACGGAGGTGTCAGTACTTGTTCTGCTTAATCTGGTGGTTGGGATATTTTGTAAAGGTGCAACAAAAATGGATCTGAATCCTCTTAGGATCCTGCACAGAAGACTGAAATTTAATCTGTCAAAGTATGTGGTAGAATGGGTTGATGTGCATTAGCAATACTCCCTAACGGCCACTGGTAGAGTGGCCATCTTGGTGAAATCTGCACTTAGTTAGTGGTCAAACCTTTTGCTGTTTTGAGTATATTTTTTTCAGTAAGGAAAATAGCACTTTCCCCTGGGCGTGCTAAGGATATTAATGAAATGCTGCAGCATTCAACAGCATGTTTAAGAGTGGTAAATACTGTAGAGAAGTTGCCTACTGGATTTTCAAAGGGATGTAAGCATCCATCTTCTATTTTGATTTTTATGGAAGTTATGCATGCAAATACTTTATTTTTGAACATCCAGGCCATAAATTCTTTAAAAAAGTTGCCAAAAGGCTTACTTTCAGTAATAATTCTTAACGGAGAAAAAAGCAGTAGCGCTACTCCATCATTAGAAATGGTTCCTGAAACCGCTCTACATCATTGGTAGAACTACATCAAGAATGATACATCTGTGGATGATGTTTCTGTGATGAGAAGGATGTGGAAACAGCGAAGAGAAATAAAGGTCAGCCACAGAAATGATTTTGAAGCTGAAAAGCAAGACTTATGATGTAGGTCTTGAAAAACTGAAAATATAATTCTGTATGAAGAGAAGAAGGATGGGCAACTCTCCTTGTATGTGGGTACCTGTATGTGGAGAATATTCCTGCTAATGAGTGGCATTTTAGTTTTGCAGAGAAAAATGTAAGATAGAAAGGCTGAAGTCGTGATAGATAAATTCAGCTGTAAAACAAGGGTTGGTTTGCTAGCTGTAAAGATCACTGAAGTATGGAACAAATTCCCAGGGGAGTGTTATTATACCTGGAGTCTTTAAAATGAGTTTAGGTTTATATTTCAGAAGCTTAAAACCTGTTTTGGGAGAAGTTACCTGACCTGTATGTGCAGAAGATATTTTTAATCTGCACAAGTTCTCTTGTGCAGCCTCTTGCATGACAGGTTTTGAGCACAGAAGATTGCCTGTATTACCCTCAATGTGTAACCAGCCTCTGTGGACTGTATTAAACCAGTTCTTACTATTGTTAAGGGTGGATGCAGGTCAGCTGTGCCCATTAGGACTTCTTCTTTAGTCCACAGTTTGCTAACTGATTTTTTCTATTATGCTTTTCTGGAGGGTGATTACAACTAGGGAGGGGGTGTCCGAATGGCAGAAAATTGTTTGCAAATCCACGGGTGTGTGTTTCTGTAGAATTACGCGGCGTGGGGATGTTTGAGGGTCTGCTGGGATAGTGCTGAGCATATTCCAGGGCAGGAGATGGCAGCCATGGTATCTCCTTGGCTAAGTCTACAGGAAGAATTAGTGCAAACCAATAGAAATGGATTTTTGGATTTAGATGGCACTGAGGATCTGATGTCTGTACTGCAGATGTTTCAAGGCTTTTTATGTTGGATTATCTTTAGTCTGGCCCCATGGGCTGAATGCCCATTAGCGGCTGGAGTGTATTTGGTGCATTTCTGGAGTGAATCTTCCAGTTTAGTTTTATCCAAGAGGAATCAACTTCCTGCACTCGGAGACCATTCCTCTTGGGAAACAACAGTAAGTGGAGAGTATCACAAAGTTTGCATGAAAAGCAAACTCGTCCTCTGACCTAACATACTTAATGTGGATGCACCTTTTACTGCAGCCATGGGGATGAAACTTTGGATTGAATTGCCTCCAACACATCCTGCTTGTGAAGGGACTCGTCTTCTTTCAGAGAAAGTCCAGGAATAAGCTAATAAAGATGAAGTTCTGACAGGTAAGAGAACAAATCCAGAAGCAAACCAGCTGTATGTATTGCCTTGGCAGATTAGACAGAGCTCCCAGTAACACTCTACTGTAGGTTCACTTCAGTGATTTATCAAGTGTGGTTTGAATAACAGAAGATCTTTGGAAGTCCACCAAAAGTAAACTTGATCCTCGCCCTTTGCAAAGCCTTCTTGCCTAAATCTCCTATCAACTCCCAATAGAGTGAACATGGGGAGAGAGCTGCCTACACTGAAGAGCTGTGCTGATCCAAGAACACAGGCACTGTACATGGCATAATGTGAAAAATTAGAAACATCAAGTTCTGGACTGATGGCAGTAATAAAGCAAATCACTTAAATGTTGCATAAATGAAATGACCAGTGTATTGCTGAGAGCATAGGATTGGACTCGGTGACCCAGATGGTCCCTTCTTAATAGAATAACATTTAAACTATAACTTACAATATAAAATAGATTCCAATATGAATTGTGTTTATCTTAATATCTGACTTTTTTGGAAAATTATTTGACTATCTAGCCTTTATGAATCGTACAACTGTGGGCTGAAGATAAAATTTTAACTCATTCAGGAAAATATGCTTCCATTCATACAGAGTCTAAGATGTGCTATTCCATTTTATATTCTCAGAAAAATGCCTTGGTGAATAAAACCTTTTTTATTAAATTCATGCTATCATATCTTCTTTTCTACATTTGGTAAGGATTAATATTACTCTATCGTTTAGTCATAAAAGAACAGGTCCTTATAATGAACTGTGACAAGAGAGAGGTGAAGAACTTTGATAGACAGATCTGATATGACACAGAAGATAATATATATTCCACACTGTCCTCGTATCTTGATCTTTTATATACGTTCAACTGCAGGAAAACTAGAGGAAAAAAGCTTTTTATTAAAAGAAAAAAACACTAGACAGTTTGCTTACAGAAAGCTTACTTGAAGAACTGCTGCAGAGGAGTGGAGAATACGTGTGACCGTCCGACTCGCTTTCCCTCTTGGTGGGGAAATGGTAACGTTCTCTCACTGGTCCCTGCAGCCTCATGGAGGAATCATTTTGCTAAGTTGTCCTCAAAACTGCTAATTTATCCTGCCGTTCCTTTGCTGGCTGAAGACTGAGAAGACTTTGGAGAAAACATTAAATATCCAGAGCATTTTGGATGTATATTTCTCTCTCATTTCTCCTTCATCTCCTTCTGCCCAAGGAGGAAAAAAAAGACTTCCAGCCTGTAGCTCTGTGTTATAACTGAACAAAGCTCCTGAGATTGTGCCGCATGTCTGTCCCGCGTTGTTCCCAGTAACTTCTGGATCAACTGGCCGGCTTCAAGCAAATTGGAAGGAAGGATGGCATAATTTGAAGGAGAGAGATCAGTGAGTGCTCACACTGATGGAGAGGCAGGGAAATGCAGTACTTCTGCTTTAGGGGCAGTTGGCAAGCTGATCAGTGTGTCCTTGTGGCTGTCTAATCAGCAGGAGCATGGCCTCAGACTAGCCTTAGTATGCTTCTTCAGCAGGAAAAAAAGGGTCAAATGACATTTGGAGAGGAGCTGTTAGAAAGCGGAGGGAGCAAAGTTTACGAGTCTGTAGGAAACCAGACTTCGCTGGCTTCATTTATCCACAAAATATCACGATTAAAGATTTTAGTCCACAGATGATCCAGTTGTAGTGTGGACAAGTCATGGGTTTCTTGGGTGTGAGGGTTTGCTTCATTCCAGCCACGCTTTCCACGTTCAGATTTTCCAAAATACAACCGTGACAATTAACTGTCATACAGAGGCATTCTCCTCTCTTTGCCCCCTCCTTCAGCATCGATCACCAAAGTGCGCATTTCCCCCTAATTCTCATACACAGTAAAAAAAAATAAATTGTGAAACAGTCTGTGAAGGTGGAAGCAAAAATAGTTGATGCTTCCAACATTGTTCTTCCAAGGAAACATTTTCCGCTCAAATACCGTCTGCATTTGTTCTAGCTTAGCACGGCTTTTACATGTTAATTTTACTGTGGCTGGAAGTGTCACCCTGAATCCAAATAACTGCCTGGTTTTGAAGAGACCGTGTGTGTATTTGCTTGTAACTTTAATCTCCCTAAAACTACTGAAAGAATGGTTTGAACTTGGTAGTCTTTGTTTCTTTTGTTTAAAGATGTGTTTAATTCTTCTTAAAAAACTTTTTTTGATGAGATATTATCATTAAAATGGCTGTATTAAACTCAACATAATGAATAATTCATAATGCAAATTTGAAAAACATTGCCATGCAAAACTACAATAATTAGTTTTATGTGATAGGAAAAGCACTATTTTCATATTTAGACAGGAAGTGAACATTTATTTAGATACACTGTTCATGGTATACTAAATTATGGCATAAAGCCGTGTTTGTAATTTAAAAAAATGAGAAGTTAATTTGAACACCAGCCCTAAGATGCAAACTTGTACATTGCCACCTACCTGATAAAATTGATTACTTTGTATATTTATGCATTTGCTGTTAAGTGGGTGGTTTTAAAATGTGATTGCACATTTAAAATTAGACTTGAGCCCATGTTGCTGCCTTTTATGAATTTTTTTGCATCTTATTCATAGTATTTTGAGTAGTAATATCTATTATTTTCTGAGGACACAATGACAGTTCTCATTAATTGCCTCCACTCTTGTAGACAACTTTAAAGGAGTTGTGGGATGGTTGGATGGAGTCACGGCATATGCCTCAAAATACTGCTTTCCTGAATCTGGGATTGGAGGCTGCCTAAATACTGTCGTACAAATACTAACCTACATCTCCCCAGATGAGACTGTCTGGCAGTTTTGAGCCAAGCCGTCTTCTTTTCTCTTACTGACATCTTGAAAAATCTGCTCCTTTTCTCAAACGCGGAGTAAGGAACTGAGCTGAGTAAGTACCCTCTCCTGCCCTAAACCCCCCATTTTGCAGAATTCTGAATTTCTAGTTATTCACTGAATCAAGCAGAAGGGCAATTTTTCAACTTAATTAATCACCATATACACAGCAAATAAAAAATCCCCCACTTTTATTTCTGTAACTTGTGATTGGCAAGGCTTCCAGGCTTGTGTAGGAAGAGGGGCAGAGATATTTTCACATTCTCCGTTGACCTCAGTCTTTGGGCTGCTGGATGTTGGCGTGTGTTTTTCAAGAAGCTAGTAAGATGAAATGTAATGTTGCTTGCATTTCAGACACTGAGTATCTGCCACACGATCCAATTAGTAGTTTGTGGAGCCTGGCTTTACATCCTGTGCTCAGAAAAGTTTTGGCAAGTTACTTTGATCTTCTTGGCAGTCTGTGGGAACGAGCATTTTAATAAAAAGGCTTGAATAATAAATACAATACATTATTTATTTATTTGTAACAAATATATTACTTTAATAAAGCTGCTGGAAAATACTTTTCTGCACTGGTGACCGTTAAGTGGTGCAAGGTTGAGTGTGTGCTGGGTGGATAAAGCTGACCGCTGCGGGCTGTGCGACCGGGAAGGTTAGGAGGTGAGCTGGGGGCTGCGGCTTGGGCTGAGCAATTCCTTGGGTGCTCTCGGCTGTACCTGCGAAGGGTTTGTACAGTCTGTTAGGTACAGGCAGGTATCGGGATGAATGAAGCACTGAATAAAATCCTGTTCACAAACCAGAGCTGAGGTCCTGCCGGAAAAAAATAATGACATAATCGCGTCTGTATCATGATGCAAACACACAAGCAGGATCGCTGTCGTGAATGTGGACAGTCCTAATTCTGGCGTTGCCAAACTTTTGAGCACCTGGTTTTGTGATTTTAACATGACTCGAATGAATTATTTGAAAAGAGTAATGCTGTAAAAAAGGCCTTGTTGAAATGCAGTCAATGGCTCAGAGCAGCCGATAAGAGCTTTTATTCCTATCTTCCATTAATTTGAATGGCAAGCATGTCTGAATCTCACACCGCGCCATGAACATTGCACTCAACTTTTTTTAATAGGAGCAGAGGCAAGACACTCAGGCCTTGTCTTTCGGTGTTAAAATACTGCCATATGGCGCTTACTTACCTCGGAACCTTTTAAAAGCTTTCAATTAAGTGAAGAGTTCAGCAGAGCTCTGCAATCCTAGAATTCTTTCCCTGCTGTCCTGAGTTGAAGATCCTTTTCTATGGGTAGTTGTCAAAATTAGTTAGCTGTGTTTTAATTACGCTATTAGCATCTTGAGCAGTACCTGGACGTTTGGCATGGGAAGTAAGGCAAAAGTATACTAGGTAAAGATTATTGCTATGAGTATTGAAAATAGCAGTGGTATGTCTAAATTATTCCTAAGGATTCTTTTTAGTGTGTTTTTTTCTATCTCCGTGATGATTTTGGGACTACCTCATTAGTGACTGGTACCTACTTTAAAGACCTGGAAAAGAATTTGTTCTATCAACTGGGAAGATCCACTATTGGTCTTTGTACCGTGCAGTTTTCTTGAACATGAAGAGGCTATAAAATGTTAGCAAATAATTTTTTTCTGTCTTCCACTAAAGGCATCATCAGAATAGTCTTCACAGTAGTTTTGACACCTTTTGTAACTTCATATTCTGTGCAGAACATTGCATACTCGTTTCATCAAAGCTTATGTATGCAAACTTTTGTTGTGCTAATGTAAGCTCCCTCAGGGTTCTCTGTGGCACTAGCACAAATTTTAACATTTTGACTTCTGCACTGCTGGATTTTGTGTATGTCACCTAAAAAGCAGCAAGAATTTTGTTTCTTTTTTGTTGTTATTGCTAGTTCTTTGTTCCTTCAAAGGCTTTTCAAGGCATTTTCCTCTATTTTTGTGGATGCACTGATTTCTTTCCATGATTTAAAGTCAGAAGATTTTCTCCGTTACTTTTTGAACTGACAGATTCTTTTTGAGCTTTCAAAGGCACTGGAAGATATAGGGTTGTGTCGTTATCAACACTGTCATATTCTTTCTGCAATAACAAAAGAGCCATCCAAAGACCCTCTATAGCAAGAGGAGAATTTATTGTGGATGTGCAGAAACCCTGCCTAAGGTTTCTTCTCATTGCTCCTGGTGTACCAAGTATCAACATGACAATAGCATTGTTGTAAATAGTACATAAAAGTCCTATTGCCTGTGCGAAGTAAACTGCCATTTCCTAGTGCAGGTACGCTAGCCCCGGGAAATGATATAGCAGTATAAAAATTATTTTCTTTTTTTAATATAAAATTTCTACCATATGACTGTAGTAGCTTGATCTACCTTCCACTGGGTTGCATGTGAACAGTTTCTGACGTTTCTGTTTCAGCGGACGACGTGTTCCCTAAAGCTGGAGTCGTGTGGCAGTAAAAGCTGCATTAGGGTTAGGATTCTTACAGGAGGGAAGAAGGAAGCAGTGAATCAGAAAGCAGATCATATCAAAAAGGGCAAAAGAATAAGGGTTTTGCAACACAGCCTTCCCCCACAATTAGACCCACAGTATTTTGAAACAGTAGAGAAAGTACTAGGTTTCTTCTATAAGAAAGAGCGTACACCATCGTAAGTGACATCACAGATATTGAGATATGAGAGCAAAAGCATGTGGACTTGGGTAACTGCTGTAATAAAAAAGGAAATTTTTAGATAACCACAATGTTTAGAAGATGGCAAGCCCAGTGTGAATCATCGACTTCAGTGGTTTTAGCTTGTGAGAAGGTCTATGTCTGTTCAATAAGACATAATAAATAATTCTGTCTCCAGTACAAGTTATGACTTAAAAAAATATTCTGAGTGTAAATTCCAGGATCTAGAATCTGATTTGACTCGTCGTTTTATCCGTTGTGAATTCTTGACAGCTTGCAGCCATAAAGCTGAGGTTAACTGTACCAGGAAGATAGAGTGCCATATTACAAGATTTAGTGTTAGTAGAATGAATATTAACTTGTTCCTTCTGCTAAAAATAGGCTGGTATTTGCAGTTCAGTTTCTTAGAAATATATATACTTTTTCTATTGCAAGTGCTTTTATGGTACACCTCTGGGTTACTGAGTGCATCATCCTCTAAATTTGACCCAGTGTAATCATGGAGAAATACTGTATTTTGTGGAGAAATATGATGTGTATTAATTTTCTGTTTCATTGGCATGTTCTGTGTATGTTGCCTAAGTAACTACTGAAAGCAAAATGATTACATTTTAAAGATGTGAAAAACGTTATTGTTGCATATAGGTGGTAAATACTCACTCAGCTATATTTACAAAATTATTTATATGTTGTTTATGTAAAACTTCCTTTTAGAAAAAGAAATTGTCTCCTTTCATAGTATTCTAACATTTGTTCTCATATGCTGTGTTGCGCATATAAATGTTTATTTTTCTGGAAAGTGTTTTAAAATTGAATCTCACTTCAACAGAGTCAAGGCGAATTTTCGTTTTATTCTAATGGGAACAGGATTGGGCCAGTATATCTTAGATTCCTTTTAATATGGTGGCTGACATTTTCAACCACTTACAGATTTTAAAAAAATGTGTTTGAGGACTGAAATTGAGTTAATTGCAGTAGGTAAAAGAGATGAATGTGTGGTTTACTAATTTTATGAATTCTACAAAAAGAGCACATATAAAGTCACAGTGAGGGGATCTTTTAGCATGTGTATTTTAAGTTCTGTCCCAGGCAAGAGAGGCAAATGAATATGCAGCAGCGTTATTTTTATAAAAATAAATAAATAATTTGGAAGTATATTCAAGGTAATGATTTAGGAAGAAAATATTTGTGATCTAGATCGCTATCACTTCCTTGCTTGCTGCACTTCTTATTTTCATTTTTCAGCGTTTTAATGTCATCTTCTGAATAACTCTAATTAGATTTATGTTGGAGTAAAGCATTAAAATACTCTTTGCAGTTTTTTTTTTTTTTTTCACAGCAGAAATCAATAAGGACCACTCTGTCATTTGCCTTTCTGTATCATTGTCTGCATCAACTATATACAATTCCAAACTAGAGGAAAAAATGTTCTTAAAGGAGATGCTATAGTCAGTTTGAGCAGAGAAAATGGCATTAAAACTGTGAAAAAAAGAGGCAGAACTTTGTAAATATACTTGTTTGGCTTAGCTGTGTGGAACGTTTGTACTACTTTACATTCCTGCATGAGTTATTGATTTACGTGAAAAAGAAGCATCAGCTCTGAAAACATGAGTTTAGAAAAGATACATCAGTATTGGCGTAATATCCCAAGGTGCTGTCTGCTGCACATAGGTCTATACAAGGAGAAATGGTTGCTGACCCAAATCAGATACACCAAGGCAAGCAGCAGTAAGGGAATGGAAGGAGATACAAAATAGGTGCATACGGGCTATGTTCACGCTAGTAAATTAAACTGCTGAGAGCTGAAACTCATATTCTGTATACTCTTAATGTGTTCTACGTACTCTTACTCTTAAGGCTGTTGGTCCCACCCAACTAGTATTGTATCAGACAGTCCCCGGGCACATTTTGGCCGTGTAGATGAGAATCGTGGACACAGTCTTGCACCGCTTTGGATATAGCCTTCCTGGTTTGGAAGATGAGAGGTTAGTGTGGGTCCGGCCAGACTGGCCTCATGCCAGAGAATGGGCCATGATGGTCTGCGGTTTGCTGTGACAGTGGTACCCAGATAGTTCCCCAGGTGAAGAGCTGATGTCGTTAACCACCACCCCTGAGTCCTACACATTTGTCTAATCATTACAGTGATCTTTGAGTGTTAATTGCTTGCCAAGTTGTGGAAAAACTGATTTTGCAAAATAATTTGGAGAAACGAGGGAGTATTAGGATGCTCTGAGTGCAAAACTCAGCATAAAATAAAATAAAAAATGTACATGGGGAAATAGCCAGAAAGCATGTTGAAATCCATGTTGTTGGTACATCGGCTGCAGTAACAATATTATAGTAGCAGATGGTTAGAGAGTTCCAGACGGTCATACAATTCATTTGAAAATATTAAATACAGAAAGTTTTAACTTGGTGTCTGTAGTAGGATCTAACAGAAGAATTCAGTGACAAGTAATTACGGTGACCTCAGCTGTGTTTTGTGTGGAAGGGAAGAGTGCAATGTGTGAATCTAGGAGACAGTTACGGATGGAAATAACATGGCTTTGCTTTACAATTTTGGCTGTCAAGACAGAAAGGAAAGATCACCTCACAGAAATTTGTTGGCAAAAAAGCAGCAAAACTTCTACCTGGAGTGGAGGTAAAAGTGATGGAGTACGAGCTGGCACCGACTTTGAAGACCTATGCCCGAAAAGAGCAAAATGATAGTTTTATATAAAAAAAATACCTAACCGGTGTAAATCATGGTCTTCAGACTTAGATTTTGCCATGATGAGATGGTGGGGAGGGGCAGACGATGGGGACCTTCAACTGATGTGACTAGTGTAGCCGCATTAACTTAATGGAGCTACACTCATTTACATCAATTAATTCCTAGCTTAGAAGCTTATTACTGTAAAACAGTTACCCCATTACCCTGATTCCAACTGCAAAACCCCCAAACAGGTCAATTCTCGAGCAAGCCCTGTGGACTGTGGACTTTTCAAGGATACTTTTTGGTTAATGACAGTGATTAACACATAAGATCATCTCCTCTAATTTGATCTCAGTAGAGGAGCAGAGACGATGGACATAGAGATGCTATGGAGATCTCTTCTTAGCGCTCGTGCTCTGGCAAGGAAAGACCATTTAACAGTATACGTTCAAAAAGGTCTCCTATGTAGACCGTGATGCTCAGAAATTTTGTTTTTTATGATAGAGACCTCAGATGAACTAGTTTGTTTTCACCAGAGATACAAAATGAAAGGTTCCTGCTGTTTTCCTTTTGATATGAGGATCTGAGTTAATGAAACAAAAAAACTAGCACATAATTATGATTCCTTGAGCTTTCACAAGTCCAGTTTTCATCATGGACAGAAAAGTCGGGTGCCATTGCCAGGTAACTTTCACGTAGCCATCACGATAAAGTGCATTTTATATTTTGTAGTTCTCACAGCTTGCTTTAAACAACATAAGTTGTTTTGGTCACTTCTGTGCTCGTATTTATCTGAATTACTTCCTGAGTTCACACTATTCCCTCATGTTATGGTATTGGGAAGAATAAAGAGAAGATACTTCTCTGCTGAAGTTTAGTCTATAAACCGTAGTCTGTGTTGATCAAATTCTTGGCAAAATATTCTAGTTCCCAAAATAGCCCCACTGAAAAGATTACCTGAATATATACATTCCACATGTTTGGTGGCATTTTTCTGTGTTAATAGTACTCCTGCACAGAAGTGTGAAGAGCATTTCAAGCTCAGATCATGATGCCGGTTTTCAGAATGGGATACAATAAATACTGCCTTCCAAAGCTTTTGTCTTTTATTCATATCTATTCAGCTATAATACTAGCTGGACAAAGTAAATTTTTAAGTCTTAGTATCTTAGGAGGCTGAAAGTTGTTTCACTGCCATTTAGGTTTATTTATTTGGTGCTAGCTCGTATTTAAAGTTCTGTCAAACTGCTATTTTTGCTCTTCACCAGCATTCAGGAGGTGACCAGTTCGACGTCCTGCACTTCGAGCAGGTTGCATGGGGCTTGGACGATTTGAGGACGAGACAGGGACTGCTGTCTTTCTGAGCCCTGCCCCAGCATTTGACCAGGTCTATGATAAACCTATTATTCTTTCTTATTTTGAGTTGGTATTTCCCATGTTTCAACTTCTGTCTGTTGCCTCTTGTTTCAGTTTACACCTGCAAGAAGGGTCTGGTTTCATCTTCCCACCCCGCTCCAGTTAGGTAGACAGCAACAAGCATGACCCTTAGCCTTCTCCTCTTAATGTCCCGCAAACCCAATACTTTCAGCATCCCCTCGTGTGTCCTGTGTTCCAGACCCCTAACCATTTTGGTACTCTATATAGGGCTCTGTCTGTCTCTCTGTCTATCTATCTACCTATGTACCTATCTACCTGTATTTTGGTAGCCCTGCATATATACAGTCATTATAGCAAACGGCTGATTCCCTAAAGGAGTGGGTAATACACAACTTCTTTAAGCAGTTCTGTAATAACAGCTTCACAAAGTCAAACTGTACCTGGGTACATGGGTGGAATCACACATTTTTTAAGTCAAAGGGTCATTCTTAATGCAGTTTCAAAGAGATTTTGTAAGTGATTAATATGTAATTTCTAATTCATGTCTGAGTGCTATTCTTTTCTTTTCTAATGCACATCTTCCTTGGTTACAGTGTTTGTCTCCATAGGCAATGCATACAAAGAGGGTGACTGCAGTCGTATGTTTTACAAATGCAAAATATCTAAAATTAATATTTGCTTTTGGAAGCTGAAGTTATGGAAATACCATAAAATAAACACAGAGCAAATGAAAAGAGGAAAAAATTATAAAATATATAGGAATGTGTATTTTTTTAAACTGCCAGGATCTGGAATGAGCTTTCAGATGTTAAATACCATATTGTCTTACTACTTTTATTTTATTCTTTTACCTTGGTTATTAGAAGAACAAATGATGATGGAATTTAGAGGATGAGCGGCGAGGATCAGGAGATTGAAAGTAATATTTGCAAGTCCTTAAAGATGAAGGTAGCAGAAAGCCAAATGGTTTCCAAAAAGGGACATTTCATGGAGTGATTTATCTGATATGGCATTGCCATTTGTTGTATAATTCCAGTCTTGTTGCTATGGGAACCAATTTTACTGTTGCAGCGATTGTTAATCAGGATTTGTAGTTATACCATTTTTACCACAAGGCCTTATATCCTTACAGATTAAATCATGGTTCTCATTGACAGTGGTGTACATCAAAATTATTGCCAGAAATAAAATCTGACCAACCTTCCTGTCATTTTTCTCACCATTACCAGAATCAGAGAGCAGAAGCTTGAGTTAACTTTTACAGGAACTCAAGGATTCTGCTTCAGTTACATTTGTCATGCTTGTGCAATTCCAGGAAAAGAAAAAAAAAAGCAAGCTTCTGCCTTACAGTATAATTTTATTTTGCATTTAAGTGGAAATGAACCGAGTACTCTGGAGATACATTTTCTACGTATTGTTTCTTTAAGCAGCTCTTAAGGTAGAATTAAAGCTTAAGGTCAGCTAAACTTAAGAACTTTTCTCCCCATATTATAAAAAGAGACAGATATTTCTGTTTATGGAGGGAGGATTCAACACTCTGAAGTTTAGGTATCTTGGCAGTGCAAATATTCTGTATCTCTTCAGTCTTCCCTCTAGTTTGACAATGTCCCTGCGAAGCGGTGTTGGCCGGAGTAGAGACAAAAGCACTAATGTCGAGTAGATGGTATTATCCGTTGCTTCAGTTAAAGGAGGCTACTAGGGTCAAAGAGCTTGACTTCTCTGGTCCTGGTCCTGGTCTGTTCTCTGTAAGGTGAATAGAAATGGGAAGGATTCTTTCTTCCCAAATTTACTCTCGCGGTGACCTGAAGAGCTAGGCTGAAGTATTTGTCTGGATACTCAAAGCTTAAAGTAACGAAGATAACGCATTTCTGTTTGACTTCTTGTATGTATCTTACTAGTTTCTTTGCTACCAACGAAATCATTTAAGTTCCCCAAAAAGCCATTGGTACATTGTAAACTAATGAAATGCTGCACTCAAAATTCACAGAAAGCTTGAAAAACACGTGAGAATGGTTAACTTCCCCGTTCATCTCCACGGGTGGTTTATGCTGAAGCATATTGATGACCAATATTGCTCAGTGTTCACTGGAGATCAGTTTAATGGAATCATTAAACAAACTGTTTGCCTCTGAGTCCAAAACTGCTGACCTCTGATGGCAGAGCTCCAGTTCTTCACTCCCCTGGTCAGCTCTTTTAACTTGCACAATGAAAAGTTGTCAACACAGAATTTGTGATAGAGTGTGAGATGAAATTATGTGGATCACATCATTTGAGTACAGACTGGGCTGGGGATTATTTTCATGTCTCCTCTATTATTTAAGTGGTGCTTTGGCAGAATTTCTAAAGCGCGATGCAGAATTGCTAGCATTGTTCCCCGATTTATGTTTATCTGATAGTATATTATTCAATATGATACGGCCAGGTAACGTTTTGTGTGGGATTTCACAAAACCCCTCCGATTGTTGGCTTTTTCCCGACGAACCAAATTCACAGCTTCTCTAATTGCACGTCAGCCCCGTTGAGCCAGGAACATCTATGTAACAGTTTTGTTTTCACTTCATTGTATTCCAAGTACACTGAGGGATGCAGAATCAAAATATTAGCAAGGTGCTAGTCACGTTTTTCTGATCCCTTTCCTGATTTTCTTTCTCCCTTCTTTCTCCTTTTTCACATTTGCTGCTGCTGATACCCAGCCCCCACTATAATTCTGATTGGCTAAATTAATTCTGCAGCATCCTGCTGTGAATAATTATGTTCATCCAGTGTGGAGCTGGATGCCTTTCTCTCCCCCCCCCCCCCTTGCCTAAATTATAATGTGACAATTGAAGCTCACAGCTGGCTCATCAGAGGTGGCCAGTTTGGGAATTGGCACATCTGAATGTGCCTCTCCGTTAACTCTCTGCCTTGATTGCTTAAGACAAGACATATGTAAACCCCATGATTATTACCATTTTGTGCATTTCACAAAGATACTGCTTTAAACTGCAAAGCTGTTGTGTTTGTTGGGGGAGGGGAAATTACAGGAATTTTTCTCTTCCCCTCCCCACAGTTCCCTCCAACAATAAATAGCTGTCAGACTTATGTCAAGAATGAAATTATAGGAGCACATGAGGCCTTGATTACATTGTTTTGGATAGATTGCTATTAGCATACTGAAATGAAGTCTAATTTTTCAGTGCTTTAGCTCAGTCAAGAATCAAGCGACACAGGAGGGGGAAGGGATATCATCTACAAGAAATGAATGATGTAATTCTGTGCAACCATTCTGAAGCCTGTTTCAGTTATCAGTGGTTAAAAACAAACAGTGAAATAAATAAATATAGTCTGCTGAAATGTATTATTAGTTGGGAGGTAAGGCAAAGCTGTCATATTACTGAACAAAACATTCAGGTTAGATGTCATTCTTTGTGAACTTATTAAAGACATCTCAAAAGCAAATTGTTGTATATTTAATCCATCCTCACGCAGCTTCTAGTTTACTCAGTACATTTGTATTTTAGAGTTGAAAATATACTAGTTTTTTATTAGTTGTTTGCATAAATCATAGCACATTGCCAGTTTCAGCTACCGTGCGTCCTCTGATGATGCATGCTTATTATCAGATAATGGGTAGGCCAAGTGCCCTTGTTGTGTTTTTGCTGGTTACAATTTCTGACGACGTGCACACATTGCTTGCTTAGTTTGAAAATCTTTCATTTTCTATTCTGTGAGTGTCCTAACCTTTAAATGTTTTAGTATCTGTGGCTCCTAAGATGGTAATTTTATTAGTCACAGATACGTTGTTTTAACTACCTCTGTTTCAGTGGGGTGGAAATAAATAAAAATTGATTTGACTGATTCTTGAAACAATCGACCTGGAGTCTGGAAAGGGTCAAAATTCATTTGGGTTTACTGGGACAACTGAGAGTAGCAAGAAGAGAGCATGAGCCGTGCATGATGATACATAAAAATTCTACTTGCATGAGCTTGAGTTGGCTGTGTTCTTCCTGAGCGGCAAAGTAGAGGGTGAGGTGCACAGGACATCCAAATCAAGCATTTAGAAAGGATTTATACCACAACATCATGAATTTGCTAGATGACACATACTATGCAGAAAGTTCTTACTGAAGTGTCAGACATTCTGTCGTTCTAATTTGAAATGCTGAGCACTTTATTTTAACTTAAATTAATATACTGCGTCAGCTGCAGAGGGACGTGGTAATTAGAACTAATTCAATCTGAAGTATCCCTAAAATGAAACAAAATACCTAGCTTATTCTTAAAAGGCAGTTACGATATCTGCTGGTTTTGAGATACAAAAAATCTCTTCTTACTCAAAGGAAACACGGTTTACTTTGTTGGAAAGCTGGGAATCTCTTGGTTCAGTGGCTCATGCAGCCTGTGCAGCTCGTTGGCAAAGGCTACTGTGAAGGCCTGGAGTTTAGCAGAGCTCAGAAGGTGCTTCGAGAAATTCAGAGAAGAAAACTCCATGAAGAGCTGTTAAAGAATAAGTATCACTTCTAAGAGATGCCTTCAGTGCAGGTAACTGTAAATGAGAGGATCTACAAGGAAATACCACAGTGTGCTTACAGTGTTACACTGGGCAACATCTAAAGCATTATCAAAGAAAGGGACTCAGATAAACTTTTTGTCAGATCCAGTGTGGATGTTCTAAGGTTTATATGGAATATTGAGCATCTTGCATTTTAGTTAGTATCTACCTAGGGTTTGTCTTTATGTGTACTCCAGGTGGCTGGTATTAAATTCTAAAGCTTGTCTTGGACTATTTCAGTAGGTTGGGCTTTCCTGAACGTTTCCGATATAAAGAGGAAAAGACAATTCATAAGATAGGTCTTACTAAAATAGATATTATTAATTTCCATGGTTTAAATGGTTTCGGTTGCTTCGGTACTAGGTGCAGACAGTAATGGAGAGAAGGGGAGAAAGAGGGAATGTAAGCTGGTGTGGAACTAAAGGCTTTCTAGGTCAAAGCTGGTATGTCCACTTGTGCCCAATTCTCCCTGTGAGCACGGACTCCTCACTAAATCTTTCTAGTAGAGTGGTGAGATGCTCCATCCATGATCAGCCAACTAACTCCCTTCCAGGTCTTAGTCTAGACTGAGCACGGGGCTCAGCTGCGCTACCCTGGGCTGAGGAGGGAGACGTGATCCTTAATGTGAGTCTCCTGGTGACCTGGAATGAACCAAAACCACTTCAGCCCTTGCCTCACTATGTGACTCACAAAAAGCCGTTGATGGTCAGATGAATTGTTACAACCTTGTGGTCTCCCACTGGAAACATATCCAATATTGGGTAATATTTATTTTGCAATTTCTAAGCTGTCTTGGCCTATGATAGGACTTTGAGGCCAAAGCATTAAACTCAATGCCTGAAAATTTATTGTGGTGGTTTTGAGGAACATTTAATATGTTCTTTGAGTATAACTCATAGCTTGGTAATCACTTCTCTACTGGCTATGACATAAGAGCCATGGGAAAAATGAGAATAACGCAGCATGGTTTGGTTCACCATTATCCCTGAGGTCTGCAGAATGAACTTGGTAGTTCTGAAAGACACCTTTTATATCTGCTGTAGTGAATTCTTGCTGATATTTTGGTACAACCTCAAAAAGGACATTGTATTGTCGCTGTATCCGTTTACTGAGAAGTGTGTCTCTCACAGTGAGGTGAATATCACTTTCGAAATCGGTGTATAAGAACATCTTGAAATGCAATAGAGCTTAAACCATTGGAGTTGTTGTTGAACAAACTAAATTTCAGTTCCATTGAAATCAGAGGAAACAGCAAGCTTGCTAAATGGAAAAGGGTAAATTCACAGAAGAAAACAATTTTTGACTTTAAGTGGAAAGATGAACTCAGATAAGAAGTAGAGAGAAAAATACATAGTAGGTATTAAAAATATTTAAAATATGCTTAAGTGTTGTGTAGAGAATCCTAATACAATGAATAAAAAATCTTAAAAATTCTACGTAACATTTCCAAATTCTAAAAATCTAAAAATATTTATTCAAGGGCTAAGTGATATTTCTTGCTAAAGCATCTTTTTCCTGGATTAGTTCTACTGAGCTGTTTGAAACTAGTCCCCCTCAATAACGGCAATGCAGCCACTTCAGCCGTGCTGAAACCGATGGCAGTGTTGCTGTCGATGACAGTAGGTACAAAATGTTGCTGAGTTTGAATAAAGATCTCAAAAACTGGTACTAAAAAAACAAATCAGAATTTGTAATTAGAGAGGATGCTAGTTTTCCTGTCTGTGGCATCTGAATTTTTAAGTTCACTGGTGTGAATGTGTTAGAAATATTTTGTATGAGTACTTCTTATAAGTCACTGGGAGTTTCAAGTTTAAAAGAAGTTAATCAGAGGAATGGATCTGCTAGACATCTGAAGTGCTTTACAAAAAAAGCGAGAGAATGCAAACTCATGTTAGTATCTGCATGACTTAATAAAAGAAGCAAATGATGTGCTAACACAGCCAGAGGGAAAATTGTTATATCACTTATTTCCTGAGAAATGCGAGTTTCAGACATAATTAACCCAGCATTCATACACTTGTGACAATACTATTGATTAGCTAATCAATGATAACTAAATACACACCTCTAAATTACATAGTTTAAAACACATTACATTATATCAATGGAAACAAACCAATTAAAGTACTCTAAATGCATACAACTAATCAGGAATTTAATACATGCTAATTGTGACCAAAATTCCAATTAATGTGTTGAGACATTACATCATATTCAAGAATGTAAAAAAAAGTGAAGTAATCATGTTCATCATGATCATATCAAATGATCTCTGAAACACAGTATCAGGAAACAATGGTATTTTTCTGCCATTTGTCAAAATTTTCTTATTACAGATATGGACTTCATCCCTTTATGTATGTATATACATATATATGTATATCTGTGCGTGTCTCTCTCTCTATATATTTATATATATAAAATGCCTGGCCTAGTGTGTCCCAGCTCTAGCGTGGCCTCAAGGTGATGTTTCCAAATCTATCTCTTTTTTTATAACGTTGTTTCTCTCATCTCCTTTTAGTAGGTGTGATTGAATATTTTTATGTGTTATAAAAGATTAGTGCTGGAGAGGATTAGGTGGTGGATTGTAAATGGCTGACAACAGGATAAATATGTTTGTGTGTAGGATCTTTTCTCTGAGTAAAGTAAGATTTGTTTGCTGAATTATTATTTGGAGAGTACTTACAAATCATGATTTTCTCTTTGGAAAATGATTGGATAATAATAAGAGTTTGTATCAGTATCCCTATTGTTACATTTCTTTTATTTTACCTGTAAACTCTGGTGAATTTTTTTAAATAGACAAAAGATAGTTAAGTATGTAGCTCTCAAAATTAAATGCAAATTGGACACTTTACAAATCTCTTTCTGAAGAGAAAAGTGTATAGTATAAAAATGCACAGCCTAACATCAACTTGATCCATACAGGAATAGATGGGAAGTAGGTGAGGGAAGAATTGCCAAAAATCTGAAGAGCAGCTGAGAGATAGGAATGCGCAGTAAGAACTGGGTTCAATTCAAAGTTAATACACCTGAATTTAGAGGTCTTTAAATGTAGGAGTTGTCTAAGCTCTCCTTATAGCCACTGTTGGTGCGACCAGAGAGCTGCCCTGCTAGTCACGTACGCGCCGGCTTTAGGAGGGAGGTGACTTTCCCAGCCTTGTGCTGGGTGGGTTGTGGGTAGAAACAAGGACACGGGCACAGAACTGTGCAACTAATCACTTCTTCTGACTCCTTAACAAATTCGATTTGAAAAAGTTTTTGATAATTTAGAATTTTCCTGTTGAAAACAAAGGAAACCAGGAAAAACAAATCCTTTGGTTTAAAACCAACTGTCTCTGTTTGGGGCACCTCTGGGGAGGCAGAAAGCGAGAAGAAGCTGAACATCACCCAGGAGTTTAGGGACACGGACGCTCTCACCAGATGTGATAAATCCAGCTTTTGGCTCCCTCCTTTCCTCACAGGATTTTAAGTGATCTTCCCCCACTTTCTAAGAGATTCCCTGGATCACTAAGCAGTGAAGGAAACACATTTTTTCAGGTAATGCCTTAGACCCTTTGTCCATTTTATAAATAAATAAAGAAACATTCACTGTAGCAGGGAAGTGAACCCAAGTGTCCCATTTTCAAAGGAGCACTCTTTTAAGTGTCCTAAATGTGCCTTTGAGTTAGTCTTAATCCATTGCAACTACAGTTTGATGCTGGAAGAGTTTATCACTAGATGATCTAAAATACGTTTTTTCAGTGAATGTACTCCTGAGAATTTGCTGGTAAATCGTTAGGAACCTGAAAGCCAGCAGGAAGAAGAGTTGAGATGTTAGATACACAGAAAGGTAAAATGACAGCTGAAGTACACATAAACTGAGAGAGGTATATAGAAAATACATGAAGTGCTAGAAACTTTATTACAAAATGATGTTGTTATTTCGTGGGCTTGAAATACACAGTTGCAGAGATGGGAAATTTCGTAGAGTGGTGTGGTTTAACCCCAGCTGGCAACTCAGCCCCATGCAGCCGCTCGCTCGCCCCCCCCCCCCGGCGGGGTGGGGGAGAGAATTGGAAGAGCAAAACTGAGAAAACTCATGGGTTGAGATAAAGACGGTT
>JANZLQ010000017.1:27328777-27354136 GCA_026212715.1 Elanus axillaris | reverse complement strand
TACTAGCTACTGTGAAGAAAATTAAGTCTATCCCAGCCAAAACCTGCACGCTGTTACACTTACTCCAGGGTAAAAAACTGCGGTTACCGCAAAGAGATGCTCTAATATGTAGATAATTTTGTTTCTGTGAATGATTTTTATCTTCTCTGTTTTTTTTTGACATTCACAGAGAAAGCTTACTAACAATAAAAGTTTTAATTGGAATACATTTTGTAGCTAGGTCATGTTACAGGACTTTTGTACCCATTACAGATTTTCAAGGAAAAGAGGGCACCCCCTGAGCAGTCGCCCTTGCATGTAGAAGAGGACAAGGGCAGCTTTTGACAGCCAACCCACCAATCCAGTGTCCTTTAGCAGTAAATACTGGAGTATCAAACTTGAGGTTATGATTTTTCTGCTATGTAAAGTTCCAGGAAAGACTAATTTTTTAAAAAACAATAATCAATGGGGAAAAATAAGTAAATAAACCAGTGTATTCAGATGATATAAAAAAGAGATTGGACAGAGTGGTAAAGGCCTCTTTGATAAACTAAAATTATGTTAGTCCTTCCAGCTAAGTCCTAAGGTTAAATGCATATTTCCAAGGTCCTGCAGAATACAAGAAGAAAAGGCAGGGTTTCTTCCCTTGTCTATGGCAACACAACTTGAAGCTCTCCTGTGTGAGGGACAAGTCTGGAGCTGTTCACTGATGTTTCTACTGGTTTCCTATGAGAATCACCCGAGGGTCATACTGCCGCTTTCAGATAATACCTTTGGTTTACACCCTGGAGGCTGAAGAACCCATTAGAATACTTGGAAACTTTGGTCAAAACCTGAGAACCATGGAAAAACCACTGAAATATCTGTAGAAGATAAATGTTCTTTCTCCCCCAAGAGTGAACAGAAGTAGCTTTTGTATACACATGTCTTCTTATTCCTTGTAAATACAGTCTTATATAAAGGAAAGTCTTCTCAGTAGTGACAGCTTACGGAAAGAGGTGATCAATGGAGTTTAAGCAAAAAATAGCCATCTCCTGGAGCAAGCAACAAACAACCCATAGCAGCCCAACAGTTTCTATTGCTATTAAGCATATAAAGAGAATTCTTCTGTACTAGACAGAAAGTATCTGAGATCCATGGCAAATAGGTATATGTACATTTTAAAATGCTGTCCATGAGAACAGCGGTGTTTCCAATAGTAACAGAAGCCAATGAAAAATAAGCTTCCATGTGAAGGCTCTGACTCAGGAGGAGATGGATTGCTGCTCTGCACATTTTAATGCTCGCAGAAACAGTGATGTTCAAACTTCAATATATATGTCTAAATAAATACATAAAATAGTCCAAATTGGTTGAGGAGACACTGATTGATATATTTTTCATGATACTTTTAATTAGCTGGTAGTTTTCATATATTGATGAGCATGTGCAAATAATGGCACATGGAAAATAAGGAGGTGATTGGTGACAGTCAACATAGCTTCACTAAGGGGAAATCGTGCCTGACAGATTTGGTGGCCTTCTGCAGTGGGGTTAAAGCGTTGGTGGGTAAGGGAGGAGCAACTGATGTCATCTGCCTGGATTTGTGCAAAGCATTTGACACTGTCCTGCGTGACATCTTCTTCTCTAAATTGGAGAGGCATGGACTGATGGATGGTTGCACTCAAAGAGTTGCGATCAACAGCTCAATGTCCGAGTGGAGAGCAGCGATGAGTGGCGTTCCTCAGGGGCCGTTGGTATTGGGACCGGTGCTGTTCAACATGTTTGTCGGCGACACGGACAGTGGGATTGAGTGCACCCTCGGCAGGTTTGCCAGTGACACCAACCTGTGTGGTGTGGTCCACATGCTGGAGGGAAGGGATGGCATCTAGAGGGACCTGGACAGGCTTGAGAGGTGGTCCTGTGCGGACCTCATGGGGTTCAACAAGGCCAAGTGCAAGGTCCTGCACACAGTTTGGGGCAATCCCAAGAAAAAATGCAGGCTGGGTGATGAGTGGATTGAGAGCAGCCCTGCCAAGGAGGACTTGGGGGTGTTGGTTGACAAGAAGCTCGACTCAGCAATGTGCGCTCGCAGCCCAGAAAGCCAGCTGTGTCCTGGGCTGCATCCCGAGCAGCGTGGCCAGCAGGTCGAGGGGGGGATTCTGCCCCTCTGCTCCCATCGGGTGAGATCCCGCCTGGAGTCCTGCGTCCAGCTCTGGGGTCCTCGGCACAGGAGAGACACGGACCTGTTGGAGCGGGTCCAGAGGAGGGACACAAAGATGATCCGAGGGCTGGAATGCCCTCTCCTGTGGGGACAGGCGGAGAGAGTTGGGGTGGTTCAGCCTGGAGAAGAGAAGGCTCCAGGCAGACCTTACAGCAGCCTTCAATGTACCTAAAGGGGGCTGACAGGAAAGACTTTTTAGCAGGGCCTGTAGTGACAGGACAGGGGATAATGGTTTTAAACTGAAAGAGGGGAGACAGAGACTAGATAAGGAAGAAATTTATGCTAAGTGTGGTGAGACCCTGGCCCAGGCTGCCCAGGGAGGTGGTCAGTGCCCCATCCCTGGAAGTGTCCAAGGCCAGGCTGGATGGGGCTCTGAGCAACCTGAGCCAGTGGGAGGTGTCCCTGCCCATGGCAGGGGGTTGGAACTAGAGGATATTTAAGGTCCCTTCCAACCCAAACCATTCTGTGATTCTATGATAATCCCTTTTGCAGAAGACTTCCACATTTTTGATGTAGAAAGCAGCATCCTTTCATTTGATTTTTTTTTACCTTCACTCATTTTAGAATAAAGGTACCATTCTATGTAAAACTATAAAAAATGTGGAAGTGCATAACTAGGAAATGAATCTCTGAAAACTGACAGATGATTCATGAGATCTTCTCATGGAAACAAAAAAATGAAAAAACTACAAATACAGAACAGTAAGCAAAAAGGGAGAGCATCGCCAGGTAAAAAGAGTTCAGCTGGCAAAGGAGAACAAAATTGCAGTATTGAAAACAATGAAAGAGAGGAAGAAAAATTATGCACTCCTATAATTAGAGAGAGTAGATCAGGATAAATGAAGATTTAGGATAAATATAACCAGAGAAGGCTTTAAGCAATGGGTTTCTAAAGTCATCAAAGTTTGATAGCATTATTCCAAAGCTGTGGATGTCTCATGCCACCAACACAACAAAATTCGAATCAATTCTTGAAGTAAATAGAAATTAGTCATGTCAGTTAAGTATGTGGGGTTAAAGTAAAATCTTGTTTGACTTCATTTTCTTTTCATCTTGTGAAAATAATGTAAAATTCGGAAAGGTATGTTGTTCTCTTGGCACTGTACTCAGCATTTCCAGAAGGGTGGCGTGACTTGGAGAGAGAATGTGATCGCTGCAATTTCATGGAAAGTGTTTCATGTTGCATGCAAATCATGCAATAAATTTGTAAGTTTTGAGAACAGAGGTTCTTAGTGGGATTTAGACAGATGGACAACTCAGTTTTTATTTGGTTTCACTTCTCAAGTTTCTGACTGCTAATTTTGCAGAGGCGCAGAGGTCATACACATACACATACATGGAACCTTCCACAAGGTCAGAGAAATGTGTTGAAAGGAGCAGAAACATGAACTGGCCACATATACAACACCTGCTTGGGTAGATCCCAAACTTTCAAGGTCTTTTTTGCTCGGTACAAACAATGCATTCAGATTTTTAAAGGAGCAATACAGCTTGTTTCTTAGAAAATAAAGCAGGGGTCAAATTATCACATTAATTACCTGGAGGTCATTTTTTGAAAATTACTATCAAATGTGTTGAAAAAGGTTTTATATTCTCACAGAAATTATGATCTGCTGTTTCTATGGAAACTGCAACAGTAGTTCATAAAAGCTCTTTAATGGAGGTTTACAAAAGCTTAACATCCTGAAGTCTAGCAACATCTACGGAAAAGGCACACACTCACACACACGAGGCTAATTTCATCGCTGCTGCGACTCTTTGATTTGAGCCAGAGTTACAGCAGGCATGAATTGAGTCCCTAGCATTTAATAGTTTTATAAGATATAGGGATAAATATTATAAGATAATATTTGAATTGTAATCCTCAAATCTTTCTCCTCTGTTGGACACACACGCTCTGTCATACTGTCAACCTGATGAAATGGAGCAAATCTTGGAGGAATAGAGCTATTTAAAAATGAACATTATTTCAATCTGTAGAACACTCTGGCCTAGGATTTTATTTTTATATTTCCATATTCCATTAACTGCGCTTTTCTGGTGGGTTCAGTCTGGAGTGAGGCTGATCATTCTGCTCTTTTACACACGCTTAACTTTAAGCATGTGAATAGTAATATTGACTTCAATGCATAAAGATAAGAAAATGCTTAAGTGCTTTACTGGCTTAGAGCCAGATTGCTCAGCTCCCAGCAAGAGCGTGCCCAGTATCAATGATTAATAATAATGAAAACTAGAATTTGCATTTTCTTAGATAGTTTATTGATAACTTTCCCAAGATGAATATTCCTTTTATCTACCGTGCACACACACAGTCTGTTTCTTCACTGAGCTATCATTGTAAAAAATTGTCAAGCGGCACGATGGAGTGCGGTTCGCACTCTTTTAGTTGAGAAGACGAATAAACGTGAACCTTGCAAAAAGGCGAATAATGTGATATTTTAGTTCAAAGTGCAGTCAGGGTTTGTACTGTGATTTTGGGAAGATTCACAATATTGTTGATTTGCTGACAAACCTGTCCTATAAATCTTTAAAGCTCAATAATAGTCCCAGGAAAAAAATGTGGGTGGAGTAATGGTGAAGAATGGGCCGTTACATGATTTAATGGCAGTGATAGAAACACCCATACAGCGGTTGCCTGCAAATATTAGTTCTATATGCTTTTTCTGCTTTCTGCTAAGACTTTTTAACAACTCCCATTTGTTTAGGGTAATGAACTACCTTATGGAATTGAACCACAGCCTATTTGCAAACTATGGAATCGTTAATGTTTTTCTGTGTTTGTACTTGCTAATGAACAAGTAAGCAATTTGGGATGAAATTAATAATAAGTTTGCTCATCTGCATAAAAAGTGGATTTTCTAATTTTGCTAAATGGATATCAGATGAAAGGGAAGAGAAAAGAATGGCCAAAATTTGTTACAGCGTTGGCATCCTTTTAAATGGAATCCTCCTGTTATGTCTCCTTTCTGGTTATCTGTTTGGTTTGGTGTATACACTAAGACTCCTTTTGGAGGAAACTATATGAACTCATCATATTGGAAAATAAAATCTGAACTAGTGACTGACAGGCAGCTTCATACACATATGCAATCAGGGGATTGAGTAAGTCTAGTCCAGCTAACACCTTGTACTGCATACAATATACAGATAGGGACGTTACCAACAACTGCTTGTTTACTGATTTATTTTGGTAGAACTGAATTACTTGCTCTTGTAAACATAACCACTGGGTTTAAGAATGTAAAAAATGAATTTCTGTCTTCGTGGCCTTTGTTCCTTGTAGCCACAGTTTGCACGTAAAGTCGGAAGTCCTGGGGGATCCAGGTTTGCTAATAGTATCTATGAACTACGTGAGTGGTGTTGACTGGAAGCATGTACCTGAAAATGTTAAATAATGATCTCGGGTGACTTGAGTTCATTTGGATTACAACTGCAAACTCAGTTAAAAGAAAATGGGAGACCTTACTGATTTCTGTATAAGGTGTGTATTAACATGTGTGAGTAAAACTAGCATATATGCATTTCTGAGAATTTCCTGAAATGTTAATTGCACTAAAGATGTCAGTTTACTTATGTGGTTGGCTGCCAAAGGAGCATGACTGACTCCATGGCTATTCAGCAGTTACTGATGGTTAGTGCTGTTCACTATTTGGAAGTGAATTGAGAAAGCAAATGGTACAGGCATAAAGTCAAAAGTCAATAGAAATAGTATCATGCTTTTATTGTTTTTACTTTTAAATTAGAGTAGGATTAAATTGAAGTCCATGACTAAAACCCCACTATCCCAAATGAACAGCCATTTCAGTCATTGATTAAAGCTTTTTCCCCCTTCCTCCTCACTAATTAAAATAAAATAATAGCCAACCGCCCCCCCCCCCCCCCAATGTAAAGAAGCTCTGTATGTAATAACGATACTAAATATTTTATTTTTTTCATAGAGACCCTGATACTGCTACAGCCTTTTCCTGTTGAGGGTGCAAGTCCAAAATAGATACACACAAGGACCGACAGAGTTTCAATCTCTATTGCACAGGTTCACTTCAAGGACCCTTTGCATGGGTCTTTACCTATAACCTCTCAGCTGCAAGACGTAGCCATAGTCAGGTGAAATGGAAAGTTAATCTTCTGTTTTGCCTGCATCACAACCTAGGTTCTTTGTCAGTGTGTTATATTGCTGTACTGTTCCTAAAATACTTTAAAAGATGCCTATTAATCAAAGCTCCCCATAATTTGCTTTCCAAATAAGTAATTCTTAAAATTCTCTAACCTATTTTCAGTGTAGTATTTAAGGTTACGTTAGTATTGTAATAATTAACTTGAATAATTATTTTTATTGAAGGAATGAAAATACTTGTAATAAGCGTAAATATAGAGTTAAAAAATAGATTTTTTTTTTTCAAGGAACCTCTTCATTAAACATCAGTAGAGAATGTGTGATATTACTATGCTTTTAGATGCCTTATTTCTAAGAACTGTTTGTCTCTTAGGTACATTCACTCTATAAGTAGAAAGAAAAACAATGGGCAATGTAGTTTAAATCTTAGTAACCGGCTTCAAAATTTGGCTGTCCAACACCCATATAATTTCATTCCTTGGAGCATTGCCGAGAATATTTATTTAATTAAATATCATCTGTTTCCTCATTAATATGTGGTTCTTCTTGGCTAGTTTGTTGTTTCCTTTGTGCAGAAATCATCCAATAAATTTGCATCAGCCCTGATGTATTTTCTTCATTAGATTCTTGGGATGATGAGTCCCCAGGCAGGCCTTAATTTGATTTACAGTGTACAAAGAATTGAACCTTTTTACAAATTAAAACCAAAATGAAACAAACCATAACAGAACAACCTTCACTAAAGCTCTGAGAAGTGCTACCATTTGTTCTTTTCCTTTTGAAAAATAATGTAGAGAACTGCAATGATGTCATAGCAAACTATTCTCATGAAATTAATTCTAAAACTCTTTGTACTCAATTAAATAGTCCTTACTAAGGCAAGAATTTTCACCAGATTAAACCTGAAACTTGTTTATTTTCCTTCTGTTATGACTTTTATTTGTTAAAAATCTTCCAAGTTAGATTGTTTTGACGGGTGTTTCTGGGATTTAACATAAGATACTAACACATGTGAGCGAATAAGTGCAATTTACGTGTGCCAGTGGTAATTTGGCTTCAGCTGTGACCTGAATTTGCCAAGCTATATCCTAGTGTCGCCCCGTCCTGTCCCCTGTCCCCCCCCATTTAATTTCAGCTGGTCCCCTACCGGTTTATTACCTAGATTAAAACTATGTGTATTGCCTATATTAGGGTTTGAAAATGTCTTGGCCAGACTTTTGCTGTCTATCTTGTGCTGAGACTGTGTTTTAAAATCAAGCCCAGACAATACCTGAAAGCACACTTTCTGTTGGTAGAAGTGAGGTAGAAGGAGTGCAGGTGCAGGGAAAGCTACATGTGCTTAAGAACGTCACGTGCCATAATTGGTCGGGTTATTAGATTGTTGTGTACTATGAGCATCCACCACTTCATTGAGATGGAACACACTGGTAGTGGATTTTGACAGTTTTTTGTTTGACTGAAGAAAGCAACGAGCTTTGAGGCTTCTGCATTAACTTCCAGACTGAGAAGTCCAAAGGAAGAGATGTTACGCTGAGCAAGCCAAGATCTACATTCAAATTCTTATTTCAAAACAGGGAGGCAACTGGAACTCTTTAATTAAATGATGGCAAAGTTTTTTATTTTAGACATGGGTAAAACAGTCCTTTATTTTCTTAAAATTGCTTTGACAAGTGGCTGAATTAAATTTGACAAGTGGCTGAAATAAAGTTATCTGGAATTTATAAAAATTGAATAGATACAGACATTGCTATGGGGAAATTTTCTTCCGGCAATGGAAGTGTGGCAATATTATAGGCAATGTGAAACAAATCTACTGTGAGCAATGGGCAAGCTTAATTGTAAGTGTATTAACACTGCAGCTAACATGCTGAGTTTCTAATTGAAAAAATCATGGTCATTGTTTTCATATTTTCCTCATAATGAATGATTCTTATTTCTTGGAGGGATTTCTAATATTTTGCTACTTGATCCTAGTTTGAAGATTGGTCAGCAAATACAGACCTTACTTTTGCAGAGTATTACTCATGTGGTGCACCTTTTCCTGGTAGCTTATACAGTTGTATACGATCTTCTTGTGTGATTAATTTGCAGTAGTGTGCAATCTCGGTTCACGAGCACACTTCTGCAGAGTAAGTGCTGCTTAAGCATAAATATAGCAGGTGCCTAGGTTTTCATCTTGCTCAAATCTCAGCCTAGCTTTTCTCAGGAATATGTTTTGAGATCAGCTCTGCCTAATGCAGGATGCCCACATACCCGGCAGTACTAATGAGAGTGACTCTGACCCCCAGGAGCCTGTTTGTTCTTCTGTGTCCTTCATCCAGCTGAGGACCTATGCATTAACATGTGTTACACATAATAAAATAATGCAGGACTGGTACCTATTGTGACTATATTTCTCCACCCCTAATTACTGTCTTGAGATTTATAACGATATAAATGAGTTTGGCTTGAGTCTGTTTTATACATCAAGTATACGTGCTTTATAATGAACTTGGGTTAGACTGGAGAAATGGCTTGGTTCAGTTCCCGTGTGCGAGCCTAGGCTGTGCAGCTTCCTGATTTCCATTTCTGAGTCATCCATGTCTTGGAAGTCCTGCCCTCTGCTTTCAGGGCTTTTGTCTCACACACTTCTGAAATATTATCTCCAACTTAAAGAGTTAAACTGGGCATAATTCAGGAAGCTTGGGACAAATTTAAGGGCTGAACCCAAATCTTATGGACGTGACTTTAGCGTATTTAGAGTTTACACGGTTCAGATCCATGATTGTAACTACTGTGACTTCTTTACTTAAGTCACTTAATTTCCCCGTATTAAATTTTTTTCCTTGTCAAGAACTAGCACTAATTCAAATTATATCTCTTTCCGTTGCTGATTAAGTCATTAACATTTAATAGTGATTTGAACATCAAAACCACTAATCAAGCAGAAATACTAATGGCTCTATTTTGTAGCTTTTCCTCTGACCTAGGTTGCGAGTGCTGCAGATCTGTTATGGCCCAGGAGTTCTCGGGGCACAAACTATTGCTGGTACAGCAGCTTTGCTGGTGAGCATAAGGAAAGGCTGGAGAGATTTTTTTACCTACCTCCTTTTGTTCCCCAAAGTGATTTCTCGCTGGTGGTAATGTGATTTATTTATGATAATGTGAGCCGTGTCTGTTCCCAGTACACTCATTTACTTCGCGATCTCTCCACACTGTTCCCTCCTCGTTCATCAGTCCCAACTCTCTACCTGTGGACTCCTTCTTTGGAAGGTGGATGTAAGCCACTTTGATGGCAGTCCAAATTATGCTACCGGGTTTAATAGAGGAAAGACTGTGTGAATAAATGAATATAATGTAATGGTCTGCTAATTAATCAGGCTAGATGACCTCACGTTCCTTTTTATCCATCAACTTTATGAATCTTTCCTTTCTAAAGAGGACTTCTTTCATTCATGGTCTTTTCTTCTTGAGCTTGAATATTATTAAACTGGCACTTTAAATAGTGTCTCTTTACTCCACTTTTCTTCAGTAAGCTTGCCCTCTTTCTAATGGCTTTTTTTGTTGCTGGGAATATAAAATTTGCATGTGTACAGTGAACTATAATAACCACGACATCACTGTAAAGGTGTCACTCTTCTTGTACCGTTTAGTGCAGGATGTCTCGGGTACCTTAGGCGTCTAAAATAGCATTAGCTATATTTTAAGTATCTGAATGTTTCCAGATGTCTCACAGGAGTATAGTAACTTCCTTGCATTTTTTTTCCTTGCTTTACTATATTAAATACACATTTATAAATATAGGTACCAATAGCTTGAGACTCTCGGCTCTTTTGAATCATGCACGCAACAGGGTGGGATCTTTGCTGGTGCTTTCATTTGGCATGCAGCCCCTGAGCATCTTGCCCAAATTCCGACTTAACACTGAAGAACAATTGTCTGCAGCAAATAATTTAACTTCATGATTCTGGCCACTTACTATGTCTTCCATCTGGCAGTGTGTCTTTTCAAAGGTTATGTGCCGATGTCTAGTCTTTTGGATAGGACTGCTGTAGCTGAACAGGATGAATCAGAGTTTACCAGTTGATCTCCATTTTCTCTTGCATGAGGAGAGCTTATTCGGCGCTCATCTGGATGTGCTAGAGGTGATAAGCAAACAATCGGTTGAGTTTTTTAAAAAAAAGACTAAACAGAAGGGAATCCAAAACACTTGGAGGCTTCTGAGAATGCCTTGAATTGCTTTCGAGCTACTCTTTTGGCCGATAGCTAAAGCGATGGCCCTAAAGAAAGCTTCTTACAACCTTTATATGCCTGTAGTAATGGGGATGCAGGATTAGTGAAAAGGAGGGAAGAGATTAAAGGAGGAGGTATTTTTGCAAACACTTCCCAAACCAAATACTGCCTGTCACGTTCTATAATTTATCAACAAGCTGACAGCCTATTTCAGATTTGGAAGCCTCCCAGAATTTTGAAATAAATCACGTCACCCCTCTCAGTTTAAGTAGTACTTTACCCCTTATCTTGGCTCTGCTGTTTGTGGAATAGTGCGAGGGGATGGTGGCATAATCTAGCTCTAAATTAAACGGCTTGGCATTTTTCCAGTACCTACTTTTTCCTGCTACCATGAACTGTGTCAAGATCTTTTTTCCTCTCAGTTGACTGTAATCAAAATGTCATTTTGTCATTATTCATCCTTTCTTATTAGTGTCTGAAAGTGCCGTGTTTGAAAGTGCTGCTGCTTTGGTCCAAATTTACAGTCAACGTACAATAGTTTCCTCATCCTCACTTCTCCATGACTCTTCTTACATTTCCCTTATCTTTTCATGTATTACTTTTAGTGAAATTCATATAAACTGTCTGATCTGGATGAAGAGGGAAGAGGGAAGAAGACGGGACTCACGTAACTCCTCTTCAGGCTCATCTTTCCTGTTTTTGTTCCTTTTTTACTCCCCAGTAACTTGCTGAACTGTGACATCTCAGAAGCTGTCACTCAAACTGTCAGCCCCCCTTTTTTTTTAATGCATGATATGAGATTATAACTTTTCACTTCTGTCTTTTTAATGCTCCCTTTTCTCTTTGCTGTCATGCTGCTGCAGTGGTGAAATAAATTACCTATTTGTGTAATCGGTGTCTTACCTTTGTACCTTCCGATCTCCCCGTGCAGGGTTCACTTACGATGTCAGGCATTCCCCTGGTGAGCTCCAGTCCAGAAACTTCCATTATTGTGAATTTTTCCTTAGGCAATTGCCAAATAGCTCTCCACAAGAGATGAGACTTCTTGTTGCGCTCGATGACAGGACACCCAGTGTAAACGGTCCTGGCTTAAGTGAAGTTAAATGTAAAATCATCTGAGCATTTTCTCCAGCCTGGGCATGAACTGCTACTTTGTCCGTTATGCAAATTTTCCTGCAAATTTGTTGGAACTGGATCTTTGTCCTTTTCAGCAGTTCCCTGTTGATTTCTCAGGAATTGCTGTTGCATGAAAAGAGATTTGTAAGAGGTTTGTTTGCAGGATATGTCTTCCAAAGGAGCGCCATTTAGAAAGGACCTTTGGCCAAAGGTCTCAACTATTTCTGTGATTTTGTTTTTCACTTGTTGATTTCCAACTGACCTGCACTTGCATCTTTGAGGAAAAAAGTTTGAAGCAGCTGATGGAGGCAAAGAGCAGGAATTTTTTTTTCTGCTTTCTCAGGGAGAAAAAAAAAAAAGAAAAATAAGAAGAGAAAGTTATAGAAATAATTCCTCATTCTTTCAGTCTTACAGTCCTGCGGCTAGGAAGCCTATTTATCCATTGGCTCAACTAGACAGCATTTTGGATCCATGTGTCATACGCATATATAAAATATATATATGGGTGTATAGATACATACACACATACGGTCTTATAGATGTATGTATGTATTTGTATATAGCAAAATGAGACTTGAAATCGAGATTATTGTGTAGGTGTGAGTATTGCTATGTGATTCCTTAATGTTTACAGTTTTGCAAAAAGCACATTAGAACAACTTTCAGCGTTGAGGCTGTGTACTGTCTTCTGTCAGTATTTTAAACTACAGATGACAAAATTATTTTCACTTCCAAATGGCTTAGATCCATCTTTGCTTTTGAAATAGAGGGTATACAAACAAATTTCTGGTTTGATGTTCCACCCTAGCTTTAGGCTAAAAGGTGTCTAAGCTAAACTTCTGCTCCAAGCTGGTTCTGACGTCAGTGCAGGTGGCTGCCCGAAGTCATTTCTAGATTCCATCATTACACGGTTTCAAGTAGAGAAGGGGAGTTCATCTGCTCGGCTGCCACTTTCTCTGTTGCCCACGTTGCCCACAGAAAGCAGTGTATGTGTTCATCAGAGAGGTTTTAGATATGTGTATTAGATGAGATAAATCTCACAGTTAAAATTTACAGATCTTGTTTTCCTGCTATTCAATGGGTTGATCTAGATACTATTTTTTTTTTTTGAGTGAGCAAACAAAACAGTCCCCCGTACTTATGACACTGATATCTTGGCAGGTGTGAACTTTCTCTGTGTGTAGTTAAACCAAGTTTTATTCCCAATCCTTGACACATAAGATACTATTTTAGCGATTCACTGTACTTTCAAAAAGCTGTATATTAGAAAGACTTTATACACCGCTTTCTGCATGAAATTTAACAAGGAAAATACTTTAATTGCATTTTGATTCTCAGTTCACTGTCCAATAATTTCTTGTAATTGTTTATTAGAGATTATTGTAGTCTCTACTACAATAATTAAAAGTTGAAAAGCAATAAAAAGAAGCAATCTTGTTGCGCAACAAGGTAGCTGCTAGATTTTGCATGTTTTCGTTTGGAGTTATTAACCGACAAAGATATTTTTCTAGGGAAAGACATTTTTCAAGAATCGCATTACCAGCAAAACAATTTCAAAAGCTGCATTTAATAATATTGTAAAATAAAACTATTTCCTATGGTTGACTGAATAATGTAGCTTCCTCAAACAGTACAACCCTTAGCTAATTAACTGGCTGCTTTCATATCAGTAGCTGATTATTGCTTCTGGAAACAATCATTTAGCCACTGAGAGAGGAACAACACATACATCTTAATAAAGACATTTTTCCTTACAGATCAGCTCATTAAAAATTTTCTAATGCATGTCATCAGCAAGGCTGTAAAGCAGTTTTGACTGATCCTCTAAACTTTCAAGGGTTTCTGTCTGTAAAATGGGGATATAATGTTTACTTGGGAGTTCTTTCATAGCCTGACAAACTGCTGAAACTGGGGAGTATGTTCCGTGGCAGAGATATTTGGTGTTTATTCCAAAAGGTATATATACCTTTACACAAAGGTAAATGTGCCGTTTTGGGGAAGCTGTGCTTGTTGCCTGCAGATGTTTAAAGGACAAGACAGTAACTATGACAAAAGTTGTGACGCCAAACTTTCACCAATCTTAGTAGAGACATCTTTGTACTATGTAAAAAATTGTATTAGAAAGTTAGTTTTCTCCATTAGTTATGTATTATTTAGCTACTTAAAAGCTGTAAGTCGACCATGAGTAAGAATCAATAGCAGGTAGCTGTGATCGTTCTCATACACAACGTATGTTAGAGAGAGATGAGTCTAATGGTTTCTAAATGATTTGTGAGTTTGGCCTCAACTTAAGTGCATTTCTGAATTACCTATAGAATGAAAAAAGATTATTTTAAATAATAAGTACAAAAAATAATTCAAAGTGTCTGAAGAGAGTTACTTTTAGAAAATTTAAATAAGAGTTATAAAGAATCTTGAGATTCTTTGATAGATGTTTTTGTAGAAATTCTTGGAAGATTTTGCTAGTTGAGGTAGCCAAATTGTCAAAAGATTTTTTTTGATGAAAGGAATCTACAAGAAAATATTTTTATCCACAATCAGCACTAAACATTGATATTAGAAATGCCCCATCTTTAATCACTATTTGTGATTGATTTAGGTTGTTCCAGAAAAACATAATTATAGGGAATGCATTATTTGTATAACTTTTATTTTGATTTGAAGAGACAGAGTTCAATAAAATGAATGTTAAACATTATTTTTACTTAAACTAATGAGCCAGCTTAAACAGAGAAATCAAATATAAAATTATCTGTATAATGAAAGACAGCCTTCACACAAACGAGGCCATATTTTTTCAAACAAAAGTCTGCGTTTGGGATTTCTATGCGTCTATTTCAGTATTTGGTTGTTCATTTAATTGTGGCCACTTATCTAGAAGTATTTATTATGCTCTAACCCCAGTCAGCAAAACCATCTAAATCCTTTGTAAAAGTTTTGTTGACAGGTGCGTAATTTTAATTTATTTACATAAACATCGGTAAGAGAACAAACCAGACTCGCAAGCCCTGGACATGCTGTGACGTGCAATCTTTACTATAAGATTTGGGACTGAAAACTCCGTGTGAAGTTCATTACCAAGTTATTTTATTCTGACACTTGATGTTGCCTATAGATTTAGTTGTACTGCATACTGGCAGAGATGGCATCTCAAGCATCTGCTAAGTTTTCTCTTTTCATAAAGACAAATCATATGTTAAAAACACGGACTTACTCAGGCTGGAAGGGACCTCGGGAGGTCTCAAGTCAAACCTCCTGCTCAAAGCAGGGTCAGCACTGAATTCAGCCAGATTGCTTATGACTTTGTCCAGTTGTGGCTTGAAAACCTCCAAGTAAAACATTCCACAACCTCTCTGCGCAACCTGTTCCAGTGCTTTATTATCCTTAGAGTCTTCTTTACATCCAATTGGAACCTCTAGTCTTTTAGACTAGATATAAGGAAGAAATTGTTTACGCTGAGGGTGGTGAGACGCTGGCCCAGGCTGCCCAGAGAGGCGGTCGATACCCCATCCCCGGAACCATCCAAGGTCAGGTTGGACGGGGCTCTGAGCGACCTGCTCTGGTTGAAGATGTCCCTGCTCATGGCAGGGGGTTGGACTGGATGGACCTTGAAAGGTCCCTTTCCCACCCGAACCATTCTGTGATTCTATTCCATGTTCCTTCCTCTTTCAGTTTGTGACGGTTGGTTCTCCTGATGCGCAGCTCGAGAAAGAACTTGAGTTTCTCAGTCACATCTTCTGCTCCTTTCTGAAGAGGGCACTGTAGTGGGCAGACTCTGGCTACAGCCTCTGCGCAGATACAGTAGATGTGTCTCTCTTTCTTCCTTCATAAGCAGCCAAGTGTCATCAACGTTGTTCTGGCCTGGTTCTGCAGCAGCATAATTGTGCAGACATCATCTTTATATTGGCCCGTGTGAGAAAAGGATTGGGGTGAATCCACCTTACAAAGCTATGAGTGTTCGTGTCCCCAGACTAACTCTTAGTCTTCAGAGAGAGAGCAGATCCTGTGACTTACACAGATGAAGCTGTGCTGTTGGCTTCCAGTAGTCTCTGTTATGCTTAGTTTGGTAATAAATTCAGGTCTTGTGTTCCTCTGTAACATCAGAGTGAACAGCTTTTATATTTAGCCGTGCAAGGAAATAAACCATTGAACTTACCAACTTACTCTACATTTGATCATATCAATTTTATATTATTTGAACATTTCTCAGTAAACATAGCAGTGGGGCATGAGTTACAGCTGCAGCATTTTCTCACATCACTTTCTGTTCTTTCATCAGCTTTGTGCTCTTCATTTATTGCCTCCCCTGAGTCATCAGTATTGGTCTAATGGACTGGAACAGCCTAAGGTGAATGGTAATTACTTATTGAGTTGCTGATAGCCCAGATGAGAATAGGACTTATTAGATCAGTAATAATGGAAATCTGTGTTTAATGCAGAAATTTTAGAGTCTAAAAGAAAAGTGTCTGGATTTATCATTTTTCTGTATGCGGGAAGTTAAAATGTTGTTGCAGAAAGGTTTAAAATTAATTATATGAATCATGTTGTCAAAAGAAGACATTCCAAGAGGTAAACACTGTAAAAGTGCACTGACTGTGGTCTTTCCTAACAAAACAATAAATTGAAAATGGTTTTCAAACTGCCTTTTTTATATGACAGAATAGGAAAGAAAATGTTCGGTTCCCTAGTAAGAAATGTATGCAACCTGCTTACATCTACCAGAAAAGTAGTGCCCCTCAATTGTCTTAAAAGCATCCTCAGAAAAAATTCCATTCCCCCTTCGTCCACACTGGGATGATCAGGGCTCAGCACCAATTTGGTTTCAGAATTGTTGGCATTCTGGCTTGAGATCTTGTTAAATCTTTCTACCTGCCATTGCTTGGCTGGCTTAGTGCTTGGATGGGGAGTTAGAAGGGAACATAACCTGTATACAGTGGCTGCTGATATTTTGCTTTTTTCTAATCTTTTTTTCTGTTCAGATGAATACGATGTTCTGTTTTTTCTTCCAATCTTTAAACTTTAGTGTATTGTTGCAGGCGTAGACTTGGCTTCCTTTCATTTTCCACAAGTAATTTTCTAATTCATCATCATGAAAAGTCCTTTATTAAAAGGTCTGCAGCTGCACTGTTAAATAAAATAACAGTAATAACAATTATAATTTGTATTAACCTACATGCTCAATCAGGAAAGTGGTGCTCCACTGTACAGGACAACGTAGAACATCTAAGGAGACATGATCCTTTGCTCAGAAAGATTATAAACTGCTCTGAGAGTAGATACAACACCTGTGTACAGTAAATAATAGGAAGGAAGATTAGAAGGATGCGAATAATTGCAATAATATCTGTCTTCTACAGATCTTCACAGCCTAATGTTTGCCCTGAAACTTTACCATGTTTGCTACAATATTTGCTTCTCTAGTGAACCAGTTGTATAAATACAGTCATAAATAAGACATCAGAGCAAAGAGAGCATGAGAACCAAGAATGAATGAGATATATCTTACATGATTGCTAAGTGTATGAAGTATACTTTTTTATGCGCTGTATTTTCTCTAGTAAAAGAAAAAAGCTCGTAAAACCTTCCAAAGGAGAAGTGTAAGTGATGCCAAATAACCAAAATTAGAAACTCCATTATCTCTACATTCTTACATGCCATCATTTTAAACATATGAGACGTCTTGTAAATACCCAGCCAAATGAGAAACCCCAGTGATTAGGGAGGCAGTTTATTGCTGCTGTGTGGTTTACCATGGAGCACGGTTTGGAGACTGTTTCTGTGATCCTTACCTGAAATATGAAATAACGTTTTCAGCACCGCCGTCACAAACAGCTCAACCTAATTCTCTCAGAGACAAAGAGCCTGTCATTACGTTCCCATTTTTATGATACTGTTGAGCTGCTCTAACAGTTAACAATAAATGCTTCTTAGAGTCCCATGTTTTCAGTAAACAGTATTTGAAATGTTTTTTTTCTTAGATCAAGTCTGAAAGACCCTTGAATACCTCTTCCATTTGTAAGAGAAACTTTGCCTTCAAGTAAGCCGAGAGCAAACTCTGATTTCTGTTGCATTACTTGATCTTTTACAATTTACTCTGTACCATATTTAAAATTCCCCTTGGTGCTGGGACAAGTGGATAAATTAATGGCTGGGCTTGCATGACGTTGTTGGGATTCAGAGGGTCCTTTCCACTGTTACATCCATGAATATTTTTTAATGTCAAATAAAGCCCAGGGAATCTCAGCTCATTCTAGGATTCTTTACCTCGTTCCTTCCTCATCTTTCAAACAGACTAATCCTTCAAGGCCAGTCATGCAGTGGTAGATATAAATTAATACCAAGATTCAGGTCTGCTGCGTTGCTGGAATCTGCAAGGCACTATCAGATACTGTACAACATCATGTGGAAATGTTGAATGAGCTGTATCACAGGTCTTGTTCGAATAGCATGTATTAATTTAAAAAACATTTTTACATCCAGGCTACATTGAGTGCTTTCTGACTGTAATAGGTTAAAAGGGAGTATATTTTATCTAACTAAGCATATAGTGTTATAGTGTCTTATAGTTTGTATTTGAAGAACTGTCTGGAATTGCCACGTTATTTTGTTGTCTTGGCTTTTCTTTCTTTGTTTTTATAACACTTCCAATAATGCCATCCAGAAACTGAGTAGCTAACTTGATTTCTTCTCTCCCTCCTGAGTTGTCAGATCAGGCCACATTTGATATTTGAAGGCCTACTTCGGTGGGTGGTTATTGCTTATTATATTTATAAATATTGCTGCCTTTATTTTTTCTGGCTTTGGGGAGGTTGTGTAGCAAAGCATTTCAGTTTACATTAACTACTGCCATAACTTCCTTTCAAGACAGGAAATCTGACTTGCCTGTGGGTAGAAAAGTTTGTGTAGGTGTAGCCTGTGCTGTAAGATCTAAACAATATGCTGTAAACCAGTGCCTTATTTTCAAAATTACAGAGTTAATCATATTTCTGTCAGGAATTTGCAACTGAGATTAATTACTGAAGTTTAATTATACCGTCATACATGAATGTAGATATATGAATAGATGCAGGGTACTTAATTTGAATTTGCAAGGTTGTCTTGTTTGTACTTGCATTACTAAATACTTTTGTCCTTGTTAGATATTAGTTGTTGACCCTCTTTCCATTAGTTTACGTGTTTTTTACAATCATTTGAAATAAAAATTGTAGTGCTTAGCTACGATTATTTCCTGTTTCAGGTTTCTTTACTGTGATGAAGTTGATGATATTGTTAGGACAGGAAGACCCTGGGGCACACGTATTCAGTTTCCTTCTCTGCTGCTGGCTTCTTTGGTAGCCAGGGGTATGTATGGCAGGTAGCTCCTAATTCTGCCCTTCTGAGGGCTGTGAGAATAAATTCATTAAAAACTATGAAATATGAGATGCTATGGAGGCTTTCAAAGCAAGTGAGACAAACTGGCAGGCTGCAATTTAAATTCTGCTTCTTGAATGCCCGCTTATGTGATTTTTGAAATTGTTTTTCCTTGAACAGTTATGGCAGGAAAATTCAATCAACTGAACGTTTGCAGAAAGAAATACAAAAGTGAAGCAAACATGGTCAAAGCAAAGTAATTTCAAAATGTGAATGATTTTCACTAGAAAATGCTTTTACTTTATTGCCAGTAAGTGTTCATCCGACTCTACGTTGGAAGCATGAAGAAAGTTTTTGTTTCACTTTGGTGAAGGCAGTGAAATTTGAAAAAATAGAATAGTATGTACATATTGTTATCAAAATTGAAGATACCTGTGCTTTCTTTAATGCGTCCACTTGACCATCCTCTTTCTGGATGAACCACTTCAGAGATCCTAATCCCACAGAGGTCACTATTGACCTCATAATTGCTTTCTTAACTCACATTAGCCTACCAGGCTATATTGTCTCTCTCTATATATATTTAATATTCTACATATACTGTAGATTTCCAATTTTCAAATACCAAGTAAAGTTCAGCAGTAACCTTAATAAAGACAGCAATTATGTTTTCATGATTCCCTCACTGCCTGTTAAATTGGGTCTAGAGTGCTTTATGGATCTAGAGCAATAAACATTATCTTACTTTGAGAGGTATTATAAAGTGTTGAGAAAAACATAATTATTGTTATTGGAAATGTTCAAGGTTTAAATGTGAGAAGGTCAGAGAAAATTAATTGTTGTTTTTTTTAACTGAATAACTTGATATTTTGGGGCTCTGATAATGTCATGTAGAGCCTTTAATCTGTAGGTGTTACCAATGGATCTTTGATAGTCAGTAGCAGGCAAAAGTTGCCACCTGAATTTTGGCAGCATCTCAACCCTATTCCATCTACATTTGTACAAAGACAAAGATCACTTCTCTTTCCAAGCGTAGCTTTAAATAAAAAATAGCACAAAATTAGGAGCGATAACTTCCAGGCTCAGCTCTTTCTGCAGATTTCTTGATGTAAAATTTTGCATGTGGCTGCGTTTGTGCCAGGTTGTAGCTGCCTAGAAAGCTACTTGAACCTCATCAGATGTACTTACCGTGGCAGTCTTAAACAGCTGTGCCCAGATTCCTCCAGCACATGACGTCTGAGAAACTTCCAGAACCTTTTAAGCCTTCAGGCAACACGTGCACTAGTAAACTAAGCAGAGCCAAGGCCCGTTCTTTGGCTTTGAGGCCACTGGGGTGGTCTGGCCACCTTCATGCTATTAAACTCTCTTATCTTCCAAAACATCACAGGCGCATCCGCAGTGCCTGCCAGGAACGAACCCTGACCTGCTCTGACTCCTGAACCTTGCTGGGAATTGCCTGGGAGAGTGCCAGGGAACCCCCCCGAACCCGTGCCGACGACCGCGTAACTGTCTAGAGCTTTGTTGTCCAGCCCATGTGCCTCTGCCACCGTTAGTTTATTATTACAAGCAAAGCCTGAAGAGTTGATAATCTCATGTCCAGCTGCATTCATGCCAGTGCATCGAGCAGGAGAACCAGAATCTGTGGACACACAGACTGGATAACTGGTGCAGATTTGTAGGTGATCAAGAGGCAGGTTCTTCAGGCTATGTGATTAAATGTACACCAACTCTGATTATTTTTTTTTAATACTTATTGAAATAATACACAGGAGTCAGATTTTTGAAAGATCTTAGAATATTAAGTGCTGAGCTCTTAGGAAAATCTGCCATCAGTATAATGGGAGCTATTGAATAATTTTGAAAAACTGTCCTTGATTATGTAGTACCATAAGCTGCAGCTGGTCATAATACATGCGGCGAGAAAAAACCGGCAAAACTGGAGTCACATTTGCATCACTATTTCAGCAATATAAAGATAAAAATACTGTCGGACTGTTGTAGCTATCTGCAAACTAGGCATTATAAACTCAGGATACTTGATGTTATATTTACTTCTGGTAAAGCAAGACACATTAAAGTACTAAACCCATGATTATGTTTTGTCATTTTATGAAGGGAAAAAGTGTTAAAAAAACCCACATCCATTTTGTCTACCAAAAATCTGCTTTGTCTACCACAAAATAGCAAATATTAGCATGTATTACTCATGAAATTGTATAAGAAGTGACTGGCAAAATCATAAAGCAGGATTTCCCAGCAGTTCAGTTTTATTTCATGCTTTAACTGAGGAAGGAATACTGTGAGCAACTGCTGAAGTAGAAGATACACAGACATGGGACATTTCAGAAGCAATGGGAGCTAGGCAAACTCATCCAGGAAGGAAGGGATGCAATGCAGGCAATATTCCCATATCCCTCATTCATTACAGTTTGTAAAATAGTTACCTGTGAGCGAGTTGTAAAGGAGTGATAGTGGTTCGATGAGTTGTATGCCATACCATAACCATGTAGCGCAAGCCTACCCTGAGCTGTGGATGAGCTCAAGGTGGTTTATCTGTAACAGCTAAAGCAATAATAGATAAATTCATTAGACCCCAATTTATTAAACTACACTGTAAGCTCAATATGTCAGTTAATTTCAGTGTATAATAGGTCTGAAGATTCAAATTCTGTTATTAAGAGCAAAAGAAGATTGGAAAGAATGCTGAATTTCTAAAAAAAATGCAGCTTATTAATTAGACCTTTAATAGTTACTAGAAAGAGGAAGAAATATTCAGAAAATCAATTCTGTATTCAAAGGAATGTGTTGCCTATTTGGATAACACATACTTTATTTTTCTGGGTTGGAAGAAAGGTTAAATTCCTGTCATGGAAGGAAAGTGGATTTCACTGTTAATTATGGAATTGTGTCTGCTAACAGAATAAATACAGGGGTGCAACTAATGCCTCCATAATAACACAGTGTGCCCTTCCACTGGACTTGATGTGTTTGGTTTTTTTCCTCACAAGAGTGACATTCTTTAGAAATACAGGATTCCCTGGAAAATTATATTGAAATTAGGTTCTACAGTGGGGATGACAAATCACTTCTTTGCAAATAGTAAAAAATGTTAGACTCATTTGGCCAAAATTCAGGTGCTTATGGTGTAGGTGTTGCTATCTGACCTAGTCACCACTGGCTCTGGAACAGTCATGGGGGAGATAAATGTCCTCAGGGTATGAGTCAAATATTTTAGGTGACTGCTTTAGGATGAGATGAATCATATTGGAATTACCAGCCTATATCACTACATGCTTTATTTGTTTATATCTCTTGCTATAATGGGTTAAGATGTTCATTTTGATGATTTTCAAAATAAATCCTAGCTTTCAGCTGAAATTTGTTGCGATTTGCAGGTCTATTCATAGAAACTAACTTTAGCGTAAAGAAGCTAACTTCAGCATGAAGAAGCTAACTTTAGCATAAAGGAGCTAAAATCTCCCATGTTTCTTCTTCCACCATCAATGGAGAGACGGAGAGTGGGAAAGAACCTCATTGAGAAGGCAGTTCAAAGCTGAAAACTAATTTTAGGTTGTCTGAATTGTTCTCTGCAATGCCCTATCTCCCTGGTGATCAGACAGGAGAATTTAGGGCATTTAACCTTGGGGAATATATTGCTTACACCTGCCAAAATAACTGCCAGATCCAGTTTCTTTCTTTTCCAAGGGAGAAATCCTTTCTTGGCGTACTTCAGACACAAGGTTGAACTTGTGATGCCTGTCTCGCGTCTGCTGAGTGGTGGTGAGGACCAGACTGCTTGGGCTCCCTCTTCCCGTGCTGGTGGGGCGCTCCGTGCAGCCCCCGTCCCCCCAGACACAGCCAGCGTCTTCCCCTCTCCAGTTCATCTGCTTCTCCTGAGTATTTCAAGGAGACACGGAGCATTCTTGTCCATGGCAGATGCCTCTTTCACGAAATGGTCTGCCGTGCTGATTACACTCCCAATTGCCCTGTAAGCGTATGTTTTCCCAGGCCTAAAGCATGATGCAGCAATGCCGGTAAAGAAATATTAGTGTTTTCCGTGGAGTTCAGAAACAGATCCCTAGCTGTGCTGCTGTTCCATTTAATAATACCCGCTTCAGTTAGTATTTTGATATATTCTACCGTTCTCTTTGATTTTAGTATTGACATGGGTTACTGATGATTAAATATATGTGAACAATTCCTTTTCTACAACTCTACTGGTGTATTTAACATGTGTAATATCCTTTCTAAGCAAGCACTCTTTTCTCCTATGTAGCTTTGTCAGTCTACATCCTTCCTTGCCCACTCTGCCTCCTTCCCTCATGGCTCTGCTAGAGCACCCGCGACATGACCCCTGCTATTCTGTCTCTGGATTTCCTCTAAGCCTTCCTAATTGTTCTAGACTTGCTAATTGTTTAATGGTGTATACAGTGCTCACAAAGGCCAGGTAGAGGCCACTAAACATGTTTTCACTCTTTAAAGCTGCTGTCTTCACCTACAAGTGGCATTTCAGTAAAGTTCTGGGTATAATATGCTTATTGGCAAGTTTTTTGAGAACACTTAAAGGCCATAATTAGTCCATCTACTTTAGGTTCCCAAATTAGGCAATGCAATACCTTTAAAATTAGAGTTGCCTTGGACCAGGAAGGATGATTGAGGACCCCAAAAGGAGGTACCTTGCTCTTTCCATTACCTGAAAGGAAGCCTCATCATCTCTATCAAGCACTTCAGTACTATAAATGTAGATATTCTTGCTGCAAGACTTTACAAATCACTGCCAGCATGCAGTGTTTTCCAGGGAAAAATGCAGGAAACTCCTAACTGCACATATAGTCAATGAAAGTCTTACCTACTGTGAATAAAGTATCTGATGCATTGAGGGTGATCTCACCACTCAGAGACAGTCTTTTTGTTCCACTCTCCTGTCTTTATCCTGGCTTCGTCTCCCTCAGAAGTCAATGCTGGACAGCCTACATAGAGGATAATTCTTCCAAGCCTCTCGGGTTTGATAGTGGATAAAGCCTGGTCAGTAAGGCAGAATCAAATCCACTCTGCTTCCTTTCCTACAGCTCATCCACTTCCTCTGCTTTGACTGCAGTCCTGCTCAGGAGATCTCTCCAAAGACAATTACTAGACAAACAAGCTTCTTTGTGCAAGTATCTAATACAGGACTTCATATTAGATGCTCTTATCTAAAGCTTCTTGAGAGTTTAAGTCCACTTCTTAGCCCAAGTGTAGCTTGGTGATGACACTCTTCTGGGAATGGTTGAAGGCATTTTAAAAATGAAACTTTGGTCTCTAAGAGACTGGGTTTCAAAGCAGAGATGCTTAAAGGTGCAGTGAAACTAACCTTAAGATGCTACGTAGACAGCAAGCAAGGCTGCAGCAAAGATGCGAACAGGCCAGTGCCTAACCCTGTCACCCTGGGAGAACCGTGTGCCTTATGCTCAGGTGTTCTGCGTCTTCATTCATTTTAATTCCTCTTGCATCCTAAATCACTCATGCACTTTGGAAGCTACAAAATGTGAATTGGAAGTTTACTGTGAAGCATCTATTCACGATGGATCCTTTAACTGTGGATATGGTTTCGTAGTGGTCAGTGGCTAATTTGATGTTTAACGGTCTCTGGCTTCAGTAAAGAAACATAGTTTAAGCCTAGAATCCTGCAGTAATTTATTTAACTTAAGATAAAAGTGAAAAAAAATATTTTTAAAGTATGAAATATTTTATGATGTATTTCTAGTCACTAAGAAATAGAATATCAGCCTTAAACTGCAAGATGAAGTTGTAGCATATTTTCATAATTTTACATTTTGACTTTAAAAATTGTCTTTTTTTAGAAACCCTTCCCCATCCACTCCAGATACAATGAAAGAAGGAATATCATGATCTTGTTTCACAAAGAGGACAAGCATTTTGGATAAACTATATATAAGGTTGAGGTGCATTTTTGAAGCTTTGAGTGAGACACATCCATCCTTTAAGGAGACAGGTAATTGAGGACTGTGTTCATTGTGGTGGCTGTGGTGGGTTGACCCTGGCTGGATGCCAGGTGCCCACCAAATTTGCTCTATCCCTCCCCTCCTCAGCTGGACAGGGGAGAGAGAATATAATGAAAGGCTCCTGGCTCAAGATAAGGACAGGGAGAGATCACTCGGCAGTTACCATCACGGGTCAACCAGACTTGACTTGGGGAAATTAATCTAATTTATTGCCATCAAATCAGAGCAGGATAATGAAAAAAAACCCCTACATTTTAAAACACCTTCTTCTTGAGCTCAGCTTCACTCCCAATTTTCTCTCCCTCGCCCCCCCCCAGCGGCACAGGGGGACGGGGAATGGAGGTTGGGGTCAGTTCATCACAGGTTGTCTCTGCCGCTTCATC
>JANZLQ010000017.1:27302529-27328600 GCA_026212715.1 Elanus axillaris | reverse complement strand
TCTCTCCATGGATCCGCAGGTCCTGCCAGGAGCCTGCTCCAGCACGGGCTTCCCAGGGGGTCACAGCCTCCTTCGGGCATCCCCCTGCTCCGGTGTGGGCTCCTCCACGGGCTGGAGCTGGAGATCTGCTCCCCCGTGGACCTCCCTGGGCTGCAGGGGGACAGCCTGCCTCACCGTGGTCTTCATCACCAGGGGCTGCAGGGGAATCTCTGCTCTGGCGCTGGAGCATCTCCTCCTCCTTCTGCGCTGACCTGGGGGGCTGCAGGGCTGGTGCTCTCACATCTTCTCACTCCTCTCTCCCAGCTGCTGTTGTGCAGCAGTTTTTTCCCCCTTCTTAAATACATTATCCCAGAGGCACTACCACTGTCACTGACAGGCTTGGCCTTGGCCAGCGGCAGGTCCTTCTCGGAGCCGGCTGGCATTGGCTCTGTCGGACATGGGGGAAGCTTCTGGCATCTTCTCACAGCAGCCACCCCTGTAACCCAGCCCCCCAGCTACCAAAACCTTGCTAAACAAACCCGATACAGTGGTCTATAACCCTGTTCTCATCTTTATTTTTGCCATCAGATTATGAGCTTCTTCGAGTAATAAAATCACAATTCCCTTTTTTTTGCAAAAGAAAAGCCAGTTGGCCTAACCTTGGCGCTCCCCGATCCCGCCTTTGCTGTGCCGACAGGGATATTAGCAGAAAAAGGCTGATGTTCGTCTGAAACAGATTGCGAGGGGAGGCCTGGACCCGTCAAGCTTAGCTGAGCATTAGGTCTGGTCATTTATCACTGTCAGATGGGCGAGGGGGGGGAGAAGCACTGGACCGTTCCTGCTCATCTGCTGACTGACAGCTGACTGAAGCCTAATGCAACCTCCAGGCAGATAATCTGCCATCAAGGGGGAATGTGTATGAGGGAGATACTCTATCACAGGCTGCATGCTGCTTCTTGCTCAAAGCTACTGACATCTTCACAAGGAAAAAAGAAATGTCAGTTGTGCTTTAAGGGACTGCGGTGTATTGTAATGCTTCGCTAAAACTGTGCTGTACCTCATTTCCATGGTTTCATGTAGATCCATTTTTAAAAACAGATTAACGGCGTAGTGGAGACACGCAGTCAGGCGCAGAAATGATAATATGATGGCAGTGTTCAGATGAGAAAAAGCGCTGTTTGTTTCACCTATCAATGTAATTCACAGGACTGCAGATATGCTGCAAAGCAGCGTAATTATTTAAAAATAGCAAAACCCACCCTGCCAAATATAGGCCTCTGAGTAAGCCTACATATTTAAGGAACAGGAAAGATACCTTGTGAGGGAAAACTGAAGTTTAAGCAAGAAAACTCCAATAAGTAAGAATTAATACTATTTCCTGCAGTGTTTTGTGCAACAAATACTTCCCGTAGGTGCTAATTTAGGGCAGTGCTCTGCAAGAGAGGCTCCCAAGCCGGTGTGAGAATATCCTGTTTTCAAAAATTCTTGCTCTACCGCCTAATGAAAAATTCTGCATTTTTAATTTTGTCAATCTTAAACTCAAGGTTTTATTGTTTTTAATTTGCTATTATTTTTATTAACAGTATCTAATTTTGCTATTCATTACAAATCATATGCATTAACTTAACTGGGGAACATTTTAATTGAGCACTGCTGGAGATTTTCCAATAAATTAACATTACATACTTTTAACAGATGTCTGAATTAGACATTGTTATTAGACATTGTAATTAATAGAAGTATTACTCAAATTAAAATCTCAGGACCTTAGAAAAATTAAATTGTAGGTGACTGAGCGATGTTAAGTCATTAATAGAGAGTGACTATTGAATTCCCTCTGTTGGGTTTTATTAGCCCAATAAACACCCTTTTCCAAGTACCTGGCAAGGGAGTTGGACAAACTTGGGTATAAGGGACTGAGAATCAAGACAAGTTTTACCAGTGATATTGTGGAGTTCTTTAACCTGTCATTGTGTTATTAGTATAATGTGCATAATAATACCTCTCTGGGATGTTGTAAAATTTTAATATCACACGTTGGTTAGAGTTTTTTAGATACAAAAATTACAATGGGCCTGGTTGTTCACTGGCTTGGATCTTCAAAATTATTTTGTTCCATTTTCACGGAGAACAAATAGAAAGGTGCTATAAAACAGGACATTTGTGCAAGGAAGAATCAAGCCCCCTAAATGTACAAAGTATCAATGAGTAGAGGGAGAAAAGTACGAAAGGGGCTTTTCTTTGGTATTGCTTCTCTAAATGAATGAAAACACTCTGGTTGGAATTAATTGGACCCAATATAGATATCTTTATCTGAGCTGATGACTGTAGAAGCCTTCATATTAATTGGGGAAAACCCAGTCACCTGCAGGTTAAGATTCATCTCTTCTGTATGTGGATACCTAAAAGCAGACGAATTGCCCCAAACTGCCTATTTCTCCCCGTTAGTCCAGATGCTTTGGGTGAGAGGAACCTTTCCTGGGTCAAACTCTTCTGCACTGTATTTCAGAAAAAACAAAGTTCCATGTAGAGTGATCTCATCAGCTTGAATAGCATGTGTTAGTGCTATATTAAAATATTGTAATATTAGTCAAAGAAGTCTACATTGGAGAAGCAGTGTTTATGAGTCCCTCTGCAGGAAAAAAATGTTTGAGTTCTGTCTCTGTGTATGTAATTAAAGACTCGAAAACCCACTGCTCTACTACTTACCTACAAATTCACCGCCAGCCTTGAATTTCAAAGGGATTTTCCCACTTTGAACATGTATGTGATTGTCCAGCAGAAATTACCCTGACTCTAACTTGGAGAAGCTATGAACATAAACAATCAATAAGAGCTTGTTGGTGTTCAGGTACGCAATTATCAGCTGGCATAGGACTTAACTGCTCTCAGGCTGAGCCCTCAGATAGTGAGCAGCCTAAATCAGAAGTCATATTTAGAAGGTTATTTATGTAAATATTAATGTATAAAAGGAAATAATAAAAAAGCAACCCCCTTAAAAGCAGTTTGGGGCACTTTACCATTAGGTCTGCACTGTTTTCTATACCTAGCCATTCTTTGCATAGGCTAGCCTAGAATTTGGCCTTTATGTTGCTGACTCATGAGCAAGGAGATGTTGAGCCAAGCAGTGCCAGGAAGCATCCCAACAGAGATTATATCCCCAGCAGCAGTCTGTGCTGGGTTTCCAGAGTTTGGCCAGTATAAGAGCTTGTTCTTCCTGTGAATCTTCTGTCCTTCCCTCAGGCTGTGGTCCCTGCCCTTTTAGACATTTTTTTTTTTTTCTTTTTTTCCTCAAGAAAAATGAGGGTGCAAGCTCTTCTTCCATAATAAGAAAACAGTAGAATTCCTGGAGCTACTTTGCATCTCTCTGTGCTTCATTGCAGAATTTCTGCCTAGAGCTTTGTGCTAGTTTTCATTTTTCATGGTGCACACATGATGTCCCAGTTGAGTATCCAGTGCATGTTTTATTCATGTGCTTTTCACCCCTTCTTTGAGATCGTTAATAAAGCTGCTAAATAAACCCGGGCTTAACAGTCCTCCTTGCCACACCCCGCTGGACATCTCCTCCCAACTCCCTTACACTGTGTTTATCACCACCCTTTGTTTGGATCTCTTGGTTTTCCAGCCTGTCGGATAGTATTCTTATCCAAGCTGGTTTAGATAAGGGTTTCAAGTGGGCTTTTGAAAGGCATTGTCTCTAATTCTGAAATAAAGTCCAGTTGGATTTTAGCAGCTTCATTCAGTTCCTACACTAACAACCAGATGCTGCTGGCACTGCCTGAAAAACAGTAATGGTGGAGATGGCATGGATCGTTTGTGTTGTGTGGATAACTCAACACCACACTCTGCTCCAGGTTTAGGGCTTTTTCTAGGCATTCAGTGCATTGCTGCTCATTATAGGAGTCAGAAAAAGGTGTCGTGCTGCTGTATTCTCTCAAATGATGGCGTGCTGACCTGTTCTTTAGCGGAAGGGGATAATTGTCGATCCAAATTATTCAACAGCTATGCATTGGGTCCCACACAGTAAATGCAACAGTATTTTTATTCTTTTTATTTGAATTTCCACACAACGATACAGAACTGACAGAGAGCCGAAATCTCTCTAGGTCAGTATACTGGCAACGTGACTATACATTACATACGAGCCGACTAACTAGTGTTGGGTTTTTCATGTACATTTTCCTAACTAGAGGAAGTTTAAGGAAGGAGGTAGCTGTGGTTTCCTTTATGGGGATCTCCTCACTGCTCTAAGGGGAAGTGCCACAGAAATCATGAAGCAACTTGTTAGGAAGTGTAGAAAGTGATGGCTGGCATCTCTCAGTAGTTAGAGGTGGAACAGGATATTCAGCTTGTGCACAGAAGATGGATGGCGATGTAGTCTCTGTCAGGAGGGCCTTGAAAGTAGACAAGCAACTTCGGCTTGGTGCGGTAGAGAAGCAATCTGAAGAGGAGAGTGATATTGTCAAACTGATGGACTAGAACAGTGTTCTTTGCAGCAATATTCCTGGGGAATTTCAGTGCTCCAGGGAGCCTTTCTCAAGTCTCAAGGAAAGCATATTTTAGCAATCAAGGTAGGAGACAATGAGAATCTAAACAACAGATTTATATGTACATGTAAATAGTGGAGCCTATTGTAGAGGTGTTAAGAAGATAAAATCTTGACCATTTGAACACTGAGTGTCATCTTAGAAGGAGAAATGACATTTGTATTTCGTGCTTAATTTTTAACTTTTGAATCTAGGTGTTCTCCATTTTTTAATCTCCCAACAGGCAGGTTAAAAAGCATCGGCTTTAAAAATGAGAACTGAGATTTGCATGTTATGTCATAACTCCACGAGTTAGGTTTTTGGGAAACGAGATGATGTGACAATCCCCCAAATAGCACAAGAGTGCGTACCTAATATGTTTCTGTCTATGTTACCTGTCTGAGCTCGGTGAACACTGTATTGATTAGAGGTCTATTACTATAGTACAGCAACAAAACTCCTTGTGAGATGTCTACCTTCTAGCAGCCCTTGTAGACAGGATTATTATTTTCCTCTGGTATTGTTTCCTTTGCTATTTTGAGGGTATGTTTTCGTATTATCATTTGTCCTGGTTCATAACCCAGAATCTCCACTGGTGTCAAGGCCATATTTTAATAAATACGTATGTACACACAAGTACATATAATCCTCCCACTGAATAGATCATAAATCTCAGTGGTATTACTGCAGGTGGTATAGGTGGAATTCATCTGAGTTTGTCACTCATTTCCTTATAATCAGTGCTCAGAAATTGACATTTTAAAATATGATTCATTTTATCTTGAAGAAAACATCCAAAATATGTCAGATGAATCACCATAGAAGTGTCTGGTTCTTTCCAGAGTACAGAAGGATCCGAGGCTGAATACTCAGATGTAGATATCCATTGTAGATGACTAAAGCCAAGTGGCATGAATCCCAATTTCAGCATATTTAACTTAACCTTAATGTGTCTACCTCAAAACTCAAAAGTTAAATGCTTGGCCTACAGAATCAGAAAATACATCAAGCAGCACATGTGGGTGCCATCAGGATGTGAGTAGTCTTGTTTATCCAGCTCTCATGTACCTTCTGTGTGTGAAAGTCACATAATGGTACGTGGCTTTGGCTCCTTGAAAGCAGTGAGTCTGTTACTGCAGTGTCTAGGATACATTCCTCCGGCCATACCTCAAATATGTCACCGATCCTCATATTTTACCCCCACACCCCACCATCCTCTGTCCCAGCTGCCACGTACCCACTACCCCACACCAGGTACGTACGTCCTCTCTCTCTCTCTGGTCTTTTGCAGAGCCCTACAGCCGGATTTTCCCCTTGCCCGACACATGCTGCTATAGCCTATCTTCCCCATCGCCGACGCGGTCTCCCCTGCCCTTGCAGCCCACCTACCCTTTCACACTGCGCAGGCTGCTTCCCTTGTGGTCCAGAGCTGTGTGACATACTGCTTCCTATTAGCACAGGCACAGCTACCGGCGCAGCTGGTCAGCCACTAATCTGCAAACCCCAGTAGATTGGAAATTTCAAAATTGCTATTTCTCCTCCTCTGCATCTCCACCTCCCTCTTCTAAGAAATGAATTCATTTACATTTTCAAAAACTTATTTTCCTGTCATCCCTGTTGGTACATTTCCCGGTAAGAACTGCGGAAGAAAATCAGCGTGCGATAATCTTGCCTTTGTTCGTTAAACAGAACCTATGTTTTTTGAGGAGTCCATGTGTTTTGGGGTCTGAACTGACACACTGTGCTAGGACACATCACATTTTGTAGCATCAATCAGTTTCTGTGTAGTAATCTGTTTGATAGAATGGATGCAGCAGAACACAGTGTGTCACATTGTGAGACATCATCTCCAGAATACATTTCAAGACTGTTTTCAGCTAACACTCTTCCTTTCTTGACCTACTTTAATAAGCAAAGTGATTTATTTTTCAACAAAATTTGTAGTTAATATTTTCTATTGAAAGATGTCATGCTTTTTTGATAATAGTTGGGAACCACCATGTGAGAACAGTAACACAACACTACAAATAGTTGTAGGCAGTGAATTACCGTTAGCTGGCCTCTCTTTTTAATTGGTAATGAGTTGACAGCTGATCTCTACTGACTGACGGAGGATGGAACTAGAGAAATGAGAGGTGAAAGAAACCCAGTAGATCATGTACGCCATCTCTCTGCCAATGCTGAGAACCAAAATGACTTGTCAGAGCTGGAAACGTAGATGGCTAGGTTTGGGCAGCAATGTCCCTGTGCTGAAAATATCCTTTGGGAGACAAAGTGATTTGAAACATAACACTTCGGGTTTCATCTGATATGACATTAGATTTTCTTATTACACAGGAGCTTGCAGAACTGACAGTTCTGCTCATTGAACTAGACCTGAAAATAAAAAAGACCTTCTATTTCATCATCAGCGATGAAGAATTTATGGATGAAATTCTGCCATAAATTACACATGTAATATTACTATTAGCTCCACAGAGACCTGAAGTTGAGCAGCCCTCTCCCTCTTGTGCCTCTCTTTAGTCCTCTAAGAGCATGCCCTTGGTGAAGCTATTCTTCCATGGATTTTTCCATTGAGTAGCTTTTTGAAATCCCCCAAAAGATGAAGAGAGGCTCCACCTTCAGCAACAAGGATGGATGAGTGGTTTCAGACAGTTTAGGTTGGAAATGGGGGGGATTTAGTAGGTAATTCCTATTCCTTCAGCAGCACTACCTACAAGCTTTCTCTTTAACAGCCAGACTTCCCCTCTGTCCTTCCCAGAGCATTGTGAAACCATCTCAAACACATTTTCTGATATCCAGGAAATCTTGGGAGAGGAGACGGATAGAAACAAGGTGAAAGATTCCCCCCCCTGTCTGAAAAAGTAAGGATCTGGTTCAATATTAATGACTGGAACAACCCTATCCTTCTACAATTTATAAAATGCTCATATATGACATAATTGGTACATAGTACATGCATAACTCCTCTTGGCATACTAAACGTTTTTTTTTTTAAGGAAATATCTTCTGGGTTATGAAACAGGTAGACGGTGAAAAGTTTTGCATTTGTGCTTTTGTCTGAAAGAGCTATCATCAGGCTTACTCCTAGAATAACTGACAAAGCAATCCAAATAACTGTTTTGATCAAACTATCAGCCATGCCTACTGAGAATGATAGGACAAAAAAAGAAAGATTCTGGCTCTGTGACAGCTAGGCTTTCAAACCAGAGTTTAGTCAGATTGACTTCAAATTGGATGAATCAATTGTTAAAAGATTTCTCAGAGATTTAGTAATTTAAAGAAAAATAAAAAGACTTAACAATTACTGTTAAAAGATTTAACAGGGGTAAGGTACAGTGAAAAAAAAAAAAACCCAAACCCTCTTAGGTTTAAAAAGTCAGGCTTCAAGGTTTGTATTTAGGTATATAAATGAAAGACCTGCTTTTCAAAAATACTGGCCGTTTGTGACTTTCAGTGAAGTTAATAGAAATTCTGGAAGCCCAGACGTTTTTAGAATCAGGTAATTTACGTAGGTACCTCATTTTAGGCACAAGTACAATAAAGGTCAGATCCCTGCTTTCTAAGCCCGGTGAATGAAGTGCAGTGAAGCTCTCATCAGATAACATGTAAATATACTAAAATGGAGTTCTGTTTTAAAGATACTGAGTAAGTTTTGTACTTGGAAATGTGAATAACACATTTGTTGCTGCCTTTTAATTCCACAGGCCGTGTAGCCTAATAGAATGGAAGTGTGCATTTTAGTAGAGTTAATTCACTGTTAATAAATTACGTGCTGCCTGTAGACTTCAATATAGTTACTGTAAGGGGTATGACTGAAGAAAAGGAGCAGGTATTTAGTTCATTCTCTGTTGACATGTACTGATTAAATAAAATGGTTAAATGAAAAAGAAAAAAATTGTTTGGAAAATACTGGTAAGTAAGGCTAATTTTTGCTTCCTTTGAAATGAGTTTTCATGTGTCAGCTGTGTTGAACTTTTACCCAAGGGCAGTGAATTCCTTATTTTTACTACTTAGTCTTCCTTATCTTAGGATTTCTTCTCTTTGGTGACACTCAACAGACCTTTTACTAATTGCATGTTAAATGGTAACTCTGCATTGCCGGACTTCCACCATTTTTTTTCTAAATGTTGCAGTCTTTCACTGGGAATAAAAATTAGATAATTTCTTGTATACAAGAGAGAAAAGAAACCCACTGGCCTTCAGTTGCGTACTGTATATTGATGGTGCGCAGCAGTAAAAAGTGTTATATGAAAAAGCAGAAGGGAATGATCAGGCCTGACAGCCCCTGCATCTCACCGTGGGTTACTCCTCACACCATGAGGAGCTTTTTCTGAATGTCTTACTTCTCACAAAGCACTTCACTTGTCTTGTGCTACGGGTTAGATTTGTTGTTGCATCAGTTTTCAGACTGCTGATAATTCTGTCTTCTCCTGAAGCAGTAAAACTTTCTCGGCCATCACAGGAGCAATGAATCCGATGTCTTCACGCTGTAGCATTCATTTTACTGCGGTCTTTCTGGAGCTTACAAACTCCAACACCAGAGTTAAACCTGGGCATTCAATGAATTTTTCAATAGAAGAACCTAGCAGCTGTAGGTTACAGTGAAATGCCATCAGTCTGTCTCCATGTTATGAGTTTTCAAATGGTGTCTGTCATCCTACTTTTCATTACTTTGCTTTGGAGAGGTGGAGTTGTGACTGCAGGTGACATACTCCTCTCACTTCCAAGATTTAAGAGGCATTTAAATAACTTGCTTCTTCAATGCTGAACATTTTTCTTCACCCCTCTTTATTTAGATGAAAGCAGTCTTTTTCACATAGGCCTGGCCCTAAGTTTTATGCCCCTTCGTTGCCTCCAAAATTCTGTTTAAAACGAGTCTGGCAACTATGCTAAATGTTCTATGTACATGCCATGCACAGCTAACACTCTGGAAAGAGAGCAGTGCTTTTATGTTTCTTTGGTGCTCATCTTGCAACTCTTACGATATGTAGTATGACTTATATGCCACTTCTGGAAATAATAACCGCTGAGTTATTTTTATTACTGTTTTACAAACTTCTTGTATCCCCTCTGTTGCCTGTCTGACGTTTCCAGCCCCTCAGTGATCTAGCTACCGCTGTAGCCAAAGGAGAAAAAACTTCCACCACGGTGATGTGATGGAAAGTGTAGGAAAAGGAGCGTAAGGGAAAACAGAAAGGGGAAAGGAGTCGTTCAAGCAGTCGCTGATTTGCTTTAGGAAGCTCCTTCCTCACCCCATCACTACTTAGCCCTTTTCTTCCTCCTCTCCCCATGTACACATCGTGTTTGTGCTGGTAGGAGATGGAGGAGGCTCGTGGTAATTGGTTAATCAGCTATTTTCAATTCAATTCCTGGCTGTGCTTACCATGGAAAATTAACAGTCCTTGTGTATAAATATGACCCCTACTCCTGGATTAATTTGATTATGTGAGAATCTCAGTTTTCATTTAAAAATAATAACTTTCTGGCTGCTCTGATAAAACAAGTTTGGATACGTAGTCTAAATATTCCCTAATGGTTTAAAAATCAAAAGATAAATATGAAGAACGTATGAATCTCTTAGTAATAAAAAAATAAATGCTCTCAAATCTTTACTATGATTCCTATGATTGCTTGAGATTGAATATTTTGAGACCAGAAAATTTCTGAATGCTGGATCAGTGTTCTCTGAAAGGCAAATCTTTTAAAGCAGCTTCATTTAGGTCCGCAGATAGAGAATTCATAAATTTTGTGGCATTGACTTTGTTAGGAATCTAACTTAACAGCAGTGAGTTTCTTTAACTGAGCTTTAAATTTCCTCTGGGCTTATAGCAGAACAGTTCATCTGCTTAGAACCTAAGTCAGGCTCATTTGAAAGGAAATATTTTTTATAAAATTTTCTCATTTGAACATCTTTCATTGTTAAATTTATCTATTACAGGTGTGATTCCATTGACATACATGGAACTGTGAAGATAAATGAAGTGTCTACTAATAAATTAAAATGTGCCAGGAACAGGTCCAGGCACTGGAACTTGCTTGTCCACTGTTAAATTGCTAGGATAGAATCTAACATGATTTCAGCTAGGCTAATTAACACTCCTTCAAACAGTTTCTAGATAGGACTTGTTTATTTTATAGTTTACTAGTACAGATAATAGCCTAATCCATGTGTGGACAGAACTTTAGTTGAAGTTAGTGAATCTTTAGCAAAGGGCAATTGTAGGACTATGTTAGAAAGTATTGAATGATAGGCTACAAAGACTGAATAATGCAAAGAAATACTGAGGACCTGTTTAGCCACTTATGATTATCTTTCCATATATTATGCTGTTTCACAGGTACAGAGGACCTGTGAAGGATTATTTCTATAAAAATCCAGAGAAGCTAGGGAGAGCAGGGCAGCACTGCACCTGCCTACAGCAGACTTTGCCTGAAGCTAAAGTTGAATGTCAAGACCTCCAGGATATGTGTTGCTTTCAGCGCGTACTGGTTCTGTTCAGCAGGGAGCAAAGTACGTTGCAGATATCTCTCAGGCTTAGTTTGAAAGTGGTAGAGAGTTTTTCCAGTTGAGGATGGAGCGGTATTCAGCAGTTTTGAGAGGAAGTCCCCCATTGTTTGGTTGTGAATTTACATTAATGAAAATGCTGACAGCTTGAATATCAGTGAAACAGAAATGAAAATTTATTCCTTCTCAATTGGCTTTCTGTTGAAACTCTGCGGATCGAGAAGATCAAGAAAATGACATAAAGATACCCATATCCTCCCGATTCTCCTTTTCCAAGTGCCTGAACACTGTTGTAGTCCACTGAAGGATTAACCCTGTAATTATTGACAGTATTAGGGTGAAATGTGTTGTTTTCACCACTAGGAAGCTGACGTTAACTTCTCATAGCCAGTTCAGTGTTCACTGATAATCTTTCCATGTCTTTGTAACAACAGGTTTTATCTTACCTATTGTAAGCCCTTGTCTCTGGAATGATGATGAGCTTGGAAAAGTCGTTTATTCTTTCTGTTGGCAAGTTACAGGGAAAGTCCCTCTAACTTTTTTCTAACTCCATGGGGCCAAAGTATTTCTGATGTTTTGGAACTCAATCCAATTTGTAGGTGAGAATTGAAGCTTATGTTTTCACAAGAAAAACTGTTCAGTAAAAAGCCCCAAACAGCAATGTTCTTTGAATAGTGTACTTGTTGAGAGGCTCTTTATGCTTAAGTGTTGTTACTTTCTTCCTAAGGTTGAATGTATGTTTTGTGAAAGTCCTTTTAATTTTTTTTTTCTTTTTTTACTATTTAGTGCATCTAGGCAGGGGGCAGGGAATACTGGAAAAATTGTAAAACAAAGTATGAATGACAAGAAAATGAATTATTTTATCTGGCTAGGATCTTTGAAACAAAAGTATGAAGGCATTGGAAAGCAACTTGAGAACTCTGAAAATATTACTTTCATTCAAGCCCATCTCAGCTCTAAAAGTTTAATTTTAATTTTAATCTATTGAAAGCCTCACCATTTGAAATGATAACTACTTCATACATCATATATGTCATTCACTCTTTAAATGAAGGCAGCTATCAGGAATAGGGCAGGGTTAGTTTATTTGATCTTGCATGATGTTTCGTAATTTTTCTGACTGTTCGCTCATCTCAGATGGCTGTAGATCATGTTAGTAATACAAGCTATAGCTAATGAGGTTGAAACCTTGTATAATGCTGGTCATATTACTCCCACTCTGGAACCTCCAAACAATTTCCTTCCTAAAGCCCCTGTCTTGGCTTGTGTGGCCCAGGGCATCCAATCTTCCTAAATGCAAACAATTGACTTCATGGCACCTCTTGTTCCAATTGCAGATAACCCTGGTTTTCCCTTCTCATTGACTGTTGATAAATGTTTGATGCCAGCTGGGATTAGTACTGTGCTATGCCTCCCTGCTAATGAGAAATACTGCATTCAGAGAATTCGCAAGGCAATCCCATGTTCTTAGTTTGACGTGTTTTTTTCCTCCCCAGGTTCTGTACTACAGGAAGTAAAATAATGCACGTACGGAGAAAAGTCTCTTGGCTTTGTCCCTGGAAAGTATTTTGTGAAGAGAAACCTGTATTTTGAGTTCAGGAGATTTTACTTCTTTTCACCATTGTTGACAATGAAGCTTAGTAGATCAAGAAAAGAATGTGGGATGCCATGAAAAGGATTGGGAATATTCTGTTGTGGATCTGTATATTTTATTTTATTTGGAGGTTGGAGAGCTCTCTTCCAGGTTATAAATACAACCCTTCCAGGTTAGATATACAACCCTGATTATACAGTAGTGATAAGCCTATATTATCACAAGGAGCAGAGTTTTCTTTATGCTGAGGAAAGTACATTGGGATGAAAGAGAAGTACACTGGGATGTGAAGAATATGTTATTTAGTTTGGAAACTGAGCAGTTTCTAGACCCTGGGAGCCATCTCGTCATGGAGGGAGTAAAGCCAGCCTTCTACTACTTTATTGCGTAGAAAAAATCCCTGTGAGCACCAGCAATGCCAGAATATTGCACTTTCCTGTACTCTTTGTATTAAGAATGAAAGTCTCAGTCTTGATTTGTTTTTTTATGCAAATGCTTTGTATAGGTGTTCTGACTTATGTTCTCCTGTATACTTGTGCAAAGATAAATAACTTCGTCTTAAGCCGCAGCTTGTGATAGCTGTAGCTCATCTGTCTGCTTCCACAGACCAGAAGATTTCCCAGAGCCCAGCTGCTCTGTAGAAAAAACGATCTTTCACCTGAGAGCGGGTAGCCACAGAGGCTACAAATGGACCGTTTAACTAAAGTAAACCTCAAATGGACCAACTTTTAAGTTTCCATGAAAACATAGGATGTGGATTTGCTACTTTTGTGTCATGCCTCGAATTTTCTAAGAAAAGTTGAAGAAATTTGTCCCCAGCATAGAGGAAGTGTCCTGTGTGAAAACCGTCTCCATTGCAGAGAGCTGGGGGGACCTGGAAGGCGCTGGGGCTGTTGACTCCAAGTCACTGAGAACAATTGCCCAATGCTCTTTGGGTTGCATTTTGTGCTCCTCTCCCCTCCTTGAGTAAGCGCTGGTTAATGGAAGAGCAGTCACGTTTGATCTGTTACAGTGGTTTCCAGCGGCAGTGGTAATTTAATAGTTTTAAAACAGTCCAAGGTGTGACTGCTGTGAAGGACAAACTCTGCCCGGCCTGTCAGGAATGGATGTGGCATGAGAGTATGTTGGATAAATCTTCATTTTAGCGAAGAGATTGCTGCTTGCGGTGGGAGTAAATGTCCAGGTTTTGGTGATGGGAGGGTTGCGGGGGCGGCCTCTGTGAGGAACAGGCTGGGGCTGCCCCGTGCCGGTCCCAGCCAGTCCCATCCGGTTCCAGCTGGTTCTGGCTGGTCCCAGCCGGTTCCAGCCGGCTTGGCAGCAGCCCCACCATAGGACACAGTTGAGCCTGTCAGCGCCGCTCGTGGTGCCTCTGGCAAAATATATGTAAGAAAGGGCAAAATACGGCACGGCAGTGAGGAGTGAGGAAAAAAGTGGGAGGAACAGCTCTGTGAGCCTGGATGTCGGAGTCAGGAATGGAGTGAAGTTGAACCGGAGAAAAGGGGAGGTGGGGGAAGGTGTTGTTTTAATTTGTCTTTGTTTCTCACTATCCAAACATATTTTAATTGGCAAGAAATTAAATTAATTTTCCCCAGATTGAGCCTGGTCTGCCCGTGATGGAATTGGTAAGGGATCTCCCTGTATATTACCTCGACCCATGAGCTTTTCCGTCTTGTCTTCTCTCCTGTCCTGTTGACAAGGGGGAGTGAGAGAGCGGCTGGGTGGGCATGGGACAGCCAGGCAAGGTCAACCCACCACACCAGTGCAGAAAACACACATAGTTCGCGCTCGATCATGTAAAAAAGCTTGTGGTTGAGCACCAATATGTCCTAGCAGCAAAGGAGAATCAGGATTTCCCTGCTTTTTCTGCTGGCATGAGGAGGTTGCTTTCAAGAGTGCTCCCCCTGTGACAGTGATTGCTACTGTATATTGCTCTGTATGTGTGTGTCACGTTGGTATCAGTTGACTTGTCTTAACCACTAAACTGAAACGTATTTCCAGTTTAGATCCTGGGACCTGCGGACAGTATTTTGAAAAATAGGCTCAGAGAGTGTGAAGTGCCAAATATTAGTGAATTGCACCGTTCAGGTCTCATAAATCAGACTTCAGGTTTCAACAGAACTGTAAGAGAAAACAGTTGGGTTTATGCAAAGCATATATTCTATTACATTTTGACTTTTTTTTTCCCCTTCTAGATAAACATCATGTCAATGGAAACAGAATGGTAGAACCTTTCCCAGAGGGAACACAGATGGCTCTATTTGGTAAGACAGCAGTTTTAAAATAAAAGCTCTAAGCTGTATAGTGTTACTGCATGCCAAATTTGTTAATTTCAGCCTGAGTCCTTAGAGTTTTAGAACCTGGGCTGCTATTGCCATTTTCTAATCACTACAATCAGCTAAAACCACTGATCATTTCTGGAGATGTCCATGCCCCGGAAGAAGTATACTAAAAGTATTTTTCTTAGTTATACAAACAGAAGATTTAAACCCTTATTTTGTTGCATAAAAATTCCCAAACAGTAGCTTTTTAGGTATGATAATTACTGTAAGATCATTCATTAGTTTAATCAAAATTCTGAAGATGATCCATGATTCTCCAGACCTTAAGTCATGCAAGGAACTCAAACTGTTGGGATCTACTGTACTTGCAGAGTTGTTACCATTTACATGCCCCAAACCAAACCTGCTGTTTTGTAATTTATTTTGTGACTAGTCCCATAGACTTCCTGTTGGGCGCCAACAGAGCTGGAAAGGTGGCCAGCTGTAAAAGAGAAGATGCTTAATTTCATTGTATCTATGCTGTTTTCTATTTAAATGTCATTCTTTTGAGCCCTTTTGTAAAACTTGATGAAAGTGTTTCTCTTGAGAAATTAATTAATTCTGGAAGAAAGAAACATCCTGAAACAGATTAGAATCACCAGATTTTTTACCAAGATATGGAGTTTGCCCAAATGTAGGAATTGTCAGAGCTGTCATTTCAGAATGTGCTAATGTTAGGGCAAGCCTATGGAATTTACTAGGGAAGAAAAAAGTGGAGTTCTACGACAATTATTCTTAAAACTTATTGTTGCAGAGAATCAAAACTAACCCTGTTTTCAACCATAAGATTGTTTAGAAAGGATAAAATTCTCTATTAACTTCTATAGGATAGTAGAAAAGTGCCTTAGGAAATCTATTATATCCTATGAAATGTTTATCTATCTGGGATGTTGAAGTAAATATTAAATTACTACTTGATACACATGCTATATCATCTAGCCTGATGGAGTTCTAAATCATAATACGTGCAGGTCAGGTATGTAAAGTAGTCATCGCTATTTTTGACCTGGGCCTGTTCTAATAACATAAACGTATACATTTTGCCAATTGCAAGGCGATGTGTGTAACAACAAATATGTAGAAACAGAGGATGTACCCTGGAAAGCCGTGATTCTGAGAGGCAATGCTAAATAAATGCCCAGTATGATGTAACAAAAAGAATAAATGCAGCCTCCAGATACGAAGCCAGGGGCATAGTGAGTAGGCCTCAGTGGGCAATTTTACACCTGCGCGCAGTGTTTCTGAGACAGTTACTAAAATACATTTCATATTGTATTGAGCAATTAGACAGAATTTATTAACAACAGCAACAAAAAGGTGAAACGCTGAAACAAACTATCAAAGCAACCAAGAGAATCTGCATGTTATCGTGTCTTCAGGTACAGACTGGGACAGTTAACACGGTGCCTAACCAGAGGTTTCAGAAGTCTTAGTCTCACCAGGCTGCCTGCTGCCAAACCAGAGGGATGGAGGTCTCCTGCAGTCCTGCGGCGCGGGTATCTCAGCCGTCCTAGGGCTCCCAGAATGATCCTAGACACTTGTGTCAGGCACCCCATTCACCCCAGATGCTTCCTGAGGCTGTGCATCCATAGAAAGCACATTATTGATCTCCATAAAGGCAAAAGTACTAGAAATTATCTTCCCTACATGATAGAGTAGATCATGTTAGATAAGTTAATAATCCCTACTGATGTTAAAGATTATGAATCTGTATTTTACAGCAGAAAGTAGCCCATGTCAATATGGCATTTTCTCAGTCATTGAGCTTAGCGATGGTGATTTGGTCTAATTTATAAAAAGAAAACGTGGCATAAATATTTCAGAAACCTGAGCAGTGTCTGAAAGTTCTTAGTAACAGTTTACATATCTCTCTGGAATAAACTGTTGATCTTAATCTATTTTCAAACAGAGCTGTATTCACATCTGACATATTTAGCAATCCTATGTGCAATGCAAAGGGCTAAGTTATCCATGGGCACTAATTTAATACTCCCAAAATTATCTTTTGAATTGATTATTGCAAAAAAAATCATAGTAAGTGTTAACTTTCCTGTGGAGCTAATGTTTCTGTAGTTACCAGAATTGAAGAGGAGAAATGGTTTGTGGGTGTCACCCTTCATTTATCATCATGATTTCTTCAGGTTATCTTTAGAGTTCCTCTAATCCAGTATGGTCTTTCTGCCAGTATTCCCTTGGCTGTGAATTTTGGGAACATCAAAAAAATCTTGGAGTGGTGGAATGAGAGAATTATAATTTTTTTATAGCTAATGGCAAATGATTGTATGTTACCTTTGGAGTTTTAAGGTTAAGAGAGATGTAGAGATTCTTCTTCGAATTTCTTACAGCAGACAGGGTGAGAGAGTTCTGTTACAATCTGACATTGATGCAGTCTTCACTGTTTACATTTTTTTAAAGCTCCTCCTTTATTTCCTGTGTGATGGTCAGATTGGTTTTCCAGTGGTTGTGGTGGGTGTGGATGTGAGTTTTTCTATTGGTTATATCACTGTTGATTGTACGAGTAGTACAATTTCATAGAAAGTAAAATCCTACCTACATTTCATTGGAAGAGCACAAAAACTCATTAAACAGCCTACTTTGGATAATTCCCGAGGAACTCCCTGCTATTTGTATCAAGCCTGGTAACTTCTATGATTTTTAAATTGCCATAGATTTTCCACAACATTACGATTGCAAATGTTGGGCTAGGTGGTGAAAACTCATGCTGCTGCCATCTGTGCTGTGAATAAATGGAAAACCTACATGTTCTTAGGTTTACTATTAAACCTGAAATATAATTGTATACAAACATGACTCTGATAATAATTGTTGTCATTTGTTGGCATTGGCATCCCGTTCTGATATGTCGTATAGAAAAATGGAGCTACAGTTCACTTTTGGTACCTCCCAAGGGGACAGCGTTTGCTGGCCCGTGTGAACAGGAATGATAGGAAGCACTCAAAGAAGAAAACGATTATCTCCTAGTCATTCTTCTCATCACATTTTTACTCCTCCTACCCATGTATACTCCTGTTAACAGCAAGCTCTTTGTGTTTTAGGACTCTGCAAGCTAGGGGGAAGAAACTGAGCTGGTCTGAGCTAGTAGGCTTTCTGATTCCACCTTAGCAAGAGAGGGCTTCTCCCACCTCTTCTCCGGAAACACCCTTTAATCCTTTAATTGGGATTGCACAGGGACAAGTCTTGAAGAGCAGTAGTTACTAAGAAGTAATCCCTCTTCCTTAAAAAGACCTACAAAAGCTAAAAGATGGTAAATAACCACATGATTTTGCACATATAGCCTACTTGCAGTAAATTTTCCTACTGCTTGGATGGTTTTAGATTCACCACTAAAAATAACAGTATAAAATGTAATGCTGGGTTGTAAACACTAATCCTTTTACCTGCTTGCAAAATGCAGTTAGATTACATCACATAGCTCCATCTTCTGCAAAACCTCCTTCAAGATGCTCTTACTAATGCTGCGTTATTTACGTTATGGTATGACATCTTGTTTTGATCAAGGTACAGGGTGAATGTACGTAGGTCGTTGTTTCTGCAGCGTTCCATTTGTAACAGAACCTCACAGTTTTCAAAAGACTATTTAAAAGATCTTGAGATTCTCTGGTTGTCTGCTTACCATCATTCAGCTGCCTAAGATACACCTATTGTTCATTAGAATAAAGAAATGCGTCCTTGTTTCTACAATGGTAAAAAAGCTAGATTTCAAGGGTGAGGGTGACTCTTTAATGGAAATCTTTTAATGCTAACCATCCAGTGACCTCTTAATCCAGTTTCCAGCTGATACTGAAGCACTAAGAGCACAGGAGGTGCACAGGCACTGCTCACAGCCTCACTGGAGACACTGCAGAATGCTGTATCAAAAATCATTGTGCCCCTTGAAGTAAAGAGGAGAGTGTATTCCCAAGTTCAGTGACGAAACAGATGAAACTCTAGATGTTATGTGCTTGCGTTACAGATGGTAAAGTAGAAACCATTCAATAAATGCCTGTCCAGAAAGTTTTGTTGTAGTTTTTATGGCCATAGATATTTTCAGTTAAAAGTATTTTGCCTGTAGTGACTGATTTTGACCAGAAACATAACCAAAAGTAAAAACTTGAACATATATTAGAGGGTTGATAATGTTTTGAAAAGAAGCAATTTGAGATCTAAAATCAGCTTTTGGATAGAGGTGTAAAAAATGAAAAGAAATGCTTCAAAGCTGCAGAATACATGCAACTTTCAATAAATTAATATTTCCATCAATACCATTGTAATTCTTTGCATATTTTAAACATATTTACAGGCACTGCTGTATTATGCCTAGAAATATTTCTGGTCAGCGTTTCTGAATTTTAAGTGCATATTTTTCTTATCAACCGCTGCTATTGCAAGGCTCCAGTTTATCCCAGAACACCTATATATTCGCTGTGCTTTATATGCTACCTTATTTCTCTAAGAGGAAGCATTGTGCATATGGTGCATTCATAGAAGGGCTCTTATTTACCTTTAGTAAAATCTGGCAATAGTTCAGATTTGTAATTATAACACTTCTTAAATACAGGACTAAATTGTGTTGTATTTGCTTGACATACTGGCTAGTAATGGGATAATTGGTTTCTTAATGTAAACAAAATATAGACAGAAGTGGGATGTTAAGTAACTGATAAGATCTAATTACAGACATTTCTGACTTGGCAGACAGATCCAAGCTTGTTCACCTTCTGCTCCGCACTTATTAGACAGCAGCATGTTCCAGTAATTCTATAGAGCCATATTATTGTTGAACTTCGCCTGAGTTATGATGTGCTATTGAGATTCAGATGTACCCTGTGCATTCCCACAAGTCCCAGTGCTTCCCATGGTTGTCTAAAAACTAAAATAGGATTATACCAAGATTGTCCACTTAGCCCTGGGCAGAGCCCGGGGTTTCTCAGCCTTTGCATGTGGCCTGTTCAGCTGCCTCGGCAGTGCAGCATCACACGATACCTCCGTGGGTTGGCAGTTGGAAAACTGTGCCCCTCAAACCAGCCTTGCTCTTGAGTGGTTTAACTCTTTCTAAAAAAGGCTCAATCAGGGCAACTTTTCAACCAAAGGAAAAGAATTTCACTTGGAAGTGGGATGATGTGTTTAAGAATGGATCACTCAATCCTGAAACAGCTATGAGTGGCTATGCCAGAAAGAAAGTGTGTCAGGAAGTGCTTTGGTCCAACTGAGCTTTCAATTACTGTGTTTTTATCGTGAGCTCTGTTCTTTTCACCAGGAAAAAGAAATTACAAGAAACAAAGTTTGAACCCCAAGAAAAACACCTTTTTAGTAGACAGTAAAAATAGAACAAATTTTCTCTGTTGCACAAAGAAAAGGAAAACTTTAAACCACGCTACATGTCAGAAGATATTATATCTCTGTCTGAAGAGAATCTAAGAATTCATGATGTTGAAACAGGTGTGTGTGCTGTGACCCAAATTGCAGGAGAAACATCTACAGCGATATTACCAGATGTTATAAAGATCACAGTGTGGAAGAACTGAGAGCCAGAGGGAATGTCTTCCAGAAGGGATTCATGTTTCTCGTGCTAATTCTCTTTCAGCGTCTTGGAAAAGTGAAGGAAATGTACTAAATGGCTGGATTTATAAAGGACTGAAGCATTAGTGCTGTCCTATGTTCGCAAGGTGGTGTAAAAATGGACACTGAACTTTCTGCAGTTCTGGAATGAGAAAATAAACCTGTGAAGACATCGCATAACAAAAAGGGATTGCCTAAAGGGAGTCTGCTCCATCCCTAAATCAAATCATGTTCCTATTCTTACCCTTGCCCTATGTTTATTAAAGAAATATATCCTTTTTCCCCATATTCTTTATCTTCCAGATACTGACTTATGGCCAGTGTCTTTTTGTCGCCTCTTCTAGAGAACTGAGACACAGCCCCGTTCCCTGGCTCTGCTCTCCGGTCCTGGTTCATCCTTATTGCCACCAGTGCCGAAACATCTTCTTCCTCATAATCTTGCCTGAAGTATGATGCTGTGGTTTGCTGGTCGAACCTTCAGCGGTGTGTCAGCTCTAAGGAACTACCAGGGAATGTTGTCTGTTTAGGATTTAAAAGTGCAACCAGGGAAGCCCTGTACTGAAAATTTCCCCCTAAGACTGTTGTAAAATAAGGTGATAAACACAGAAGTAAACGTTATTCTGGGACCTTTTAAAAATACAAATCTTTCTGTTTAATTTCTCTTGTCCTATAGCACATTTAGGCATTAGGCATTAAATGCTGGTGATCTGATTTGATAGCATTGTGCGTCAACTTTGTGGTAGTGTAAATGGCTGATTGCAGAGCACTATGCAAGACAGACCCGGATAAATACAAGATGCTACTGTCTTCTTGGTCTTTGCCAAGGACATTTCCTGACATTTATGAACACTAATAAGGGACAATAAAATATCCCTAATGCAAAGTGAAAGCTGTCCTTGATCAGCACAACCCTTCATAACATTCTTTTATTTCAAAGGATCCACATCTCTTTTTCTTTTGCTTCTGAAAACAAAAGTAATGTGGCCTTCAAACACAATATCTGTCCTTCTCCATCAGGGACTTGTTTATGTTAATTTAGCTTTCTTGAGGTAATGAAGAATTTAGCTTTGTGTGGATTTCCACTTAGAGTGTGTATTGCACATTAGTGAAGATCCAGAGGTTTTTAAAAGTAAATCAGATTGCAGCTTTTCAGTCAACATCATTCACCTTAAAACAGCCATTTAATTATGTTTTGGGGACTTGCCCGCCGAGATGAGTAGAAGAGACATAGTTAATTTTCATGGGGTTTGGGATAAGGCTCAGTGATCTCCAATGGCAGGAATTGTCTCCAACATACCTTTTATTTTTTATGCAAAAAGCCAGCAAGACCATCTAGATTACTTTAGCAGTGCAAAAGCCTTGCAGAGAAGTAATTTCTTGCCAATGATAAATAGGGATATATCAGTGACTAGGATGAACATATGCTTGGCATCATTCTGAGTTGGTTTAAGTTTGAAATAGAAGTAAATTATCCTGTTAATGACTGGAGGCTGCCCTCGTCAGATTTATGCTGCTTTGCAGGAGATATATGTGTGTGTGTGTTTGTGTGCTGGGATATACACACATACACATTTACCATCAGCATTTATCCTTTGATTCTTGTTAATAAAGCACAGAGCATGGTGACATAGCATAAAACATACAGAACGGTGATGATTTATTCTGTTCAGCCACAAAAAATGTGATGCTAATTGTCAGTAGTTATAACAGCAGAGAAAAAATAAATAAGGAGGTTTTTGGAGGGATAAAATTGTGTTGTTTTGATAATTTTAGACATACTGTGACATTCACAAGGTATTGTCAGTGCATCTTACAGCTCCTAATGGATTTATCTTTACAGGACTGCTGTCACAGACTCACAATATTAGAACTGGGGATGTGAGACCAAGCAAATAGGATCCTATATTAAAAAATATGGATTATTTATTATTGGGTTATTCCATTTGGGATAATTTAGAGTGATTTGCCTGCTTTTCAGGAGGTTTTCTCACCTGATGAAGTTACAGGTGATCTCAAAAAATATATCATTAGATATCTGGCATAAAATCGAAGGTACAAATATCTTCATCTGCTTGTAAAGTACTTGCTCAGAAATTCTCCTGAAGCTTGGGGAACTCAACTGGAATCTTTATATTGATCTCATTGGTGCTTTCAACTCATTGGGCTGGAATGAATCTCAATAGATTTTAGGTATGTAATGTAAAGTGGTCGTCAAGAATTTCTCCCTAGTCAGAGAAAACACATTTGGAGGTCAGTTCATAGCAGCTGTTTCAGAAAGGAATAAATCACCCTCTGTAGGTGCCTTGTACTGTCAAACGCTGTCTAAACAACTAGCTTAGACTAGGGGGAATTGGTTCGTTTGCATAAATACATTGCAAATGTTTTATGCCGTCTAAGGTGTTCATCTTGAGATGTCCACTGGGGGCTGGCAGGGATGATACAGGTCTCACAGGAGAGCCAGACTCTTCTGAACTAGGAGATGAAAGCCTGGTAGGTTTATGCAGGACGTCCCAAATTATATTAGATACCTTTGTTTAGGGATTCCATGTGCAGATAAATGTAAGTGCAATATGTACGTGAAATTGCCCTTGACGTCCAGCTTTCAAGGACACAGGTCTACCTCTTGTCCTATGTGCCACTCTTATGCCAGTCCTATGCAGAATTTCTGCATAAGGCATCTCTGGTGACACCAGATGCCTTTATTTATGCATCGGTACTGAACCCTGGGTCCCCACTGACTGTCACGGGAGCTTGGACCCTTTTGTCCCACGTGAACACCTGTCTGTAGAGATCTGAATGTACGTGTTCAAGGGTGCATGCTGAAGCACACCCTAGAGGTCTCTATTTCAAGTGCCTGCCGCTATCTGGGAAGAATTGCTTCTAGAGTATTTCTCACAGAATCCCTTACATCCCAGTATATGCCAGGTACGTTATTTACCCCTGTGTTTAGGGTAATGCCCACTTTATTAGATTATTTTCAGTGGCAGTCTATGCTGGCAGGTACAGGCTCTCTGCTTTTTCTGGGTGACACACACAAGTCTTTTGTCTTTAGAAGAGAGTGAAAACTCCACCCTTTAAGAAAGTCAGACAGCATGTTGTTCCAGATTTTTCTTCTAGAATACCACCTGACTTTGCTGTCTGTATAGGACACACTTTAGAAATGAAGGAAAAAATACACATCAGCATGTACAAGAAAGAAATAATATGATCAGTTTTTCAAATGAGATAAGAACTAATCACAATAAAAATCTGATTTGAGTTGAACTCTAAGTAATTTTGAAACAGCCGTAGTTATTTGTTTGTGAGCCAGGGAAAACAGCATGCAATATGTCAGGCTTTGAGATAAAATTTATTGGTGTGTCATTGGCTTAAATCCAACATTATGCTCATAAATAATATAATCCTAGTGTGACACATTTCTGCTTGAACCTTGACTGAAAATTATTGAGAATCATGTTATGAATTATGTAGTAGCAGTCACGCATTCAAGTCAAAAGGATATAACTTGAGTGAAATGCTGAAATGTATTTGTAATTAGGTACACCATCTAAAGATGCATAGTTGCAGAAAGGGCAAGGTGTCTTTCTGTGTAGCCAAATGTATGACATGGAGCCTCGCTGCAGACTCAGGCTAATGGTCGTTCAGCTTTTATTGACTCATTCTTCTGGGATGGAAAGTCTGATGTGGTTGAATGTTGTTGTCATCTGTATCACTCTCTTCTATGCTATTAGCACCGTCTTTTGTCTCTTAGTTTGTACTAGCTCAATATGACCCAAGGCTCCAGACAAACCTTGACATTAATATACAGTCCAACTGCACAGCAGGATGGGAGTGTTATTCAGTGGAATGTGCCTGACAAGCCAAGAGAGGACAAATGTAGGGGTTTAAGCATCAAAATGGTTATACTCAGACTCATCAAGTGTGATGGTGTTTATCCCTGTGGCAGATAAAAAGATTATAAATTGCTTTGCTTTCTGGAGGCCAATAAACCCAAGATCATTTTACTGTGCTGCTACATTAAAGATCTGGATGTCTTTTTTAGATGTAGAAGGACTTTTTGTAGCTAACATAGTCCCTCTTCAAACCTTTGTGTAGTGTGCTGCTTGGCTGTAGTGGTTATTTCTAGTCTACTACAGAAATTCACACCTGGGTTCTTCTCTTTTTTTTGTCCTTACTATATGCATACTACTTTGTTCCCAGTCTGTCTTCTGGAGAGAACCACTTGGCTCCCTTTGAGCTGAAACCTGCATGTGGTTCTGGGGATAGTTTCTCCTGCTCTATACTATCCCACAATACTCTCCTGGCAGGCCTTGTATCCTCAAATGTCCTGATGTGCTCTCCTGTCAAGCCCCAAGGCATGCAGCCCCCACCCTTGGTCTTACGCTGTAGAAGCACCTCTCTTCACAGACCGACACTGGTTTGAAACAAAATTCTAAAACTAAACTGAAAATGTATGTGCACACAACACCAATTATGCTTTAGTGCCACAGGTGAAATGTAGTTTGCGTGGGAAATGGAAGAATAAGTTTGTTGACCATGTTTCCCATCTCAGAGCTTTATCTTTTCTTACATTTCCTAGATCTCATGCCATAGTGTATCCCGAAAACAGGGAACAGCAGTGTTGCATGAATAAATGAAGCCAGGCCATGAACCGCCTGTGGTACAGATATATTCAGCCAACTGGAGCTGACTATAGTGTGAGAATTTAGCATCTGTGAAGGATTCATGAATAATCCTGAATTTTACTTGTTCTAGTACTGTACCTTCAGACAAAGAAAACTGCATATAAACGGAGACTTTTAATACAGATTTCCTCTTGCTGGCCAATACTTTTGTATCCTTTCTTTTTGCTTTCATCAACAGACTTTTCTTAGGTCACCAGTTCCTTGGTGCATGTGACAGGGCCAAAATTTGTATTTTTATAAGATATGTTTATAATTGAATTTTTTATATCTTCAGTTAAAATATTGCCGCTTACCTCATTTTAAAACTAATCTGGATCCCTTCCAGTTGTTTGTTCCAGGCTACAATTATTAATACTTTACAGTGCTGTAGACCAAACCCAAGGGTAAAGCAAAGATGTTTGTAGCCTTGAGGCAGTTTTTTGCTTTAACAGACTTACTGACTCTATACAATATTTTCCCAAGAATTCAAGGTACGGTGTGGATTCAAACATGTTTTGGAGCATGTGCTGGAGCTTACAGAAGGGCTATGTTGTTTGGAACCTGAGGCTATAAGAGTCTCTCAGATCTCAACCAGTTGTGTTCTCCCTGGCTGCAGCCTGCTGTGAGTCTAAGGCACTTTGCTGATGACTCCATCAGTCATATTTTGCCCCCAACTCCCTTCTTATACACCGTTTGAAGAGATGGGTAATATATGGATTTTAACTGGTTCCTAAGTATGCAATTCCTTTCCCTGTTGATGCATGTTGTTGGAAAGTGGAATAGGAATGGAAAAGAGAACAAAGCAGGTCATCATCATGCCAGCATATAAACCCATGTTTTTTCCATGTGGTGAATACTGTATGCATTTGTGCACCACTCAGGTCAAAAGAGATGTAGCAGAACTGAAGAAGGTTCGGGGGGGG
>JANZLQ010000017.1:27271585-27302429 GCA_026212715.1 Elanus axillaris | reverse complement strand
GGGGGGGGCAAAAAGGGTGATTGGAAGTATGGAGCATCTTCTATACAAGGAGCAACAGGGTACGCTAGGATGCAAAAAAGAGATAACCTAGTGTGGTATGAGAGGTCTACAGAATAATGATAGGTATGGGGAACGTAAAAGGGAATTGATTTTGCAGAATATCTCCCTTTATAAGAAATAGAGGCCAGAAGAAAGGATGCAAGCAGGAGCCAGTTTTAAAATAAATCAGAAAAGCTGGAATAAAATAAGAGGCTGTTGGTCTCCTTGCCAAAGGATTTTCTGCATACAGAAGATTTCTCAGGTTGAAGTGGGGCCAGGAGAAATAGCTGGAAGAGAGAACCACTGAGTTATTCAAACCACAGCAGGCTCAGGAAATCCTGCAAAAGTCAGAGACTAGGACTGGCAGGTATTGTGTATATTTGTCCTTTTCTTACTCTTCCTTGAGTGCCTCCTGTTGTCGGCTGTGAGATGGATCCCTATTATGCCATATACTGCATGTCAAAGATCTCATATATCATGGTGTATATCACCTATCATATCACATCGACTGCTTTTCTATTATTAATTAATTAAAGCTCTGGGAAGTCACACGGCTAGAACCTGTGTGCTGATTTGAAAGTACAGGAGTTATTGAAAATGGTGTTGAAATCCATGCAAATGCAAGCCACAGTTGTCATTAGCTCCCTGTTGAGAGATTTGTAATGAGAAATAATAAATTAAAGATGCAAGTAAGTCTTTTTCTGCTGGACAATAAAGTTGGGCAAGTTTTGCAAACCCGATATGCATTCTAGTAATCGCACTTAACCTGCTTTGAAGTCGTATGTCAGAACCCCCCCAAAACCCCAAAAGGAGGCAAAACGGCTGATTGCACAGTGAATGCTGTAAAATAGACAACAGCTCATTCTGGATGCATGTCTAGCTTGGCATGGATATGAGAGATGTCTCTGTGCTTGGAAAGCGGGTGGGCTGAAGGTGTAGCATGAAGGGACCACTTACTGCTTCCACCCTGGGGCAGCACAGCTCTGTCTCTGTGACTGCGGCACCTGAGTTATCCAAGCCTGCTCAGATAGCTACAGTTATCCAAAATACGTTCGTACAAAGATCTCTGACCATGGCTTGTATAAGCTAATTTATTATCCACTTCAGTGTTCACTCTGTTGCATCTCAGGCTTGTCTGTCATGTATCGTTTTTGACGACTGCATTACTCTGAAATGCAGTAGTCAGAAGTGGTACGTATTGTGTTGCTTTTGTAGAAGTTTTAATAGTTGCTGATTCAGAACCTGTGAAGAAAGAGAAAAACTCTGCTGAATACAAAAATAAGTGTATCTTTGCTTGTTCAAAGAGTTGCTACACAATAGCACATCCAACTTCATGGTAAAGACAGGAATTTCCACTCTAGATGGCTGCTGTGGAGCTGTCATGGTGCTTCTTTAATGAACGACAGTGTGTTTGTCTATTGCACGTTACAAGGCTCTCCCAAAAGCCAGCTTCAAGGATAGAGAGGCTATTTATTTAAGCAAGAGCATGCTACTCCAGTCCTTAAAGGAGCCAGAGGCTGCATGCCTCATGATGCCCTCGAGCTTAATACTCTGCCCAGCCCAGCCAGAGAAGAGAGCACAGGACGTTTAGAGGATGTCTAAGAAAACTGTGGGGTTGGAGAGGGAGCAGGTCATGGGCTTCGCTGTGTGTAACAGCAATTCCTTTGCCGAGCCATCAATGCAGTGCAGACACTCTGCCTCAGCATTTATTATAGTTACTTTATTTTCAACAGTGACATGCCATGTTTTTGGGGAATGAGTGCACGTCAACTACTGCATAAATGGTAAATGACTGACTACATATCTATTTGGCCTCTGTCTGTTCCTCTGGATATAAATTAGTTTTTCTATAACAATCTTCTCTGGTATTTTCTTGAGTAATTATCTTTTTGGGGGTGGGTAGGAAAGAGTTATTCTCTTTTGCAAGTGAGAACATACCATAATTTTATTGGTTACTAACAGATGAGAAAATAACTCTTGGAAATTCTATATTTCCATTAAGGACAGCTGTGGTTCAAAACAGATTAATTTTAATGATCTTGTAGGTACACTTAGAAGGCATTTATTAGTTTGGGCTAGAAGGCATTTATTAGTTTGGGCTTTTATTAGAAAAAGGTTAAGGGTATGTTTCTGTGGAGCTGGGGAAAGGAGGACTAAAGGGCTGCTTGTTGAATTGGCTTGCTATTTGAATGTAATTATTTTTTGCTCCTGAGCAATTATAGATTGTAAGTTTAAATAATTGTCAGGGTGCCTACAGCTTTCCATTGTTGTCTAAAATCTAAGGTTATAAATAAAATAAGTAGTATGAGTTTACTTTTTCTGAATGTGTCTATGGCAGTTAATTTAACTTAGCAATAGGTATCAAAAAAGGAAAGAAAAGGCAAGATTTCTATTCCTTGCAGTAAACAAACTTTGTAAACAAGTTATTATTTTCTGCAGCATAGCCCTAAAAGTGATTCTTATTTTGCTGGTAACAAAATGTTTGTGGTGCTTTGCTTTTATAATTGTAGAATATATTTTGTTTTGCTTCTGTATATTTCAAGCTCCCTAAGGTTGCCGAGTGATTAGAGATATTTTCACAAGACAAGGGTAAGGCTTCGCTGTTATTGCAGAGATGAATTTATATGAAAGATACCATTTCAAGAGAATCAAATGGATTACACAGCCCTGATGACAACTCTTATTTTATGTGTACATCAAGTTCTACTTGAGTAGCAGAGCCCTAAAGTGTGTCAAATGACCGAAGATGATCTAAAATGAATCTCTACAAAGTGTTGGAATGTTTAGAGCAAAGGAAGATCACGAAATGATTTGAAAGCCTCAAATCAATGACTGAACTAAAGATGTGATGCTTTGCAATGAAGCAAATAATCAGGTTGATGATAGGACCATGTAGCTCTATCTCAATCTCTTTCACATATTATTGTACCAGAGGTTCTTTTTATCCCTAACAGACTTTTGAAAGGTAATATATTAAGAAACTACTCCCTTCTTCAAAGGAGATAGAAAAGTGGCTAGACTGAATTTATCTGTGCAGAAGTTGGCATAATTTATTTATTGGCTGTATCCTTGGACATTCTACTGTGTTAATTCAGATTAAGGTTTGGTTCCATTCTTTTGGGCACTTTAGAGGTGTGCAGAGAGCTTCTGATGCTTTTATTCATACTCATCATATTTTCATTGATCCCATAGTTTATTTTGTAAGAGAAATTAAAAAGCGTGAATGGTTAAAGGAGTCAGAATTTTGACCATAAACCCTGAGATTTGTCTCTGTGTCCTTGGGACACTTCAATCATCATCTTTGTGGCCAAGAAACATCAAGTCCCTACAGTAGTTATTAAGACTCTTCTCTAATCGATTAGACATGAAAGGCATGCGATTTTAATCTAAATATGTTGCACTTAAGGACTGTTTGTACTTACTCTGTGAATAGCACTTCTTTTCTGCAAGTCTTATCCATTTTTGGGGCAATATTGCTTTGTATGCGATTCAGTTGCTCATGGAAAATGATGCCTGATTGCTCCCAGCCATGAGCAGTCACTCAGTTGCATTCCCAAATCCCCAAACATTAAAGAAAACACTTGTTTGTTGGTTTCCAATTCCTGAATTGTACAATTTGTGACAGTTCTCTTTCATGTTTATGGAATGTACTGATATGAATGGCCCTGTAAATAGAAATCTAAACTTTTGGGGAGGTTGCAGTTTTGTTCTGCATTTGTACCCACAACCCAGCACAATGGAATTCAAATCTGTGATGAAGGCTTTTATGTGCTGTGGTTTTGAAAATAGCAATACCACAAATGATGGAAACAAGCCTCGGAGAGAAAATCTTTCATAGTCTGCTTTCAGGCTTGGATTCCCGAAGCCTCCTTCTCATCTCATTTTTCCCAGTTCTACACCTGTCTAAATATAATGGAATCGATTACTTATTCAATGCCAAGTAAACAGAATTAGTACCATTTCTTGAATGAAACTCGATCAAAGAACAAAATTAATTTTTCTAAGGTGGAAACTTTCAAGAGTAAAACACTGAGCTTTATGGAGGATGAATTCTTTATTTACTTGTTAAAGATTTCTTATTTCTTTTGTCCCATGCCTAATCTTGACTGATTCGATCCTCAATATCAAGATCACCAGTCGGTATATCTGGCTCAACATGTTAAAGCAATCACAATGTTCCGATATATTTTCTGTATTTTTGGAAGCAGTTCTTTATTTTGTCTTATTTTCCACATTCCTATATTGCAGCTATATTCCCCTGACAGAAGATGAGTAAGATGAAAGTTGCTACATTTTGTCTAGATAAAGTTTTACTGCAGTATACAAACCACCAAAATACGGGAAGGAAAAAGTTAGAAAATACATAGTTTTATCAAGTGGTGTTTCTATCACCCAGTAGTCATAGCATGAAAAAGAGATACTTTGAACAAAGGCCTGTTAGTTGGGATCCTTTGGTATTTTTCCAAAATGGATTCTTTGCTTTGCTTTGGGACCAATTGTACCTCACAACTGAGTACTTAAAGTAATAATTCATAAATTATGGTTCATGTGAGGCTTAATTATTGTGTGCAAAATGCTTTGATGGTTTTGGAGGAAAGGAGCTAAATACATGTGAATTAGTATTTAAGTATTTGCTTTCTAGAGGAGGCAGAAAACATGGTTCCCTAGATCCAAACGTCTGCTGCCAGGCTTCCTCCTGTGGCATATTCCCACACTAGTGTCCTCTTGGGAGCTGGGAAGTAAAGCCCGTGAACTGCATGTGTATGTTTGGGCCTAATGAACCCTGCACATCTTCCACCTCCTAACCTTTCTCTCCTAATTAAGAAAATGCTGAGTGTGATTAATGCAGAACACATAGATGCAGAACAGTGATTAGGAATACAGCCTGTACCCCAAGGCCACGGAAGAAGGCAGAGCCGCAGAAGCGATTGGCTGTCCTCACTCTCGCGAGATCTAATTCTCTTCCTATTCACTTTTAGGAAGGATTCACAGTGGTAGTTCTGATTATTTAGACCCAAGAAGAACTTGTGAACGGTTCAGGTGCAGCTCACAGGTGGAAGTTGTGTTGCACAGTTGTCCTCCCAGCTCTGCCAGGTGGAGGTATGTGTCATGGGTACAGGGACATTCTGGTGCATCTCTCAAAGGTCAGAAAGTTTGGCCTCTGCTGCTTTTACATATTCCCCTTCCAGTGTGTGATGATAAATTTTCAGGTCAGCATAAATGATTCTTTGAGTGGGCTGTGTGTTCCAGTTTCTGGGAGCTGGAGGCAAGAAGTTTTCCAACAGAGGATCCTGATGATGGAATTTTCTTAATATGCGGACTCACCAGAGAACAGTTTTGTTGACCTTTGGGATAAAATCAGTTTAAATATTCCTGCTTATTGGGTGGGGAAGGAATACCGATGCAGTGAATAAGGCCATCTTTGAAAGTATTTTAGTACACTGACTTGTGTATATCCCTGCTCTCTGCTGGTTAAGATCAAAATTACATTTAAATAGGAATATCTGAAACCTCTTGTACTACAACTGTGAAGTTGAGAGCAACTGTGGTTTGTGCCTCATTAACATTCTTGATATTGGCTTTGGATTTATTTAAATCCTGTTGATTTTTTATTATTTATAACTTGTAACATGCTTTTACGATGGATTGAACAAACACATTTTAAGGATCATATTCTATCCCTCTATCCCTCTATTGCTTTTCCCAATTTGAATGCTGTTGTCTTACAGGGTTTTTCAAAAGTCATACTTACACTTACGACATGTTATGCATATTTTTCGTGCTGAAAACATGGCAGTTTTTCTCTTGACAGTAAAATATTCCTTTTCTATTATGATAGTCTGCTTTTCCTTTTACAATAATTCTAATCTGTTGTGCAGATTTTATACAAACATACATACATACACAAACATGTGCCCACACGCACTTCGAATGTCAGCAGCTACCATACAGGCATAAATGAATTGCCTGGGCATTTGTTAATTTGAATGAACATGAGGCTTCTGCTTCTCCTATGGAAAAAAGAAGCAAACTCAACAGTTTCTCTGGGAATTCATGCAGCGTGAACAGAACACATCTTGGCAAAATGGTGAGCCAAGAAATTCCTCTTTAGTTGCTCTGTTAGGCAAACTGCATTTTAAATTTCTTGCCGAGGGCTTTGTTTGACTTGCCCCAGGCAAGCTGTTCAACATATTTATCAACCCTGTTGTAGCATTAGAGCCAACGCTTATCTAGGAAGATCATCCGCTTAATGCCATCTGTCATCAGGAATTTTATTTCTTTCAGCTGAGCTTGTTCTACATTTCAGATTTTTTTTTATATTCCTCCCAACCATTTCTTAGTTGATTGTTTTCCAGTGATCTCAAATATTCTGTGATTGCTCAAATATTCTGCGGTCGCTGCATATTAAACTCCTAAAGACATCAATAATACAATTTTACTTCAAATCCTGATTGATAACATTAATCCTATATGCATCCAGATGGCTTACCAAAGTGCCCTACATCTTACAGTGTTATGTAAAAGATGATACTGCATTTCAATCTGAATCTGGAATTCTTTCCAGATACTCAATAGGAATTTGAAAAAATTTAGAACAAAGACTCTGGAGTAATTCATGCGGTGTTTTTATGTTGGTGCCTATGAGGACATGGCTTTGATAATTTTAGATTTTCATGTCCTTATTAACTGTTGTGTAAGTGCGCAGGCAGTATGTATGTGTTCAACAAAGATGAATTCACTCACTTTACATGTGATTGTGAGATACAGTTCTTCTTTTGGATTTGTGTGCACAATCACAGTGAAGCCAAAGGGACCGGCATATTTCCCTGCAGAGAACAAAATTTAACTTTCTGGAAGTCTGGTGCTATTGAGTTACATAAAGTCAAGAAAAATGTATGTAACCAGGCGTACAACCACTCTAGTACAGACTAGATAGAGGCTGGATTTTCTCCTGTATTGCCAGTATGTCCTGATCTCCTGGTTGTCCAAACGGGGAGATCTGCTGGGTCCCATCACAGCTTCCTTGTTGCCTGCTTGCCCATCTTCTGTTTGGGGGATGAAACAAGATGGTGCCTTCCAAGGTCTCACCCTGACCTTTCACGGTGAAGCCAAGGTAGCCACTTCGGCCTGTGAAGTACTAAAAACCAATGGTCCCCACAGTTTCAGAGCACACAGCGTAAATATCTCTTTGGCTCAGTACTTAGAAATATCAGTACTTGGACTGGCTTCAATCAATCAGCTGTACCAACTGCTCGACACAATTTTTTGAAGAGAAGAACGCCAATCACACTCAGTTAGTGTTTGGCGGAAGTGTATGGAATGAGCATTATTATATAGGTATATAACTTGAGGTTCAATGTATTCCTTCCAACTGGGGAAAGAAATCATTTCAGTTTAAAGCAGCTGAGCATTTCCTTCTCCAGATTTTATAGAGGTAACTAAATAAATCGTATTCAAAATTTGGGCCAAGTCCTATACTGGCCAAGAGGAGCAGGGATACTGGCAGCTGTGTCTTCAGCTCCCAGGGCGATGCTGGCTAGAGCAAGATGCATTGAGGTAGGCCGGTGGGATGTACTGTTGGCTGTCCTTTACTGCTTCAATGTATAGGAGCAGCCTGTGCCCCCAGCTACTTTTGGCTGGGTACTGTAGAATTTGAGCAGCTGGCAGAATCATTGCTTCTAGGGTTTCAGAACATAAGCTGGCACAAGAGCCGGTCTCCTCCGTCTAGTGTGCTCCCGAGCTTTGGATAGATCCTGTCCCCCTGCTTGCTCTGATCTGGGGTTAGGGAAGAGGTTTCCAGGGCACGTTGCTCTTTGTTCCCTCAACGTACCAACATGGTTTATTTTTCTGAGTATATATATATATATATAAAACTGACATTTTCCCCTACTTAGTGGAATCATACATTCTAAAATCCTGTTAACAGAAGGAGGAGCGGGATCCATATCCTTTGCAGTTCATCTTCTGCAGCGAAGCATTGCTATCAGCCTGGCACTGAAACAGCTTCTTAATCTGCTGCATGGAAAAGTGCCTTGAAGTGTGGGTGTAGGGATTGCAGGCGGTGGGCCAGAAAAGACTTGGCATGCCAATGAAATAATGCATTCATTCTGCAGAATATGACAAAAAGAATCTTCTGGATGTCCTGTTGGGCTGCTGGGAGAGCAGGGGAGAGAGAATGCTTGTAAATAAAGCTGGCAGGAGCGAAAGGTCGTTGGGTAGCCAGGCAGAAGTCGGGCTGTGTATGCACCTGATGCCCAGCGGAGAAGGATGTACCACAAAGGTAAAGGACAAAGGCATTAAAAAAAAATGCTCCACAATTGAAAATACCATATATGTGTACATGTTCTAGAGAAAATATGAAAATTAGCCAGTATATTAATGCACCTGCGGTGAGTTTCTTTAAATGGAAAGCTGGGAGTCCCTGAAGCATCAGCCTCCTTTAACAACTGTGGAGCTCAGAACTTAATAGACTTTAATTAGTACAGAATGGGTGCATCTTGTGAGGTTTTAGTTTGGATCAGGAATGCCGTCTGATGCAAATTTACTGATGGTGCTGATTTACATAATGGAATCATAAATAGGAATTTACATCAGGGAACCTGCATGGAAACCAAGTATTACTCGAAGATGTGATAGGAACAGACATTGGAGAAGGGGATCAGAGCGAAGGCGAGTAAAGGTTACCATCGCAGGATCATGCGGTTGCTTGTAGGAGTGGAGAACGTCTTGAACATTGTGTAATTTGCAAACAAGTTTTCCAGTCTGTTTTTTTGTTCTGTGTGGTGGCTATTGCACGCAGTACACAAAGAATCTAACAATATTACAAGCTACCAACATTATTATGAGGATAGATAACTTTGTAATTAGTAATTTTGCTTAGGATTCATCTAGCTTATGCTGCAGCATAGACTTCTACACCTGAGCTAGTCATGCTAGGCTCTTTTTATAATTGTGGAAGAGAAATAGGTAACTTTCAGACAGAAATCACTGTATTTTGGGGGATTTGATTCAACTACAGATTCAGAGACTTTCAGGTTTTTGTGATGGCTGCATATGGGGTATGGGCTTCTTTCTCTTGCCTTAAAATATGTAGTTACATTTGAGATGTCCAGGAGCATTTTGCCTGGCCTCAGGATGCCTTTCCAGAAAGGCACGTGTCTCTCCGAGTCCTGTGTCTTCTATGTCAGACTTGTGCAGGTAGATGTCTTGCATATCCTAAGGCATCTCAAATGACCCTGAGTGTCTCTATTTAGACAAATAAATTAATCCCTGAATGTAGGAGCTCCTGTTGCAGTCAATGGAGACCTAGTCGATATGGTTAATGTAGTCTTTAAAGCTATTCATCCCACTTGAAAGTAAACACCTGGGCTTCAATTCTGCTCAGTTTATCTCTGTGAATATTTCAAAATTATTACAGATTACCTTTAACAGTGGGATGCTTATCTCTGTTATCAGACCAACACTTTGCTTTCATTATTTTAGAAAAATACTTCAGTTTATACTAACTATTTTTTACAAATATGCAAATGATCTGGGTTGCCTATGGAAACACATGTTCCTTGGTTGGGCGTAAGGCTGTGGACAAAAAGAGTTGTTCGAAGATATATATGTGTATGGATATATAAAGAGAATAGTTTGAGAAAATGGATGTTGGTGCTAGAAAGGAATAAGGGTACTAGCATTTATTTCCAAATTGTGTGATTAGCATTATTTATAGGGATGAATGCACCTTTAAAGATTGCCATTTGAATCTCTTTGGTTTTGATGTTCAAAAGCAAAAAATCTTTAAATACCTTTTGAAATTCCAATTAAGAGTCAGTCAAAACCTATCGCTAAAAGAATAGTTTTTGTTTTACAAATTAGCAATTAAAAAGTGACAAATATCTTCACTCCTTAAACACTGTTCTGCAATACCCATTATGTTCAAATAATACTTTTTCTGGGAACATGGGTATATTTTCCAGTATTTCCTTTTTTTTTCTTTCTTTTAGGAATGCCTCCGGAAGCTGTCTATCTAATTCTAAAGCTGTACTCACTTCACCAGCACTGGGGATTATGCAAATTATTTCATGAATAGTTTAAAATCACATTCATTTTTCTAGTTTCAAATTATAATACGGGTGGCTTATTTTGCCTTTATGTTTTTTTTCTACTGTTTTTTACTGGTTTTTCCTCTGAGATTTAGTTATTTAATTTACTAATTTTATTTATTTATTTCTTCAGTTTTCTTACTGGAGTAGTAATAATTAGGGACAGTAAACTTTTTTGTACTACAAGACCATGTAAAGTCTTGAACTGAGATTATTTCCCTGTTTTTGTAATCGTTGTTCATGTTAAACATGGCTTAAGGCAGCCAGTGGTCTGAAGAACAGGAATTCCATGAGCTGATGTGTCTTAACACTGGAATATTATGTGAGGTTTTACTGTTAATATTTCTGTCCTTGTGACAATTTCTCTGTAGACCGTGGCACCACTTTAGCAGAATAACAAACATCAACCACTGAATGTATGAATACTGTGGAAAGCAATTTATTATTTCATTGTTGTAAATTATGCCCCTTTACTAGCAGGTTGTGTTATTATGACAAAGATTTCAATTTTATCTGTTCTCGTGGATGTGAGGATTTATTGTTTGTGCAAGATGCCAGCGTACTTGAGAAATGATGAGAATAGTTCACCGAGAGAATAAAATGTCTGTCTCTCACAGGAAGGAGGGCAGAATGAATTCAGACATAAACTGGAAGAAGAAAAAGTGAAAGAAACCATGATGAGGATGTGGGTCACTAGGTCAAATCAACAAGTCAGAGAGGTCTGTCAATGAGAGAATACTAAATAATAGTTATTGGTCAAGGAGGGTCAGCAACCACTACCCTGATGATCAGTAATTTCAGACAGTGCAGTTAGGGATTTATTGAGCATTAAAATTCTTGAGATAAATAGGAAAAGAATCAGCATTTCTACTTTGTATTTGAAGTTGGGCCTATATCTAAACTCAAACCTGAATTTGGTTTATGTCCTTAATTTTGGGTTACTGATTTGCACTCCGGTGTAGGCCTAGGAGTATGTTGTGGGAAAATTTGGGGTCTGTACTATTCCCTGGCAGAGATGAAATAGTTCATTCACCACCCCTCAACATGCTTGTTCAGCCAACATTAGTTTTATAAATTGGCTTTCAGAGTCCTTTCTGCAAGGGTTTCGGCATCACCTGCAGCAGACAGAGCTATGGTTTTAGGCAGCTGGAACTCAAAATTCCCTTGTAATATTAAGGATGCACAGCACTGAAGTATTATTAATATTGGGCTGAAGTTTATTTTCCGTGCTTCGCATACAGATACAGACTTAGGATCTAACAAACAACCCACGAAACAAATTAAAAGCACCTTTGGAAGCAATCTAATATAACCTAAGTCTGCCCACTTCTGTGTGAGTTCTGAAGCCCTGTTCTGCTCTCTGCCTAAATGCAACCACTAGAAAGCTACTGAAAGGTACCTTTTTTTTTCAGGACAACATGTTTGGGTGAATGCTTTCATGGGAATTAGAGAAGAAGCTAATTAATTCCGACACCATCAAGTTTAGACAGTCGTAAAAAATAACTAGAATAACTGAGCCGTGTGTGTAGTTAAATATCTAAATTTAAGATAGATGAAATTTAAGTGGATCCCGCCTCCTACGATTATCAGAAGGAACAAAGTCTGTTACAGCAGACTGGATAGCCATGGAAAAGCTGTGTTCCTAACTTCACTATCTTGCAATGGAATGGAAATACCATTTTTTGGAACCTGTGATAGACTTGGTATACCATAGGCCTTTCACATACTTAAACAATTGTCCCAGTCATGATTTTTAAAGATGATGTTTTCCTTTCTCTGTTGACTTTAGCAAAAATCAGGTACACTTTTCGAATACATTTTTCATCACAGTCAAATTCTGTAATGCCTCCAGAATGTCCTCATGGATAAAGCAGTTTCAAGGCATAGTCAAGGTTTAGCTACATCTCTTAAGACGGAGGATGAGTGTAAAGAACTGCAGACAGGAATGATGAAGCTCAAGGGTTTTATTTCGACAGAAATTTGCCCTCCTATCCCAAGATGTGTATGCTTGTGTTTGCTTCTGAACTTTGTTGCCATATGCCTGTTCAGTGTAAAAAAGTCAAGAATTTGCGTACCCCCTGTGTTAAAGTATTGTTAATGAGCATTGCCTGCTTGCTCCACATCAGTCAAATGTACTGCAATGGGAATTTTGGCAGGATGCATGTGGTATTTTTATAAGGAATTTGCAGACGTACCCGTGTTCACATGCACTTTTACATGTACATATGAGAAACATGGATAGAAATATACTTCTAATCAATTATTTGGTTAAAGCCTCAAAGGCTGTGTCTAAACTATGTGTTCAAAGGCTGTCTTCACAACGGACCAAGGAGACTTCCCGGCTCATTGCTCTAGGCTCCCTCTCGTCTGTGACCTGAGTGTTGGGATGAGAGGTGGGCAGGCACTGTCCCCCTTACACATGCTCTGCCTTCTGTGGGAAGGAAACCTGAGCATCAGGGATTGCCGACGTTCTCCGGATACACTTTTGATTTGGACAATGGTGGGACCACAGCTGCTGTTGGTACTGTGCAACACAGGCAGAGTGAAGTGTAAAAGCTGTCGCACCGTACATCATTTTGACTAGACCTAGGGGCGTAATTACTAGAAAACTCAGACTTAATTGAGATAAAATAGTGACATCGAGTACAGAAATACACCCTAGTTTAAATCACCATTCGATAGGTGATGTGTGAGCGCCTGGAAAATTTCTCAAATAAGAATTCTTGATTGTTCTTTCTGCAAAACTGGGAGGGAGTTTCACGAGAGGTTCTACAGCAGTTTGCCACTAGCCTAATTTAGCTGAGGAGCCCAAGTCTAATAGCTATAGCTTTCTCTGTAGTCAAGGGAGAATGACTGTAATTTGATCAGCTTTTTATATCTTCTGTGGGCTGAATTGTCCTCAGGAGATGCCTGCCTCTTTCCATGGTCTCCAGGAGCAGGCCAGGCTCCGAATGTATATGGCTTGCTTAAGCACCTGAATTAGAAGGAGAAATTTGGGTCATCGCTTCCATAATTTTTGGTGCATTACAACTTTAATTTGAAGTTAAGCTCTGAAGTTTCAGAGAAAGAATATGACTTTGTGAGCCATCATAGTTGATAGAAGGGACTGCTTTGTTCTTCTTGTTGTAGTTTGAAGGAACATTTCTGTAATTTTTTAACCTGTCATATCTGCAGTGTTATCAATAGAAACCCCATTATGGATCATTGATTTCTAAGTGTATTTAATATTTAGCTTATTTTTTACTGCCTTTTATTTCAGATGTTTTAGTAAGGGAATAATAAAAGGAAGTATGTTACCACTGAAAGAGAAATTACATCGCCTATAATCAGGGATAAGCTAAACAATGCTAGAGTGTACATGACATGTTTCAGCTTTAAAGAGTCCTTCCAACTGCAGCTAACATCTCTGAACTATGTGAGCCATCAGAGAATTGTGAATGTTAGTCTTGTTTGTTCCTTCCCCCTGGCTTTCATACAATGTGCTTGATTCCTATTGCCAGGAGAGTTTTGCTAATTTACACCTGTTGACAGTCTGATGTCCTTTGATAATTGGCCATATGGGTGAATGACTACCAAAATTTTGTCTGAACATCAAATATCTGCATGCATAAATTGTTAGACTAAAGCATTTTTCCTCCTGCATAGCATATAATTTAATCCGTTATTACTGCCACCTTTAAAGACTGCATATGCCTGAAAGCAGAAAATTAAATAACTGTTTGCCATTAATACAAATTATTGTGTTTTGACAGCTTGCTAATCAACTGAAGTAAAAATGATGCTGTGCAAATAGTGCAATTGCCTTTTAAGTAACTTTTTTTTTTATGGGCATGAGAATTCTCCTTCTTTGGGCCTTTGAACCCTTATAGGATTTGTCCGCTATGATATGTTAATATTCAGAAACATAAATAAATCTTTATTTGAGTTGTGTTCTGATGCAGAATGGATTTTTCAGTATAGTTACTCTCTGCATAATCTCGGAAGATATTTGCCCATCATGTGCTGGCTATAGATGTTACTTCCACTATGGACTGTATCAATTAATGTGCAAATGAGTGATTTAGTATTGAGGAGATTTTGACATAACAATATGTACTTTGTGCAATGTTCAGGTATGGGCTGTTTTTGGGGAGCTGAGCGGAAGTTTTGGAGCCAGAAGGGAGTCTATTCCACTCAAGTGGGTTACGCAGGAGGGTATACTCCAAATCCTACCTACAAAGAGGTCTGTTCAGGTAAGTCTTTCTCTTTGTTTTTTAAGGGTTGTGAGTAGAATCCTGTCGGATTACGAGTGACAGTGAAAAGTAAAATGAGTGACTGCAGCGACTGAAAAGACTTAGTATTTAGACAACCTTGGTATTTGCCTTGCAACTTAAACTGTAATAGAATCTATGGTATGTTCACCCCATTGTTATCTCCTAATAATTAATGAGTCAATGTATGTACAAATATTCTGAGGAAAAATTAAAAGTTATTTCTTCAGGAAATTAATTCTGGTTCAAACTATGCAAATGCTTTCCTGAGAAAAAGCATGAGTTCTGATTTCGCTTTTGTCTGTATCTGAGTATGAACAAAAATCTGAAAGCACACATTCTTTTTCTTTCGGTATAACCAAGAGGTTGCACAGAGGAGTCTAAATTTCTCATTTGCGCTATTATTAATAATTTGTTAAATCTTTATACAGTTCAATGCACAGCATCCTATCATTTCCATGCCAAACCCTTGCATTTATTTTCCATTGCAGTCTTACACTAATCCTTCTATAGTACTAATAACCCAATACAGATTCTTTCTGTGATCTAAAACATAGAACCACTGGCAGCCAACTGACTAATGTTGCTGTTAAAGCAAATTCTTGCTTTCCTATACTTGCTGGTGGAGAACAGCTTGGAGGTTTTCTTTTGGTTTATTTTCTTGTTAACACTTTTTATGCCAAATGCTGAAGTTGATATACTGTTCTCCCTGACAATCTGTCACAGAGGCTTGATAGAAAGAGTGTAAGAAGTTCAGTGGCACAAACAAATAATGGACACTTTAGCAACTATGCAGAAGTGCTGCAAGGCATCCAAAAAAGCAGAAACTTTCTGGAAATAGTAAAAAATGGGAAAATAAATATTTTAAGGTAGTGTAGAATAGAATAGAATAGAATAGAATAGAATAGAATAGAATAGAATAGAAGAATAGAATATTTCAGATGGAAGGGACCTACAACAATCATCTAGTCCAACTGCCTGACCAATTCAGGGCTGACCGAAAGTTAAAGAAAGTTATTAAGGGCATTGTCCAAATGCTTCTATTTTATAGACAATACAGTAATAATTAAAAATTGCCTTATAAATGCTAAAGAATACATATAGATTAGGGAGAATTTCCAGTGGGAATGCTCCTAAGTGCAAATGTCTAGTGTATAGAAATTTAAAAAGATCTAGAACAAAAAAAAGGACACCATGCCTTTAGCATTAAGTGATGCATAGATAACCAGAACTCCTGCAAACATAGCAATAAGAAGCTTCATCTATGGAAGGATCAGTGATCCCTGTCTTATTTATCCAAATGATCCATTACTTCCTAATACTTCTGCACCCTTGTGTTCTGGACTTTCATCATTTGCCTGCACTATCTGTAATTTTTATAATATATAGTCCAAGACCTATCTGGTAATTATTGTCCACTCTGTTTAATGGCCTGGGTATTAAATAATTAGATTATTTATACAGAATAGGGATGTGCAGCACAACTTCTCTTTTTCAATGCACTCACAGTTCCAGTACACCAAGGGTAGTTATGATGGACTGTTGAGTGTTTCTCCCAAGGTCCTGAGTGCTGGCTGTTTGCCAGGGGAAGATGTGAACAGGGGACAAGATGATGTATCCAGGGAAGTACAAAAAAGGTATCATCTCTTTCAATTTTGTGCAGTATAGGCTGGTTTTATATTTCAGAATAGCTCCATGGTATTGTAAGCTTTGCATTTTATTGAGATACTTGGAAAGCTTTTTGTAGCTACTTTACGTGTTGTATTTCATCAATAGTTGTCATGGTTTAACCCCAGCCAGCAACCAAGCACCACGCAGCTGCTCACTCACTCCCCCCACCCCCAGTGAGATGGGGGAGAAAATCGGGAAAAGAAGTAAAACTTGTGGGTTGAGATAAGAACGGTTTAATAGAACAGAAAAGAAGAAACTAATAATGATAATGATAACATAATAAAATGACAGCAGGAATAATAAAAGGATTGGAATGTACAAATGATGCACAGGGCAGTTGCTCACTACCTGCCGATCGACACCCAGTTAGTCCGCGAGCAGTGATTCCCCGTCCCCACTCCCCCAGTTTATATTCTGGCCATGACGTCCCACGGTCTGGAATACCCCTCTGGCCAGTCTGGGTCACTGCCCCGGCTGTGTCCCCTCCCAGCTCCTTGTGCCCCTCCAGCCTTCTCGCTGGCTGGGCATCAGAAGCTGAAAAATCCTGGACTTGGTATAAACATGACTTAGCAACAACTGAAAACATCAGAGTGTTATCAACATTCTTCTCGTACTGAACTCAAAGCATAACACTGTACCAGCTACTAGGAAGACAATTAACTCTATCCCAGCTGAAACCAGGACAATAGTGAACAAAAATTAAAAAGATAATTAAATTATAAGAATCCTGGAATAAAGAAATAGGAAAAATCTTTGAAATCTATTTTCTGATAGTTTTTTTTAGTTAGATTTGTAGTGCAAAACCACAGCTGAGGTTATTTTTCTAGTGCTTGTTTTTATACACATTTGCATTGTGGATGTTTATATGCTTCCAGATGCTGGACACTAGAGGATTTTTGCTCAGAGATACCCAGAAGCATAAGCACATATTTCATAGCCTTGTCTGTGTGAACATAAATGGGATGTGTATGTGCTACACACTTCTGTTCCTAGTTGTGCAGCTGAGCTGAGTTGGAGAATTTACTGATTTCTGCATGCTATTTTTTCTTACTTAGCTTCCTCTAGCTCTATTTTATTCTGTTGGTTTTTTTTTTTTTTTGGCACTTTTTTTCATCTTTGAACATACTTTTTTGGAAGTCTCCTTTAAAGAGAGCTCTCACCAGCTCCCCTAAGTCATTGCCATCTGGCTGCTCCTCGGTGCCATAGTTTTCACTGGGAAGAACAGTTCTTATGAAATAGTAGACTTCAGTTATGCACTGTGTGATTGCCACTTTGTTCTGGAAAGATCGTATTGATGGTAAACACTTAACAGTCATGTCCTCTAAATCCAGCTCTAGAAAGGACATCAGGGCCATCTAAACAATATTCACCTGGCAAGACTTTGAGCATTACTTTCCGCCCATGCAGTCCTGAGAATCTGTGCAGGAAAGTTATTTTAGTCCAACAACTTTCTGACTACTTTGAACAAAACCCGCAACAATTCTTTGGATGAAACCTTTAGCACTTCTAAAAACACATTGTCAGCTAGACCTCAGGCAAAATGGTGTAGATTTAGTCTTTTCCCCATGCTAAGGTCACCCAAAACACATCAACCAATGGTGGTTTTCTTTATTTAGTTGCCTAAATGTAGGATTTTGTGCCATTTGAGATATCTGGGAGTATCCCATATGCCATGCTATATAGTCACATCTGACAGTTTTTCATGAGTGCCCTAACTGCCCTTGGACATCTCAGAAGTAACTGGATGCCTATATGTGAACAACTAATTCAAATCTAAGGTATCTGTGTGTACATTCACTATCCATACTTCAGTCTGGAGCTAAGGACATGGGTGAGCCATGCACTGTTGGTTTATGTACATATGTGCTGCTACACAATGTGAAGGCAGGGGACCGTGTACCTGCTGAGGCATAGGATTTTCCAATCTCATGTTCTTGGATGCATGCACAGTTTTGATCATGTATCTATCATCTGATCCATGCATGTTATATATCATAGAATCATAGAATGGTTTAGGTTGGAAGCGACCTTTAGATATCATCAAACCCCCTATGCCATGGAAAAAGACATCTTTCACTAGGTCAAGTTGCTCAAAGCCCCATCCAACCTGACCTTGAACACTTCCAATGATGGGACATCCACAGCTTCTCTGGGCAACTTGTTCCAGTGTCTCACCACCCTCATTGTAAGAAATTTCTTACATCTAATCTAAATCTACCCTCTTTCAGTTTAAAACTGTTACCCCTTGTCCTGTCACTACAGGGCTTGGTATAATGTCTTTCTCCATCTTTCTAATAAGCCCCTTTATATATTGAAAGGCTGCAATAGTGTCTCCCTGGAGCCTTCTCTTCTACAGGCTGAACAACAACCTGTCTTCATAGGAAGGTATTCTAGCCCTCTGACTGTTTTCATGGCCCTCCTCTCTACCTGCTCTGACAGGTCCATGTCTTTCTTGCACTGTGGACCCCAGAGCTGGATGCTGTACTCCAGGAGGGGCCTCACCAGAGTGAAGTAGAGGTGAAGAAATAACCCCCCTCGACCTGCTGGCCATGCTTCTTTTCATGCAGCCCAGGATAGAATTTGCTGTCTGGACTGTGAGCATACATTGCCTGCTTGTATCTAGTTTTTCATCTACCAGTATCCCCATGTCCTTCTCTGCAGGGCTGCTCTCAAGCCATTCATCACTCCACCATTACTGATACTGTTCATTGCTCTGACCCGGTGCAGGACCTTCCACTTGGCCTTGGTGAACTTGGTAAGGGTCACACTGGCCCACTTCTCAAGCCTGTCAGGGTCCCTCTGGATGGCATCCCTTCCTTCAGGAGCACCAACTGCACACTCACCTTGTAGTACCCACAAACTTGCTGAGGGTGCACGCAATCTGTCTATGTCATTAATGAAGTTATTGAATGGTGCCAGTCCCGATACAGACCCTCGAGGGACACCGCTTGTTGCTGATCTCTGTTTGGTCATTGAGCTGTTAACTTCAACTCTTCAGATGCAGCCATCCAGCCACTTCCTTATCCATTGAATAGTCCATCCGTCAAACCAATAGCTCTCCAGTTTAGAGACAAGGATGTTCTGTGGGACCATGTCAAAGGCCTTACAGAATTCAAGATAGATGACATCACTTGCTCTTCCCTTATCCCCCCCTGCAGTCGCTTGTGATTAGTCAGGCGAGTAATCAGTCTGGCTTTCTGCTTGGAAATCTGATCTTTCTTATGCTGCAAGAAATAAAGTTCCTGCTTGCTGATATGTTCCATGTACACTGGCTCATAAAGCCCACATAGGTTTTTGTCTTCTTGTGTATTTAGGTTGTTCCACAATGGTCTTAAATAATAATCTTGGTTGGAGACCTCTGAGGACAACACTGCCTTAAATACAATTGATCTTAAAGTCTACAGTTACACAGCACTAACATATGTATTTAAATACCTGTAAATTGGGGCATATTGATTACAATTTGATATTCTGCTTTACTCTTTATACTAAATTTGTTAGTCTTGAGTAAGTATCTTCTATAGAAAACAAGAAAATGCTTAGGGTTTCTTTCTTTTCTTCATGCTTTTAGTATGTTTTGTAGAAACGAAGTGCTGTGTTTCTTCAGGTGAATACAGGTCTGTTTTCCCTATCAGTGGTATCCCAGTATTCTGCCATGATCTTCATTTGATGGACCTCACTGGGAAGCAAAAGTGATCTGCAGACCTAGTATCAAGCTGGGGGGGTGGGGGGGCACCATTTGTCTTGCAGCAGCCAGGGGATGGCTGTACTGTTAGAGCACTGTGTCAGTACCCCATTAAAACTTAAGCCTCTAAGGATAAAACCTCCAACCTCATAAGCCTTGAAGAGCAGCATGATTCACCTCACTGTTGGGGAGGCAGGAAGGTCACGATTCTGCTTGAAAGGGTCAGATTAGTGTTATCCTGTTCAGATGTGGCACAGGTCATTTGAAGATTCTCCTATCAGTTGATGTGGTATTGCCTTGCTAAATTCATGTTGAAGAGATAATTGAGTTACTTTGAAGCTTATGGATACAGTTCTGGAAATTATTTTTACATTTTGTGGTGACAACCATATAGATGAAAATCTGAAAAGGCATTCTGGAGTGCGTGAAGGATTTTGAGCTATTTTCAGTGCATTAGCCTAATACATAAATACACCATTTTTGGCCAGCATTAGACAACCCAGGATGTTCATTCAGTATGAACATCTTTTCATATTTTGCTTACAGATGTTCAGAACAATTCTGTTTATCTGTATATTCATAAGGTTTTTGAAATCTGCATAGCTCAAGTGGCACTGAAATCAGAAGGGAAAAACTCTGCTGCTGTTATTCATAAACTGGTTATGTACAATTACCATATAAAATATGCAGCTAACGATGATTTTCTTAAAAACAGGACACTTTATGGGCTTATGGTTCAAGCTGTTAACATCTAAGCAGGTCATTTGATTTTGTTTTGGGTTTTTTTCTTTTTTTATCTTCAGTGACTATGATGTAAAAAAAATTAGATGAATATGCCTGTTTATTATCCAGTAATAGTTAGAAGGCTTAGTGAACATCACTGTGTATTTAGTTAGTTGAATCAATTTATAACCTAGTCAATTCTCAGTACCTTTCTGAAGCATATTCTCTTTTACACAAGTCAAATTTCTTAATAATTAACAAAGCAATAGAACAGTATGCCACATGGACTTAGTTTCTGTGTTGAGTTACATAAAGTACTTGATTGTGAAGTTGTTTCACATTTCCTATGCAGCAAACCCACGTTTTTCTGAGGGATAATATTGCCTCTTGCATACCAATTAGTCTTTTGACTGATTCTTATAAGTAGGAGTTCCAGTCCTCCTTAAAATGTCTAGGCTTCCAAAGGTCATCCGGAATACTTCTAAATAGCTGATGGAAGAGAGTGGAGAAAGGCAAAATTAATTTCTTGCTCTGTTACCTCCTATCTCTTTGGTCAGTTGGTGATTTACAAAGTTAATTCCATCTCTACTTCTTCTTAGTTATACTTGAAAGAGAGGGCAAGACAACCATTAAAGTCCAGAACAGGTTGACAGTTAGCATCTTCTTGTGCTAAGAGTGGAAGTGCGTGCGGAGGGTTTGACTCAGTGATGTGGGGCTTATTTGACATACTTATGCATAAACAGAATGATCATTAAAGCCAACAGCAGCAAATATGACTAGCATTTTTCATAAGTTATTAGTAGGAATATAGACAAAACGTAATATGGGAAAATATTTCTTTCCTTCTCAGATTTCCCATTCTTTACAAAATACAGATGAATATCCTATGACAAACCATCAGTATGTTGAGACAGTGCCTTATATTACTTGAAAAACCCTTCATTTAGACATCACAACACTATTCCAAAGTGGGTCTGACTCTCCAAAATGTTTAAATGTATAATTAAACTACAAATATTCGCTTCACTTTCTGTAGCTTATAAAGGGATCTGAAGGTTTTCATGAACAGAAACTAAGTCCACAAGATTAAAGTTTCCAAGCAGTAATGAGAATGGCTCAGAACATTTTCTTTTATTATTAAATCGCTGTCAAGAGAATAGGTTCCTGTTGTGCCTTTGTCTGTTCTTTTTTTTCTTATAAGAACAGGATATAGGAATTTTAATGACTTATAGATTCTGCGAAGAATATCTGTGTTCACCGTGCCCTTGATCTGTACAACGTGCCTTGATATGATTGGCCAATTGCTCCATCTCTTTTTTGCCTAGTACACCTGTAAGGATGGAAGGAAAGCTTAGCCAATCAAAGTACAAAATACTGTATTGATCAAAGTTAATGTCATGTACTGTGGATATTAGTGTTTTATATATTTTTTGTAGCCATTGAAGAACAGGATTTTGTAGAAAATATATAATTTTTATTAACTAGGCCAGAGTTAGAATAGTTGTGTCTCTGTAATCATATGACTGTAGTCCTAGGAGCCTCCTAGAAGTGCAGAAAAAACCTTGATATAACCCTATAAACTATAATTTGTCCTCTATGCAATTGCTAAGTCATGAAATAAAATGAATGTACCAATTTCACTTCAAAAAATCATTTGGAAAGGTGATAGCAGATGCTGCTGCAACGATAAAACCTTGGCAACAAGAAATATAACAGATGCATTGAATTTCAGTTACCTGCTTTATTGCAGTTCTACCTAGAAAATTGTCTATGTTGACATGACTGACATGTTCTTTTTCAACACAAAAACTTCTTGTTGACCAAGAAAACTTCATTATACCTTAGTATACCAGGATACAGAAATGTGTTCTGTAGATACATCATGTAAAAATAAAAGGCAGAATGAATATTTTTACCAACCATTGTCTGAAAAATAAAAAGCTCCCTGTCCACAAGGAATGGTAGCTGCTCTGCTTAGGGAGTTCTGCTACATCTTTAATCAAGGTTAAGTGTACATTTCCATTTCAGAATTTGACTTCTCAGGGTTAATATCTTCGGCGATTCAGGCTTGAAGAAATTAAACTGATATTTATTATTTAGATACCTGATTGTGCCTTGTGGCAAATTTGAAGTCCTAATAGCCTCACTGCTATCCTCTGTTCCTTTTCTTTATTTATTTCAGCATTGCCCATAATCACAGGCTTAGGTTGTAGTAGCAGTATAAATACTAAATATATTATTTATTATTAACAACTTTATTTGAATTGTATTCCGCTGAGATGTGTTGTTTCTGTCCTTCTCATCTCCTGGTTTTATTAAAGATATATATAAGATGAAAATGTGATAGCCCCAGAGGTTGAAAGAGCCATTGTGGAACAAGTCAAAGACAAAATCTTCTGACCTGGAGCCTACACTAAGTTCCCAAAGGACCTTCATTTTCAGAAGAGACTCCGTGCAGGATTAGGCTGTGTTGTTCACCATGTCACTGTGCCTGAAGACAGAGTAAGCTGCAGCAGGAAGCTGCTTCTCATTTTAGGCACGGGAACATGGTGTATTTGTGAGAAAGATGCTGCCAAGGGCTCACCATTATTATGGCTACTGGGGTTTTCTTACATTTTGCTTTTACTGTGGAGACACTTGAAAAAAACCAACGAGGCCATTCTATGCAGTCTACCAAACTGTCCTCCCATAAGCAGTGATTACTACAGATGGTAACTCCATTGAAGTCACCTGTGGCTATTCGTGTCCATGAGAACCATTCTTGGTATGTAATATTTGAAGTATCATGCGCAAACTGATAATACAAGTTAAAAGAAAGAGGAAAAACAACAAGCAAAAAAATGCCATGGGGGTAGAGATTCTAGGTGGAAGAAACCAGGGAGAAGCTACAGGTATTGGGAGAGCATCGCTCTGGAAAGAAAGCAGATGGTAGAATATGTTTGCATTTTCTCTGTATTTCTTGTTTACTGTGGTGTGTTTGTGTTATTTTGCTGATCCTACTGCTTATTCCCCCAGCTGAAATCTTTATTCCTTTAGTGGCATGTGACTGAAATGCTTTGGGGGTAATACAGATCTTTCTGAGAATATATTTTTCCTGAATTTGGGAGAGTACTGAAATTACTACGTAGTAACACAGCAGCCCACTTTGGCTTACTTCCCTTATGGAACATGTTCCTATCCTGGTATATGAAAGTTTGTAAATTGAATTAGGGCGGCATCAAAAGAAACATGGCCAGCAGGTTGAGGGAAGGGGTTCTGCCCCTCTGCTCCCATCAGGTGAGACCCCACCTGGAGTCCTGCGTCCAGCTCTGGGGTCCTCGGCACAGGAGAGACACGGACCTGTTGGAGCGGGTCCAGAGGAGGGACATGAAAGTGATCTGAGGGCTGGAGGACCTCAGCTATGAGGACAGGCTGAGAGAGTCGGGGTTGTTCAGCCTGGAGAAGAGAAGGCTCCAGGCAGACCTTACAGCAGCCTTCAATGTACCTAAAGGGGGCCGACAAGAAAGCCAGAGAGAGGCTTTCTACAAGGGCATGTAGTGATAGGACAAGGGGTAATGGCTTTAAACTGAAAGAGGGTAGATTTAGATCAGATGTAAGAAAGAAGCTCTTCACTGTGAGGGTGGTGAGGCTTTGGCACAGGTTGCGCAGAGAGGCTGTGGATGCCCCATCCCTGGAAGTGTCCAAGGCCAGGCTGGATGGGGCTTTGAGCAACCTGAGCCAGTGGAAGGTGTCTCTGCCCATGGCAGGGGGGTTGGAAGTAGATGTCCTTTAAGGTCCCTTCCAACCAAAACTATTCTGTGATTCTATGATACTATGATTCAATGATTCTATGAATACTGTCTCACCAAACTGATTAATATTTTGAATAATTCTACAAGTGACCTGCATGGTTTCTATGTCTTGGATAAATGATGAAAATATATAATTACAAGATTTTCACTTCTTTTTGCTCAGCTGTGCCCAGGAAGACTATTGTATCTCAGTTTATAATAAGCAAAATTATGATAGTTGAGTTCTGCTGTGTCTTACGTTTGCAGACTCAGGCATTCTCACATGAGTTTCTCCAGGTGAGAAGAATTTGCTCCATGACTGGAGAGGCAGAGCCTTTGGGGTCCTCATGGCTGTAGTGCTCTGCAGCAACAGTTTCCACATTTGACATTAAGTAACAACAGAGTAAAGGATGCTTTTGAGAAGGATTTTGGAAAGCCAGAGCTCAAGGGAATTCACAGAATTGCTCACAAAAATTAGGAAAGGTCATACAAATCCCTTTGGGAGTGTGACACATAGTTGTAGGCAACTGCACTGTAATACTGATTTAGAGACTTACAAAGAGAAGACAGTCGCTAAGGAAATAGCTAGTTTTCAGTTAGCTGGTTACAGTGAAAAAAATAAATAGACGTAATGCTTGGGTCAGTTCAGTTTTTTTTTTCCTGATTAGTTTTGGCTAATAGACAGACCAAAGAAATGAAGAAATTGGGACCAAGTAGAACACTGATTTTGTTTTAATTTTTTTCCTAAATTTGTAAGAAGGATTAAGGTAATGGAACCATATTTTAGAGTGGCACTTTGGCTTGAACTAAAAGAAAAATCAAAATATTTCATTATGAAAAGAACAACCCTCCACTTTTCATAATTCTACAGTGGCATCTATTAAGTGAAACCATAAACAAAATTGCAAAATTTTTTGGTCAGCCTCAGGATGCATTTTGGGGAAAAGGGCTCAAAATAGCAAGAGATTGCAACTGTGCACAGCGAGAAATATTTTCTAAGAGAGAACAAGCAGTTTGTTTGAGGAATCCTAACTTATCTTGGTAAAGCCAAGAAATGAAGGATCCTTCAGGGAAGTCATCTTTCAATTTAACCGCCAATGATTTGCTGTGGGCTAGGACTTGAGTACATCCATTGTAGGTATATTATTTTTAGAAGAGACAAAAATCTTTCAAATGCTTTGGTGCACTACAAAAGGCAGAGATTGTAAAGCTAGGATAGGCTCTAAATTATGATCGAGTCACAGTTCTGCTGAAACAGAAGGTATAGGATTCCATCTACAAATTTCTGCATGAGTATCAAAACCTATTGCTAGGTAGGCTCCATCACTTCATGTTTGTGTGCTGTCAGGCTGGATGCCCTAAGTACTCCTGTAATCACTGTGGTAAGCGATGAAGCCCAAGCTACTGAGAAGACTGTTATCCAATTTTTATTTGAATACCCAAAGTGATAGGAAGTCTGCCATTTCCATCAGTAGGAAACTTCCCCACAGTAATAGGATGCAACAACCCTCATAATTGATTTGTAGAAGGACTGAGCTAGATGTGTTCAACATTGCAGCAGAGATCTTTACCACCAGCGCTCAAGGGATAATCCACAAGCCACACAAGTTACTTCTGACAAAAGACGACTGAGGTAAAATTGATACACAGACTCCTGCTTTTTGTTCACTGACTTGAAGATCCTTTATAAAAAATTTTGTCTTCCTGTGTAAGACCTGTCTGCTCCCACAGCATGGGCAGGAGGAAGGGTGAATCACTCTTTTCTTGACCTCAGGATCTAAGATTCATTTAATGAAATATGTTAGGCATTGCTTGACTGACTGGGTCACTCAGAGGTTTATTTGGTTCCCACTCAGAAACCAAATCCTCTTTTTATTTAAGCTGTCTTTCAGGAAATTGCCAGGATATACAATCTCAAAAAAGGGAGAAAACAAAGGGAAAGTATTTGACTAATTGAAATATAACTGCTGTGTTGTTCCACACCAAGGATGCATTTAGTCTAACAATCTACTTCAGTGAAAGTGAGCGTTAAGTTCTGTCTTCATATACCTCACGGCTTCCAGGTATTTTAGTGATTTAGTATTGAATTATCAATGATGACCTTTTCTGTATTCATTTGTCTATCCATTTGTTTAATATAATATTATTCCTGGCATTCACAAATATGAGGGGAAAATTGTGGTTTCATTAACTCCAGTGCTGAACCTGTGCAGGAAGTTTCGAAGAAAACTTGCTATAGATAAACAATATTTTTCTAAAGGTTATTTCATGCCAACTAGGTACCAGTAGGCCTTGCAATGAAGTATTTATTCTGAGGAGTAAGTAAAAAGAACTTAATTTGCTTTACTGATACTCTGCCTTATTAACAACTATCCCAGAGTTACATGCTATCTCTGTACCATCAGTAGAGCTCAAAGCAATGGGTAAGCTGGGAAGTGGAGAAAAAACAAGGTAATGGGGATAAAACAAACAGCAGATCTGTCACAGGAGATCTGAAAATATCCATTTGGTTTTGTTTTTTTTTTCCTTCTGGATGGTTACTGCTTTGAAACCCTTCTGTAATACATCTCTGGAGGCTTTCGCTTTGGCACTGGGAAGGAGATGTTTCTTCCTGGCTGCACATCATATGGCATCAGCCTCCCTGGCGTGCTGCACGCACAGTGCTGCGGGCAGGACGAGGTTTTTCTCACCCCATAGTTATGATAGTTGCTGTCATTCGTCTACATTGGATTCAAATTATATGTGAACTGTGACCACCAGCAGTACTAAGAACATACCTCATTTCCACATCAATGAGATCTTTTCAGTTGATATGGACAAAGTGGCCAGTCGAAAGTAACTGGCCTTAAACCTGTACTTCAAAAGGAGGAGAAGCAGCCTGCCTCGAATAGAGTCCGCTTGGAGCTGCAGACTCTCTTAAGAAAATCAGCAGGGTAAAGTCTCCTGAAAGGCTGTCTTCTCTTTAGCTTCTAAAGAAGCTTCTTTGTTATCAGCACTAGTGAGATCCCCAGGAGAGTTGTCATGGCTACGCACAGGTGATATTTATGGCAATAAACTGTAGAGGGCACAGATTTGGGCATGGGTCTGTGATCAGTCCTGCCGCTGGATTGCTTTGGTAGTCCCTGACATGGTCATATCCAGGCAAGTAGCCTGTCCTGGACAATTCCTAGACGCAGCTGATGGTTAATACAGTATGGACACTCAAACTCAATAAGCCGTGTGGATGCACAAACCCTTTTCAGTTTAGTTGCAAGGTAGGTTCTGTTATGCAGTTGGCTGTACAGCCAGAGAGTACTCCTAGGCCTGTTGTACTTGCTAACAAATATTTCACACTGAGAAACTCAGTGGACTCTTTGGACTGCCCTACTCCTGTTTTCAATCTTTTTTGAGTTGTATTGTCTATAGTGACATTCACAACCAGCCCTTTACACCCATGGATCCTAGGAGTTCTCTGGCTGGGAAGAAGCAAGAAGGAATTACCAGCTTTGCCTCCTCAACTAGGCATGTGGTGCATGCCTGGAGACACTTCTGTGCCTATTACTGAGCACAAAAATATGCTGTGGTTGTGGTTGCATACACATGCGCCCACAGTGCTAACACACAGATCAAATCTGCCTGGAAAAAAACCCAACCCTGACATGTGGCTAATCTTATTTTTTGTCTACTAGTTCCCCACTTGGTTTTATCCAGTGTTTATTCAGTGAAGCGATTCAATTAGAAACTATTTTTATTTTCTTTCTGAGGAGTGAAAAATGTTAATTGTAGCTGAAATGCCTTCGAGTGATTCTGTTCTAATGTCACATTTCCATAAAGTCTATACAATTTGCTTTCTGCTAGAATAGTACAGCAGTAGAACAAAAATACTAAAAAAGTGTCATTAATATTTTGAATGCTAGACTTGGCGTGGACTATGACCTTGCTGGGTAAAGCACAGAAAAATAAAAAAAGTCCTTTCCTCCCAAAGCGTACCATATAAGACTAAGAGAAAAGACAACAGATTGTTGCAGACAGTTGGAGAAATCAAAAGAAACTAAAAGAGAATATTAATTAATAGGATAAGCCATCATCTCAGCATACTAGTAGGCACATGCCACTGGCTTTTTTGGAGTAGCAAGTAAGTGAATGGAAAGCAGTTTCAACTATTCTGTCCATGGGTTCCCAGGCCGTTTCTGGGTTTTAAACTGGAGCGTGATGCATACGGTGATGGTCCTTCTTCTCAGGAATCTCATCAGCCATGAAAAAGAGAGCTGCTCTCCTGTTACCTAGTACTAGAGCATTTGGTAAAATGCGTTGTAGCACCTCTGGGAGAGGTCGGGAGAAGAGGGATTCCGTCACCAAAAGCAGGAGGTCAGCTCGCTGCGCGTGTGGTGTCCCGGCGGAGGTGTGCCTTTGGCTGTCGGTAGGTAGTAGCTTTTCAGTCTGAGGAAGTCCAAGGAACAAGTATAACCTTAATGGGTGATACTCAACACATTTGTGTTAAAGGGATGGTAATCTGTGCCTGTGTTCAGTTTAGAAACTTCTCCGGAGTAACTAGATGGAGATGGCAGAAATCTTTCAGCGTAAGTGGGAGGCTGCTGGGAGCAGGGTGTAGTTATGGACATTAGGCAAGTTATGGTACTCTCTGGAGAGTTGTCTGGGGAGAAAGGCTTCGTGGCCCCTTGGCATTGTTGAGCTCTTCATGGCCCTGTCTCATCACTTCTACCACCCCTTCTGGGCTTCCTTTCAGGTTCAGTCGTTCTAGAGGCAGAGGCAATGGAGATCCTTTCATGTACTGACAGATACCCATGCATCAAATTGCTGCAGGAGCTGTAGCAATAGTTTTATCTTGCTTCTCTGCAAGTAGAGGAACCGTTCTGTTCAGTTTAGGAGCCAGCTAAACAGCAGAAATATGCATTGAGGCTAAAACATGCATTATAGCTGGCAGCCTTGACTAAGATGCATCTCCTTAATTATAAAGGTTAGAAGAGATTCCAAAATGAGGTACAAATTTGCCATCACTGTGAAGCTTTAAATTAGGATTTGTTTATCTTTCTAAAATATGTTCAGCTTAGCTATGAGTTATCTGCCTCACTAATACGAAAGAATACTTTCTTCTGCAAAAGGAGACTCTGGTTTAAAGGAGGCTTTCTGGCCTGTGTTATTAAGGAGTTCATAATTTATTCTGGCCATAACTTTCCTTTAGTCATCCTGGAAAGGTGACAGGTACTATGTACTAAACTGAAAGTTTCATTGTCATCAACTACTGTGATTACACATTGTTTACTTCTTTTTTTTCTCTTGGTTTTTTTTTTTTTTTTTCTTTTTCATTTTTGTGTTATAATTACAGTGTTTTAGATTTTCTGGAAAGGATACAGGGTTTAATCATGTCATTATGTGTGCTGAATGCTGTGAAAATTCTTTGTTCCAACTCAAGTGGAACACCATTATAGTACTCTTATCATCTATTAAGAAAGTAATAAAATTGGGCCAAATTGATCCCAGACAAAATTCTGCTGATGTCAATGGTGTTACATCAGGAAGAAATTTGTCGCAAGTCTGTTAATAGGATGACAGGATAGAAGAGAAAAGTGGCTACTGAGTAGCAAACAAGTCTTGGAAAAAGAAGTTCCTCTCATTGATTAGGCCCTGTCTGTGCAATGTTTTGAAGCTACAAAGCATTGCAAGAGTGCTAAATATTGTTGTTATTATTGCTATTATTATTGTTTTCTGAATGGACTGTGTATGGTGTTGAAAATGGTCAGGATTCTATTTCATTCTTCTCCTTTCAATTTTTGACAGTATACTTTTCTTCAGCAGAGCTGACCCCGAACCAGTGGTAGGTGCAGATGGACCATTATTTTTCACCGCTTCATTTATTTTGGTTTAACAAATGGCTTCATTTTATTTCTTGCCTCATTCCTTTCTGTTCAGGGACAGTTTAGCCCTTCTGCAGGTGTTCAAAGGTGTTCAAAGACAGGACTAATGTGTAATGAGTTCTCCACTTACAATGCAATCTCCAGCCTGCCTTTGTGATCCATTCAGAAGCCTTTAAGTGAAACTAAAATTAAATGAAAAAATATAGACTGGGATCTGGTGTCCTTAGTCTGTGAGCTGAACTTAGGCACCTAGCTTGAAAGTGCAAAGAAGGTAGGATCCAATTTTCATGAATTAAGTAGGTCACATTTTGGATGGGGAGGGGACCTCTTCTTCCTTCTGCTTCTGAATGTGAAGCAACATGCAATCCAAAATGGAAATGTGATGGGTACAGAAGCAAACAAGATGAGATTCTTGCATAGGAAGGAGCAGGGGTTCCAGATTCGGCTTCCCACAGTGTGTCTGGCATGAATCTGTTACAGAGTATATAGAAAAAGATGTTAACTGTGAGAATAGGTTCCAGGACCTTGCCCTTCTTTCTCTCCTTCTCCTCCCTGCCCCAGATTGCCCTAATCAGTAGAAGAAAACCAGCTTCCCATCTGGCTTTATGGTGTCCAAAGAAGAGCAACAAAGCTGGCCGGTGAAGGGCCTGGAGCACAAGCCTTGTGAGGAGCGGCTGAGGGACCTGGGGTTGTTCAGCGTGGAGAAAAGGAGGCTGAGGGGAGACCTTATCGCTCTCTACAGTTACCTGAAAGGAGGTTG
>JANZLQ010000017.1:27252655-27271444 GCA_026212715.1 Elanus axillaris | reverse complement strand
GCTGCCCAGGGAAGTGGTGGAGTCACCACCCCTGGAGGTATTTAAAAGACGTGTAGACATGGTGCTTAGGGACATGGCTTAGTGGTAGACTTGGCAGTGCTAGGTTAACGGTTGGACTCGATGATCTTAAAGGTCTTTTCTAACCCAAACGATTCTATGATTCTATAATCTTGCATTTGTGGCTACACTGTGGCCTTGCTTCATCAGGACAAGTAATGAATGTGCTACTTCAGCATATCCGCTACGCTGGTAGTTAGGATGCTCTCAAGAGATGTGTGTTTCTTATTTTTAAAGTCATTTGGGATCCAGGCATCAAACTTCCTGAGCAGGTGTTTGAACCGAGGGCTATCACACCGAAGGTGTGCAATATTTTGGTACGATCTCCCACTGTTTCAGATCTAATTAACTAGGAAGAGCAAAATACTCTTCCTGGTCGTTCCCTGAGATTCACACACTCTGAATCTCACCAAAGTCTCTAATGATTTGCAGTATCTTTTATATAGCAGTGGGGATTTAAGGAACTTGGCATAATAAAGAGAATTATTTCTAAAGCCTGCTTGAAGGATGAGTGTTTCAGGCAGCTATGGAAAATAAAATAATTAATTAAAAAGGGAAAAAAATTGCAGCAAAACTGCATTTGTTGCTACTTCTCTTGTAATAGGCAGTTGTGATCTTCTACTAAAGGTGCAGAAATAAATAGTGTCACAACAGATATGGAAGGCAGATTCTTCAGACCAACTAAATATAAAGCCAAGTGTCTTACTGCATATTCATCTATTTACTGCCTTCGATTCTTGTCTAATTCCTTTATTTTCAATATGATAATAGACTTTTTCCATGCAGACTCATTGTTACCATGAATTAGAATTTGTCTACACATGATATGTTCACATAATGTGTGAGGGCAGAATTCATCAAAACAATTGAGCTATGAGCAGGGATATCACTTAGTCGCTTTTTGCCTCCTTTATTCTCATTTTCTGCATTTGAATTGTTAAACAGGAGCTCTGCTGCAGTGTCAAAGAGTATCTTACAAAAGCTGTTGCCATAGTGTTACACCTAGATATGAATTCTTTGTGTATTACTGGCATGATAAGTGGTTATTTATTTGTACTTAGGCTTATTTAATAGCTCTTAATTAGAAGAATGGCCCAGAGTTTGAGGAACAACTTGACTATTAGAACTACTGCTCCCATTATATTTGATAAAGATCAGATAAAACTTTTCCAGATAACTTTTTTCAGCAACTTATGAGAAGATAACCCCCTCTTTTCTCACCTGTCCCAAGAATCCCTAAACTACCACTGTAGCTGTCACACCAGCAACGCAACCTTCCTCTCCTCTTTTGAAACCCCTCCTAGAAACGAAAATTCTCCCTGGATGCAGTAGGGGAAGATCTGCCCATTTAATTACACTCATACTGAAAATGGGCAGCAGGAGTTTCTCTCGTGCAGCACCACAGCCTTGGTTGGTTTGTACTTCCTTCCCTTTTGTTGCTCTTGCCTTTCATATTCCTCAGCAGTGGTTTTAATGCTGGACTTTGCCTGGCAGCTCTTTGGAGCAGAACGTATTGCAGAAAGAAGGAGGAGCACCTCAGCTGGGCTGTTACCTTGAGACTCAGCTGATTTCCTTCTGTTCCTGGCTCCAAGGCCGACTCGGATGACCTTCAGCTCTTCCTGCCTATTGTCCTCATCTATAAAAAAGGAGATACTTTGTCTTGTCTTATAAAGTGCTTCGAAATCTACAGCTATATGGATTTTTCTGGTACTGAGTGTTGGAAGAAAGCATAGGTAACAAGGGGAAATCTAGTTTTCTTTTATCTCCTGTAGTCATAGACAATTTCAACTGATATATTCAGGTATTTATGCATCTAGATTGTTTTATTCAGCTGAAAAGGGTCTGTGTATCTTAACATTTTACATTAAACATAATTTTTAATCTCCATTTTAAAATTCTGATTCCTTTCTAGTCCTGTAGGATGCAGGACTAGATACTGTAGTGTATCATATAAAATCTTCTTTGGGCACTTCCTAGTTGTCCAGATTTTACAATATGTGATAATACATACTATATGCAATGTCTGCCCCCAAACCTGCTCTGTATACTTCATAAAAACATTACTTTTAATTGAAATAAGCTTTCAGATAGAGATTTTTACAGCTCTGCAGCTGTAACTTCATAGCTTCATTCAGTACTTACATATATTGTGCAAATGCACTAAATTCATTGGAGTTACTGTTTTCATTTATAATGAAGTTACTGACAAAAAAATCTGCCCATTAAAATTTTGCAATTTTGAGTTATTAAGTATATGGTAAATAAGGTAATTATTTTTTCTCCAGTGCATGGACTGTACCATATTACCTCCTTCATTGAAGACCTTCTATGAAGATTGAGTTTTAAAAAACCTTTCCCTTGCAGAAATGTTCTAAAACCCCCTAATTCTCCTATGAAGGTTTTTCTTCCCCCAGAAGTATTTAAAACACTTTTTCTGTATCTCCTTAATTGAAAGCAGCAGTATTTCAGTGCTACAAGCCAAGGTAAATCTTGTTTTGTTGTAAAACTACTACCTTGACACAACCAAAATAATAATAAAAAAGAAACCCTCAGGGAAAAAAAACCCTAAAGCCAGAAATTACTGCTTATGCAAGGATAGTGTTAGTGGTTGTGCCATTCCCTTTTAAATAATACCTCTCTAATTGGTAACCCAATGTAATGGGTAAGTGAACATATTTCACAGCAGCAGCTGTTGGATGTTCAATGACTGGAAAATACAGTGATGGTTAAGTGTATGGAGTACTCATCCCGTCAGTAAGAGTAAGTTAATCATATACAATTCACTGAACAGTAGAGTTGCATTTGCAGAGCAGTGGGCTGCCTTTTAATTGTTGTAGATCTTTTTCAATATCTTGCAGTATCTTTTGTCTCAGCTGTAGCAGTTTTGGTTGCATCCCTAAAACTGTCAGTCTTCCTTATTTTTGCAAGGGCCTAACAATTCCTCCTTCACAATGCAGCTTAAATTGGACCAGATGCTGCATCAATAGAACAGTCTGCCCATCTCAGAGGCATTAAGCCCAAAATTATTTAGAAAATTGAAGCCTTTAACATACTCTGGATTAATGTGATTAAGTAGAGCTTGCTTTAATTCATAGCCATCTATTCCTTTATTAATAGCCATTTCATCAACAGGAGCAGCACATATGGGTACAAGATGACTGAAAGTTAAATTGATTGCTGTAAGCCTGTAAGAAAAGCATTTAATGTTTCAATAATAACTGATGTAAGGCTTCACTGTGGGGCATTTTAGATAGATTTAGACCAGCTTATAGGCACAGTATTTATTAACATCTTTTAATTTTTAATATAAGCTTGCTAAATGAAAGTCTTTTTTTTTAAAGAAAAAAATTAATCCCTTCTTTAAGTCTGCATTTGATATACAAGATCAGTGCATTTATAAGGGAGAGTCTCCCTTGTGAATGATAACAGCTGGTCCAGGGCATAGTGGAGTCGAGACTTCTGTCAGGCTTAGCAAAAGATAAAATGTAACAGAGGTTAATTTTATATGAGTATAGATGCCCATACATCCTTCAACAACACGTCTTTCTCATCCTATAATCATTATAGGTACTGAAAGAGTGTGTGCTAGCTCACGTGCCACAGGAAATTCAGGGAATCCATCACTCACACACTTAAACTCCATTTTTAGGGAGGGTTCAGGTGGTCCTCACTTATTTCCCAACTCAGTAATTATGTATCTGCAAACGTATAGAGGTGCACATGTGTAGGGAGAGGAGAGAGACATTTACCGTATGACCCAAAGCCGTGGAGACGGCCACTCCAACAATTTACGGTTGAAGAGACCTAATCCCAGTACCTGGGAATGTTCCCTGGTACTGTTTAATTTGCTAGTATAGGCAGTCTTAAATTCTGCTAAAGGTAACTAAGATACCAAAGTTTCTTTGTATGTTCAAACTGTGTTGTCTTATCCAGAATAAGTCTATAAATTTAAAATGGAGAATGAAGGGAACTAGCTGTAATTTATTACCCTAACTGTTGTCAAGGTGTAGAGTCATAGAAATGCTGGTCAGAAGGGATATGTGGAAGTCTTTACTTCCAAACTCTCACCTGAAGCAGGACCATCTTCAACACTCAATCAGATCATCAGTGGCTATGTCTAGCTAAGTCAGGAAAAGCTCCAAGGATGGAGGTTATGGAAGCACACAGGGTAGCGTGCTCCACTGCAGCACTGTCCTCCACAAAGGTTCTCCTAATGTCCAGTTTGAACCTTATGGCCTTTGCTACTTCCTATACTGTCTATCCCTGCTGAAGAAAGAAGACTTTGTTTACATCATTACTGTAACTTCCCATCAAAAATTTTAAATTGGAATTAACTCTCCCTTTAGCATCCTCTTTGATAGACTCAGCTTCCTGCAGGTCGTGTGTGTTGGCCCCTTGCCATTTTGGTAGCTTTCTGTGGACCTATTTAGTTTCTCAGCATCCTTGAACTGGCTAACAATCTGGCCTTCTTTGTGCAGAAAAAACCAAATGGCAAACGTCAGTGTCATCTATGCATAATTAGTTTCAGACCGTTAATGGTTAAAGGGGCCACCAAATAATCCAATCTTTAGGGGGTGGCACACTTCTACAATTCACTCATATTTCCACAATGAAGCTCAGATAGCTGCCGTAAGAAAAGTGCAGTCAACACACCAGGCCTCCGTAGTGGCAGAAGAAATCACTAAACGTTCTTAGATGATCACAGGGGAAAGCTATTGGCTTTCCTGCACATAAAGTGAAAGATGAAGAGGAAAGAGCAAAACACATTAGAAGTCCATCTGTCATGGGGAAGTATCCCCTTCCATTCCTTCATCTGCCCTGTAGACCATGTAAGCCCAGTGCAGAGCACCGGGCTGTGTGTCCTCGCGGTAGGGGAATCCGTGCTTCAGGGGAGGGCAACAACAGAAGAAAGACAGAGAATACTCCTGGCTAGGTATATAGAGGGACATGGGGGATATTCCCTTCTGAGCAGTCGAAGCTCCAAAGTGTACGAGATGACAATAGTAATTGTTTTAATGAGAGCTGAAAATACTGTGAGTGCTGAGCTTTACAAAAGCGATGCTCTCTGTAAAGCCTGTGAAAGAAAAGAATGATGAACAGAGCCATGGATTCATGGATTCTGGTGCTGCAGATGATCACCGCGACCATCCCTGCTGGCCTCCTGCATCTGCAGACCATGGAATTCAGCACAGAAGCTTGGATTAAAAATATCTTACAAAGATAAATAACGTCAAGCATTTATCCCTCATGTTAAGGGATGTTATTATCCCAATGTTAAGAAACTGCATTTTATTACAGGTTGAATTTATGTAGCCTTAGCTTTTAGCCACAGGATCTTCCTGTGCCTGTTTCTCTTAGCAAGACTGGATCTTCTCTCAATAAGAGAAAAAAATATCTTCAAGGAGTGGTATCGGGGAGAAAGAAGTTTGTGCCTCATTTTGCCACATTTGATGTTATTAAATTCAAACAGATCTCACAGTAGTAGGTACTGTACGATAAAGATATATGTGAGCACAGTGATTCACATTATTTGAATACACACTTCTTGAGTCTGGTTTTTTTTTAATAGATGAACAATTACTTTTTTTTTCCTCATTGTCTTCTAAGTACTGTTGGGCACCCAAATTGGGCATTTCTTTTTGGATGAATTAATGTCAAGAAATACTGGTTTCACTTCAATTAAAATCCTTTTTTTTGCTTTTCTTGACTGCTCCCATTTAAATGGGAATTTTAGAAAGGATATAAGTGACCTGTAATTTAAAACTCTTGATTTGTCACTGGTTGAATAGAAATAATGGATAGTCAAATACAATGAATGTTCATTAGGTTGTAGCAGGAGGTAAATGCTTTCACTGCTCTAATGTGAAGTATAACATTTAGATTTTAGCAAAAAGAAAGGCAAAAATATTTTTTGTTATGTGTAAGTAGCAGTATAAATAGTACACTGTTTACTGGAGTCAATTTTAATTAATTTTATCAGTGGCTGAAATAAAGGTTGCTCTTATTGGACTATTACAGCATAATTAATCATAAGTAATAATTCATTTTACGTGACTTCTTGAGGTTAAGCATTGGCACAGCCATTCATTAAAATCGGGGTAAGAATTAATAATGTCTAAAAGGTTTGCCACAAAAAAGTGAAATATCTGTAAAGATTTATTAAAGGCTAATGATTGATCTACTTGCCTTTATTTTTTAAACCCGATCTCAAATATGGGTCATGCTGCTGTAGAAATATATTAGCCGGCATTTGATCTGTTTCCAGCGGTTAATGGTCTTTGTGAAACCTATGACACTATGGAGCATATTTTTCACAGTGTCCTTAAGAAGATGCTTGTCATCACTAAGTCAGGTTTTATGCTCAGGGTGAGATTCTAGGAATGAAGAATTCCACTTACCATAATTAGAAATGAGGTATTCTAAAATGTTCTTGCAGCCTCAGATGAGGCTGGCCATAGAACAAGCCGCCTCTTCTCATTGCAGGGACCTTCATGAGGATGGTTGGGAAAAATAAACTTGCAATCTAGGAACTGTTAATTCTTTCCAGCAGTTTCAGTGGGTGGCAGGGCTGACTCTTATTCTGTATTTGTACAGCACCTTGCACAGTGAGATGGCAGCTACAATTTGCAATGTAATGTCCAGGGATTATAATAATGAAATAAGGCAGGAAAGGGAGATGTTCTTTTCTCGCAGAAAGACAACCCATTGCTCTATTGCACACTCAGTAGGGTCTCCAGGAGGAGCTGTGATTGCAGAGAACCCCTTGCTACTGGCACTGGTTTTAACTTCGTAGCTAAAGAAAATCAAACATTTTCCTGAGTAAATGTGCCACCCCACCATCTGCAGTGAATGGAGAACAATTTATGGTTCCCTCACGGTGGACAAAGAAAGAGCTGAGAGGTAACGCCAGAACAGCTGCTGACTTAGTCTTCACAACATCCCGATTACCAGGCTGTAGGCTATGACATCATTTGTCAAAATGCTTTGTGATGTCAAAGATCGGACCAGGTACAAGAGCTCTATTGTTTCTGTTTATCAGATAGGGATTCTTTGGGAGGCAGGGAATGTAAGTCTATAGCTTAGACTGCAACTCCATTTCCTTCATTTCCTTGACTAACCTGAAGCTGCACAGTAACTAACCTGTTTTGAGTGAGCTCTCTGCAGTCTTCTGCCTTTCTTTGCCAGTTCAGTCTTCTGGATTCAAACTCAATTGATTATCATAGTTTTAAGTTTTTTCAATCTCTCCTTTTATGAGTCAGCCAGCCAACTTTTTCACCTTTTCTGACTTGAACTCCTCTTTCTTGCTCCTTGCAGACACGTGCACCACCCACCAAAGACTGTACATTTCTGATTTACCTGTCGCTGATCTTACTGCACTTTTTAATACTTACACTGGGCAGATTTTTAGCTCCCTCCCTCAATAATCTCTCAGGAGTATTACTTTAAGAGGGGTAATAGCTATAGTTCCTATTTAAAAGAAACAGTAGGATTTCAAAAGCTCTTAAAGGGAAGGTATAGTTTTGCCAAGGCACTGTAAGTGAAATAACTAAATATAATTTAAGGCTTTTGACTTGGAGATTATTTTCCTGATCCTTAAGGTACTTCTCTGCAGGTCCTCTGTCACGTCTGCAGTCTGCTTTCATTTTTGAAAGGTGCTCCGTTTATCTCTGTGCCCAGTCATTGCTCTTTCATCACGCTACACGCAATGCCTGCTTACACACTTCTCCCCAACATTCTCATAGCTGTGTTCGAGATATATAAATTGTCAAAATTTTATCTTTTTAAGCTCTTACCCACTTACACAGTTTGTTTCTGTAAAAGACTTTCACAGAAAACAGGTTGCTTGGGCATTTTTAGAACTTTCTTTCTAGAATTCTTTTATTAGTTTTGGTGGACTTAAAAGTGTTTGTCTAGTATAAATGAATTCTGAATTTTCATCCTAGTTCTCTTTTTGCTGGAAGCCCTCTGAATGTCTTTCTGTCGTCATGAAGTTCTCTGCTCTATTGCTGTATCTTTCCAGTTTGATGTCTGTGAGAGGTCTCTGGTGAAACCAGGTTGCCTGTACTATTTTTTTGCATATTTATTTTTCGGAAATCATGAGAGAAATAGTGATCCCAATCAGATTTATGTATATCATATAACTGTCAGATTAGTTTAATAAAAGTTAGATACGAAAGAAGCTTTCAGAGTACAAATATAGAAATCTATCCTTTTTTTTTTTTTGCATTCTAGCCTATGGTTCTCAGGAATTAAGATATTTACAGTTTTCTTCTGAGTGCTATGTTGTTGTCTAGATTCACAAAGAATGAGAATTGGCATATTTCAGAAATCTAACCTTGTATTCAGAGATCTCCTCAGGTAGTAACCTCTTACTAAAATCCCACTAGAGAGAAAAGGATAAACCTACAATTGTTGTTGTTCTAGTGGAAAAGAATAGATATTAGAGTATCTTACTCTATTTTATTTATTTTTATTTATTTTTATTTATATTATTATTATTTAATATTTCCAACTCCTTACACTGAGCTTGCTATAAATAGGTGTCCCTAGGTATTATATTTACTTCCTTTTATCCCTATTCAAAGCTGTTCTCAATGCATGGCATATTCTTCCCATTTCTATTATTCTTTGCCTTCCATTATGCCCATTTATTTAAGGAAATTCTGTGTGTTGCATAACTGTAGTACAGAGGCTTTGCAGCTAAAAGCTGTATACTTTTAAGCAAAAAATTGATCATATTTTCTGCTAAATTGACATAAAAATATTCCCTTCATAGATTGAAGCTGGATTTCAGTACTCAGTCCAGGCATTTTATTTATATATATATATATTCTTTGGTTTTCCATCTATGCTTTTTCTGTACCAGAGCAGAGCTCCAATACTGCTTTGGTTTGGGATATTACAGCCATTTTTGTGAACAAATCTTCCCTTAAGACTCTTTTCTGGAAACTTGGGTCTCTATAGCTCCTTACTGCTTGCAGTTGTCCTGGATCATCACTCCCTTTCCAACCAAAAGGGAATTCTTGGTTTCCATTTGCCTTCTCAGGAACAAGTCACAGTTGAAGCAAACAAGTAAAGCTTTGTATGAGACAGCAATACTCAGGCTATTGAACACTTTTACTCTTTGACTTTTTTAAACACAAGTTGTGGGCTTTTTTTCTTTAGGAACTACAAGAAGCATAAATATTCAGGCAAACTGGAATGCAATCTAGAAATGATGGTCTTGACTTCCTAATCGTTTGTGATGGTGTGATTCAGTGGGTTTTTAGGTTCTTGCACCCACTTACGCAGTCTGTGCTACAAGGATGGGCTCTGGAAAATTGCTCTTGAGTCATTCTTTGCTGTCTGCAATCAGCTGCCTCTGTTCCGGGCAGATGCAACGGTCAGAAGGTTCCTGTTCTTCAAGGACTTGTCCTTTGTTTCTGTATCTCTTAGAACTTCTGGGGGATTGTATTAACATTTGGTTTATTCACTGCTCTTAAAGGAAAATCTCAGTGTTTCAACCAGGTTCCCTCATTTTGCAGTCATCTTCTTGTCCTACGGTACTTCACTTTGGAAGCTGTTTGTATCATGACTATGTTGTCTTTGGCAAGAGAAGGACATGACACAAGTCGTTGTCTGACTTCACACCCACCAAGGCAATATCTGGTAGCCTTTTTATAAATCAGTCAGGATTCAATCATTATACACAATTCCATTTCTGAAACGATCGCAGTCTGCCAACTCAGCCGTGGCGATGGGGTGTAGCTGGAGACACCTTCACATATCTTACATGCAAAATCCTGAGGGAGACATTAGGATACTTGCTCAAGATGACACAGCAGATCTGTGTCTGCATCAAAACTGAGCCAGAGGGCTGCAGTTTGTGTCAGTAGATTTTACAATAAAATAGAGACTAAAGGAATGGTTTAGTTGCTTAAAGGGACAGACGGTTAGGTGCTGTATCTGAGACATCCACACAGGGCTGACAAATTGTCACTGGGCATGTAGGAGACCTGGTGCCATCTGGAGCAGGAGCTCAAGTCCAGACAATTTGTCCTAAGCTATCTCAAATAAACTACATGCCTTTATGGCACAACTGAATAAGTGTCTTAATTTCATGCAGCTGAAGATAGCATCCTGTTTATTGAGCTTGTTAGAACAGATTTTTTTTTTAAAAAAAAGGTAGGTAGTACAGACAAATTATCACCTTTTGAAATTCTCTCTGAAGTCAAAATTGCATCACCATATATATTCCACACATCATGTCATAACTGAATTTTTAATGACCTAAGCATAATAATATTGTTTCCCTTAGTCCCACACTAAATATTTATGTTAGGTAAGGTTTTGCATTTGGGTTTTAAAAGAACAGAAATGCTGTCAGCCCAGGGCTTGTAGTATTTAAAGGAATTATGTTGCATATATGGAAAATTAATTATGAAGAACACAATGTTATTGTGGGTTATGCTCTGCAAAATGGGGATAATGGAATCCAAATTTAGAAAGTACTTTGAAGTCTTTAGGACAAAAGCATGGTGCAACTGTGACGCAGTATTAATCTTTCATCCTCAAAAGTTTTTCGTGCCCACGGATAACAGGATATATTTCCTGGGCTGATCTTTATTCACTGTGTTTATCTGTTGTGATAAAAAAAATGTCAACGTAATTTCATTAATTTATTTTTTCAAAGGAGCTTTGCAATGAAACAATCTTCTGAGCTACTAAATTCATAACTATATGACAGGAAAAATCGATGATACCAGAAGCAGACTGAGGCTGTGCGGAATGCCATGTGGGATAATGTCATGGGATAATGACTCCTGTGCTTTAGGTAGTGGCAGAAATCTGAGTTGCAGTTCGGTATGGCTCTTAGCCCCTAAGCAAAGGGCAATGAGTCTAAGTCGGACGCCCCGAGGTCTTATTCGGTCCCCAATTCACTTCTACTGCCATAGTCCTTCTTTATGTTGTTCAAGAATGACCTCTATACCTAATACTAATCAACAAATCAATGTGTTTATCATTTACAAAAAAGCATATATACGCATAAAAGACAGTCTTTTACGGTATTTCAGTTTGTCACAGCTTTTTTACAGTAGCCTCATTATGTTCCTTAATAGACATTTTCTTATCTGACCTAATAGGCACAAGTATGTCAGATAACGAATTCGAGGGGATGTGAATGAGTAGGACTGCAGAATACAAGGACTTAAGTTCTGAATGGCAACATTTTTTTCTTCTGAGGAAACTCAATGCACTCAATCCAAAATATCCAACAGAAACCTAAGCTGAGCAGTTTGAGGTTGAATTCTCCCCAAACAGAGAATCTAAACTTGTGGACCACTAAATCTTTCCTGTAACATGAATAATTTTAATCAGGGGAGTACCTTTGTATTCATGATGTGTTACTATATCAATAGCATGTTCATCACGCCCTTTGGACATACTTTTTCCTAAGGAGACTGTATAAAAAAATAGAAGTCTTTCTTCCCCTGTTTTGATTTTTTTCTGTGTTATTGATATGCTTATTATCTAAGACAGGGCAAAGAAATACACATGTGAAATGCAGCAGCTTTGAGGAATCTCAAAGTAGAAGGTGATGAAATCAAAGAAAACTCTTGTATTATCTTCTATATAAAACGAGTGTGGAAAACACAATAAATGTATTGTGGATTTTAGCTCATCTTATAAACATCAGATAAACAAAAGACACAGTGTTAATATACAGTTAAATCAAACCTGTATCTTGTGCTGTTGTTATGCTGTTAGGAAGGCTTTGGAACAAGTAGTAGATGTTCTTGTGCTTTCTTTGAGGAGATGGAAATAAATATACTTGGAATAAAGAATGATGGACTCTGTATTTTGTTGTACTCTTCCAAAGCTTGGATCCTAGTCTAGGGAAGAAAATGGAATGATTTGTACTGCTTTATGCTATTAAGTGTTTCAGTCCCAGCCAGGAAAGTGACAAATTCAGTGACATTTTTCAAAACCACCTGTCTTCAGTGCAATATCTTCATTGTACCATTGTGTGCTCCTATGACCACATCTTTGACCTTCTTTCATTCTTATCACTCTTCAAACTTCATGAGATACATTGTGACTTTTCAGTATTTCAAAGTCTACGAAATACATTTTTGTTTCTAAAAGCAAAGCTTAATGTTTTTATAAGACAAATGGTTATTCTAGCATGCCAATTTTACAGGAACTTATAGCATAAACCAGTTGCGCCCTAATTCTTGGTGCCATGGTGATGTAAGATACTGTCAATAATACAAGACTGCTGGTAGTTATGAGGCTAAGGTTCTGCGATTCCCATTACCTTCCATGTTTAATCCCCATTACCTTCCATATTTAATCCTTCATTTTATTAATTAACTTTGTAATTAATGTGTCCTAACTTAAAGCTAGCATTTCTCACTGGCCACTTTGCATATTCACCTAATCTAGCGTTCTGTTTTGTTCTATAATCACCTAAGTAGTGTTCAGATTCACACAGGCTAAGATGTTACAGGCCTGGCATTGCATTTCCTTGGTGCCAAGTATGACTAGGTTGTTGGTAAACATAATTTATTGGCACATAAAGGCTCCATCCATCTGATGTGTAAGTTTAGGGTTAAATTTGGGCTTTTAAATAACTTTATAAATGTGGCAATATGGTATCTGTCTGTTCCCAACACTGTGTAGCTGAAAGATTTTAACTCACCTGTATAACAAGATCATATAGAAATTGTAGTTAGGTTAGAGTCTACCTCATCAACCATGATGAAAAGAAGGCAATACAAGCGTCCCAACTCTTTGTACAGATAACAGTGTTTGGGATAGAAAGACTTGGTTAAAGCTAAATGAACAAAGGAAAAAGAGGGGCAATTCACTCATATATTCAGAGCATTTAAAGCTGATAAGGGCTCACTGCATTATTTAATTTGAAATCTTTTATATCATATGTTTCATTCACTTACTATTTTATTAAGCCCTCTAACTTTTTCCTTTAACTGTTATTTGTCTGAAGTGTCTCTCCCAGAAAGAAATCTGATTTGACTTGGAAGCATCAGGAGATGAAGAATTGACCATGTCCCTTGGCTTATAGGACAGAGGTTTAAAAAAGGAGCACTGAATGATCCAGTTGTGTAATTGAGCAGTAACCATCTTCTGTATTTAAAATATGCACCTACTTTTCCATTTGAATTTACCTGGTTTCTGTTCCTGCCACTAGCTCTTTATATGCCTTTTCATTGCTTGTTCAAAGACCCCTTTTGCACTTAGTCATTCTCTTCCTGAGGAGATGCTTATATCCTTTAATTAAAAACCTGTAGGTTTTCTTTTAGGAAGGCTAAACATATCATGCTCTAGGTGGCTGTCACTGAAACTATTTTTGAGGGTCTACTGAATGTCAGGATTGATCTCACTAGTGCTGTTCCTACCAACCTCTTCTTTACTTAGGCAGGCATCCCACTTCAGTCACTGTTCCATTTTATTGCAATATTGCAATGAAATTCCGTATTTACTTGCTTTTCTACTGCCACTCTTGCATTTTCCTCAAAGGTTGTTCCCCATTTGCAGGTATTTTGTGTGTCACTTTCCCCTTAAGTAGAGATTTTACGTATGACTGTTTTTAACACATTTTTGATTGAATGGCCCCAGTGCAGCAAGTAATCAATTTATAAGAACATCCTATCAGACTTCTCATCTGAGTTATCCCCAGATTTTATAAGTTGAGACTTTTTATTTCTTTAAAATTACTGATGAAAGACTTTAACAGGAACAGGCTTTGTAGCAATCCCTGCAGAGGACAGATAAAATTGCTGCCATTCAATGCTTGTTCCCTTTAGACAACTTTTTAGAACTGTCATTTAGACAATTCTTAATCCATTTAACATGTGCACTGTTGATATTGTATAGTGCTAATTTTTTAATCAGACTGTCGTGAAGTAATAAGTCAAATTCATCAATAAAGTCTAAGTCTGTTACATCCATGCTATTACATCATATATTTATTACAACTAGACTTGTAATTTCATGAGAGAATGCTATCGAGTTTGGCTGACAAGACCTATGTTCCATACAACCATGTTGACTGACATTAATTATATGCCTATCTGCAACATTTTGTCTTCAGCTGAATGCCACAGGAGATCTTCTGTTGTGTTGTCGAGGTGCAGTGTCAGACTAATCCTTAAGATGACGCGGTTCATCCAGATCATGATCTCTGCTATACCCTGGCTAGCAAAGCAACACAACCCAGAGCAGAGATGTCTGGTATCACATATTGCAACCAAACCACTTTCCCTAGGATGCAGACATTTCTCCCAGTACCAATGGTAAAGAAGCTTTCCACCAACATCTGCGAGAAATCACTGGGATATTTTTTTGAACCTGAGATTCCTTTTGGATGAGATTAAATCAGAATATACTTTCTAGGAGCACACTTAATGCACTCCTACAGTGAACAGCATTCAGTCCACTAGATCAGACCAGAGTGTATCTAAAGTAATCCCTCTTGGAATGCTTGCAGAGTAGACATTCAGCCTATGGAAGACATAACCTGTAAGGACAGTGAACAAGACAGCAAACTTTTACCATCTCCTTTTGTCCTATAGGCTATAGAATTGTTGGTTTTTTTTCCTTTTATGGGTTCTTCAATGTACAGCTATTTTAAAAATAAGAATAGAAAAAGTGTCAGTAGTAGCGGTCTTGCTTTCAGATATTCTGTTCAGTGTCTGACTATCAAAACCAATTTGCTGCTAAAGAATACATAGGATTTTAGCAAACAAAAGTAAGAACTTTTTATAGCTATACCATATAAATTTTAAATACTTGTAAATAAGAAACAAGTTCATTTAGTAGTTATGTAGATTTTTAGAAAAAAACCCCAATATTCTTTGTTCAAACTGACAATCTTCTTTCTTCTAAATTCATTCAAATAGTTTTGCTGAAAAGTATGACTGAATTCCTGTGAAAAAATTATCAGCAACAGCATTTGTTCCCAATTTTTCACTGTCACGTTTATTCTCTTAATTTTGATTCAATGGAGTAAAAACGTGATTGTAACAGTCACCAGAAATGCATTTTATAGCAGTTCATTGTTCTATCAGCAAGTTTCTTATCTTTTAAATTTTTCATTTACTGTATAATTAATCTGTCCTCTACTAACACAAGTAAATAAAATTCAAGAAAATTCTGTCTTTAGACATACGCACCACATTGTAGCTGCTCTATGTGCTACTTTCTGTAGGCACTAGAAGAGACAAGATTTCCCATGGTCCAGGCAGAAATTTCTGGAATTTATGGAAAGTTGTATTTTGATTAACAACTAAAAGATTGGCTGGCCCATAGTGATAAATTGGCTTCTCGCTGTATAAGATTGAGATATTTTAATACAAATGTATAAAAGAGTGTGGATCACACTGAGACAGTAAATCATTATATTTTGTAAAGCAGAAATTCACAGTGGATAATAAACCAAACATTATCTCCTAGTTCAATGCTAACAAAGTCATTAAAGTTATTTGAAATATAAAGAAGAAGGGAAAAAAATAGTAGCCACATGTTAGTGCCATTGTATACCTGATATATTTTACAGTCTCTTCCAAGCAGTGGGGAAATCACCTTGAAAAACCGAAAAGTGCTCAGAAAAGCATGAGCTGCAGGAGGTGATTGTGTAGGGACGGGCAGCTAACCATCCCTCCAAGCAAAACAAGCTCGGAAGAAGTCAGTGGGAGCCAAGTTATGATCAAGGCAGTTGGTTCTTCACGTACAGTGAAGCAGATGGATCACATCTGCTTTTTCAACCCTTCCCTGGGCATCTGCTTATGGTCATGGCCAGAGAGAGGCTGAAGGTCTGAACTAGAACATTCTTATGTTCTCCAAAAGTGAAAAAAAAAATAAAATTGTGTCCAACAGTGTCATTAATTAGAAAGATTGATTCAGTTGAACTATTCAGAAAAAAAAAGTTAAGGGATGACTTGCTAGTAGTCTTTGTCTGTACAGAAAGTTCTTGAAATAAACAAACTCAGGTAATAAATAAAATATCTGTTGTCTTTGGTTTTCTTCTTTGCCTGTTTGAAAAGTGAGAGGTATTAACCTGTTGATGAAGTTACCTTGACTTCTGGTGGATGTTGTGTTCTTTGAGTCAAGAGCTGTTACTTTTCCAAGTACAAAATACAGGCTTGCTTCAGTGAAATTCTCTCATCTGTGTTAGGCAAGAGGTCAAATAAAATTATCCTAATGGACTCTTCTTAAAAATCAATTGATCTGTGATTATTTCCATTCTTTTCATCCTCATTACTTTGAAGACAAAAAAGTAAAAGGTAAGCAGATCCCCAATGTGTGGGTTCTCAGCCTGTTAGTGTTGAACCTTCTGTTTATTTAACACATTGCTGTTTTAGGAAGAAGCTGGAAATTTTGTTAGTGATAACTACAACATAATAAAAATTCCCAGGCTAGTTTGGAGTAACAGATGCTCAAAAGACCTACTACTATTTTATGTAATACTTTGCATATTCTCTAGGGCCTAGGCTTTAGCTAGCGCAAACTGGTTTAGCTCCCAAACCGTTAAGCTCTGAAATGTGCATCAGCTGAAGATCCACCACCTATTGCTCTACATTTAGACTGCTACTGGAATTAGGAGCTCTATGTCAGTGGGTAAGGAAAGGCCAGTCCTTTTTCACTGAATAAGTGGGGCAGGAGGGAGTAGTTTTGGTGTTGCTTGAATTTTATAATTTAATTCACCCGGAGCTGGACTAGCCAGAGCTGAAGCCCCCACGTCGCAGAGCAGCCCCGTAGCTGCTGGGTGGCTGGCGTGCACAGGTGAGGTGCTCTCAAGCCAGCCCTTTGAAGTTGTTCCACTTTGCGGGAAATAATTAAATGCTGACTGGATACAGCGAGTTAAAAAGGATGAGTTGGCTTCTATAATCCATCGGCTTGGGCACTCACCTGGGAGATGATTAAGAAGGTGAAAATCTAAACACTATTAGGAAGAAAAAAATGGAAAAGGAAGACTGAGGTGTCACTCAGATGTCTTTTTCCGTTGCTCTTTACAGGAACATTTTTTTGCCAGAGTTTGAATCCCCACTGAAAGAGCTCAGTGTAGCTAATCCTCTGAGAGTGGCTGTGTTTTCTGTGTGGGAAATGGATATAGGATAAACAGACAATCTGCTGTTGGCACACAGCCCTCTCTGCCACGGTGTAATAAAGTCTTATCATCTGCAGCGAGGTTCTTCAATGGCTAAGCTCCTTCTAAAGCTGAAGGAGAACTGAGCACCATAACTGGAAATCCGATAATGGCACCTATAAAGAAAGGATTTCTATTTGCACAGTTAACGGCAAATGAAATTATATTTAGTGATTCAATAAATTATTTAAAAAATATGGTTCAAACCTTGAGCTTTTTTTGGGAGAAGGCTTCTAGAAATGTTCATACTTGTTAAAACTTTTGGAACTTGAAGTGAAGCATGCTTTTGCTGTGGAATATCAGGCATCAGCTAATTAAAAGCAATAGGTGAACCGAGGACACCATGACTCTCTGACTTAATATAAATGGACCTGTCATGAAAAATTCTGAAAGAGGCACTAAGGTGAAGAGCTGAATATCACTGAAAGAATAGCATCTATCACGGATCATTTTAAATCATTTCCCCTGTTCAGCAGTAGGCTGTTAAATTTCTCGTTAAAAGACAGGCAGCTTTTCTGAGAACAAGTAGGTTTATTGTTTCTCTTTGATTACTGCCTCTCCGTTTTAAGAAATCTTACAAAAAAGATTTGATTAGAAATATTTCAATAATTTTTTTTACAATACAGAGGAGTGGTTAGCTGGTTTGATGCCCGCTCTGTTCTTTTGGTGCTCTACTGGACCAAATGTATGAAACCCAAACAGAAATGTGATTATTCTGTGTTCATAGTGAAACTTGAGCATAAATGCAAAAAGGGAAATGAGAAGATGAACAGGGAGAGCCCCATTTAAGTTCCGTTTTGCCACTTTGGCTGTAGCTGAGTCATAGCTGGCACCAATGAGCTGGTTGTTTCCACGTGCTACTTAGGGAAACCTCCTGGTATCTTTTGATTCCTTCCTGCGGGGAATATTGCACCCGTGGAGGGATTCCTCTTTCTCTTGTCCTGTCCCCCAGTGCCATTTTCTCTCTGTGCTGCCTCTAGGAAACTTTGTGGTTCATCTGCCCCACATGGAGCCATTTACCTGTCTGTTTGCTCAGGTGTACCCAGGTGATTGGTATAGTTTTCAGTAAAATTGTTGGGAAGTAGGAGTGCTTACCACAAATGACAAAGATTGTTCTTAGTAGAAATAGCCACACCGTATTCTGAAAGAAAGCCCAGTAGATTGTGGAAAAGCTTTGAGGAAAATTAGAGGTGAATCTGATAGGACCAGCAGCATTACCTCCGTGCTTTTCCTGCGAGGATGAATATTGATTTTAAATATGCTCTGGGTTCTAACAGTCTGTTAGCTACACATCTGAGGATTTCTTTCTTGAGGTCAGGCTAGAGTTCTCAGAGTAGCACCATTATTTCCTTATTTAGAGAAAAAGAAGAAAGCTGATTCTTTGAACTTCTGGATTAGTCAGAGCAGACAGTGTTGACAAGATGTAATTGCTGCTTCAATTGAGAGGAAAGGTAATGCTGCTGTTGTTTTGAAGTTCTTTAAGAAACTCTCTTGTGATCTAAAGCTAGTCATCTTAGACAAGCAATTTGCTCCTGAGTGATAAGAACCTTTCATAAGCTTCACATTGGCTCACAAAAAATAAG
>JANZLQ010000017.1:27232003-27252646 GCA_026212715.1 Elanus axillaris | reverse complement strand
GGGGGGGGTTTGTGAGAATTAAAGTCAGAAGCCACTCCTTAATCTCTTTAGTCCGTTTGCTCTCCTTCTTTATCTCAAGCGACAACAAAAGTCCTGACCTGGGCTTCAGATAAGGCAAAAACCATTATTCTCACTGATAGTCCATATTAAACTGTGAAATCTGGAATAAATTTTCTCTCTGACCTAAACTGGCCATCAGTTCATGCCGTAATATAGAAAGACCATTTCACTTTATTATTAAGCCAATTATCTCTGACTTGTATTTTTATTCTACTAAATGTATGATCCCTTTCTGCTAACCTACCATCAGAATTTGACTTCAGATAATAAGTTGCTTCCGTAGACTTCAATAGGCGTAGGAGGAATTGGGCCATCGTTTGCCTGGACGGTACCCTGGTGGACAGGATGACATGGCATTAGCTACGGCTTACACCAAACTTGTATATTTTTGTCTTTTAATCTCCGTGAGCATATCTTTGTTGTATCGTAAAGCACACTAGATAGGAACCAAACTGATTTTATCAAAATTTCGCTACGGATATCCCAGATGTGTCTCCTTCTACTCCTCTGCATTCTAGACTAAATTTAATCCCAGCCTTTTAAAATTCCTTTTAATAGCTAGTCCAGCCCTCTGTGCCTCATTTAGGTTTTCTTCATTTTAGGTGCCCCATTAACTAATATAATGCTGTCATACTTTTCCCTGTTATGTCTCTTTAAAGTACCCTAGCATCCTTTTTATTTCTTTCAATTTTATTGTTTTTTAATTCAAATTTCTCTTGGTACTGAATTGGTGGTTCTACTGAATGCTCCCTAGTTACTCATAGACTCTGGATTTTCTTGTTTGTGACAGCTAATTCAGAAGCCATCACTGGGCCAGATTCAGCTGGTTGTTTCTGTTGAAATCAGTTGAGTAAATCTGAAGTTTATGCTGGTATAAATGAAATAAAAACTTCACCTAGTGTGATCAAGGAGCTTATTATGTCCCCACCAGAAGGCAGATCAGGCTGCGCGGTTTAATTTTTTTAGTATTAACTTATTATGATTTAAGTGAAGAATAGGATAAGGGTTTTTTCCCCATTCATGGATATATTATGACAACAAATATGCCTAAATTTATAAATTGTAAAATATATAAAACATAATATTTATAAAATACAAAATGCGTGTGTAGCTCTCAGTGTAATGGACTTTCACTTTGAGATATCTGAGCACTCATCAGTCTAACCGTTAGTTACAACTGAAGTGAATTATGTGACCAGATCCTTCATATTTTGTGGAGCTGGAACTTTCAATAATATTGTGAGTGATTAGATGCATAATGAATGAAAAAATTTTCCCCAAAATGTAATTGAAAAATAGGAATAATATGTTTTAATGTGCTATAACACCTGCTAATCTTCCTTGAACTTCATCTGCTGTCATAAGGTTCAGTCAGGCTCTTTTTGACTCTTTCTGAAGGCCGTTGTCATCAGTGGTTTGGATGATGTTAAATAAGTTGAAATTATTTCTGTGGTCTTGTGTAAACATGCTCTTGAAATTTGTTTTTAGAATCCATTATCTTATCCATATCTTACCTCATGGAAACAAAGCGCAGTTTTATACTTTCAAGACAACTTAGACATGCAAGTTTTCATATTTTAATGTGGTATTTAGAATATTTAAAAATATTTTACTAGTTGTTACAACTATTTAAGAACTATTCTTTTTTTTCTCCTGAAAGCTGACAGACTACTGCAATAACATCTCTGTCTTACCTTACTGTCTCTCTGGTTAATTTACTTCATGATGGCCTTGTCCAAACTAGCAGACATCTTAAAGTTGGCATGTATATAAAATATTGCATAAAAAAGCTTAAGCATAAATGATGTTCCATCAAAACACCTTTAGGAAAAAAAAAAGGAAAAAAAAGGATTGTTCTTTGAATCTCAGATATGAGAAGCTTGATATGCAGTAGGTAATTCTCACTGATAGTATCTGATTTTATTTTTTCTTTTAAGGTAAAACTGGCCACACAGAGGCTGTACGAGTAGTATATCAGCCAGAAAACATCAGCTTTGAGAAACTGCTCAAGGTCTTCTGGGAGAATCATGACCCGACACAAGGTAGAGTGATGAGTGAGCCAGTATTTAATTATCTTACTAATTACAGCTGGGATAATTAGTGTTTGAGCTGCATGGAAGAGATGAACCTTGAAATCACACTGGAGCTCAAGAATATGATTGCAGACATTTATTGACAGAGAAAGAGAGGAAGAGAGAGAATGAGAGTACAGAAACTCACAATACCCCTCCTCCTTTACAGCTGTCTGTGCTGGGAAAATTCCCACAGAGAGGCACAGTAGACAATAGAAATTTTTTTTCCACTTTGATTATGACAATTTCTTCTGTAATGCTATCTTTTGTCTCTTAAATTAAAGCATATTTCTTCCCAGCTTCAGAGCTGGTCATTTTATTTGTGCCGAGGACCTTTATCCTTCATAAAAAAATTTGTTTGTTTTTTATATTTTTCAATGGCAGTGAATATCTCTTATGATTAGAAAAAGGGAACAAAAAGAGGTAAGAGATCGTGTGTAGAGGCACCAGCAGAGCATTCTAGCTATTTGCCTTATTCGAACCTTTTGATTTAATTTATCTTTCTTGGAAGAGGCTTCATGATGACATTATACACATCTGTGCAAACATAAATGGGAAACTGTGTTGAGAAAACATTTTACATGTTTATATAGTTTCAGTAAACATCATCCTTTCCACCATTTCCCAGAAATACTACACACAGTAACTCATTTCAATATTTTAACAGCTATCATAATTATGCCACTTGTTACTACATCTGGGAACAAAAAAATGCAGATGATACCTTCAAAATGTGATGCCATTCTGGGAAACAGTAACTGTGAGAAGGATCCAGGGGCTACTGTGGATAAGTGTCTTCCAGGGAGCCCAGGGCACAATGCAAAGACAAAAATGACTATTGCAACTCCTGCCTATATGAAAAGGGAAGCCTTAGTCGGGAGTATGAAAGCTGTTTTCTGTGTGCAGAGTCAGTAAAATTTCAAACATTTTGTGCAGTTCCTGTGTTGGCATACTGGGAATTTTACGGAGATATTGCTGGGGATTTGAAGGAAGGACAGAAAAAGGATACAGAGCCTAAAAAACTGGCCTGGTGCTGTGAATAAACACATTCAAAACTACTTGAAGAGACATAACACTATGATCAAGTAATTTTTACAGGTGCTTATGTGTGGAGCAGATACCTTATAATGAGGTTGACAACCCAACCACTGGTAAGCCATAAGTACCAGTAGCTGGAAGCTGAAGTTTGAGAAGTTCTACCCTGGAATAAAATAGTTTCACAGCTCTCAGTGTAATTAAAGGCTGGAGTCCTTTTCCATCACCATCCTTCCGAGTCTTTAAGATGAGATAATTTATCATTTTAAAAGAGGCGCTTGATTCAAGTCATGAGAAGAAATTCTATGTCTGTATGTCAAGTGTGGTGGCCTATACTGTTGATTTATGGGCCTATACTGTTGATTTTATCCCTTTTCAACTCCTTCCTTTATATTTGTGTTCCGAGTAATTTGTCTGCACCATCCTTGAAATACTTGCAGCTCTGCATTAAGACAACGACCATCTTCAAATCATGCTTCAGGGCATTTGTGGTGTGCTCACAGGGGTCAGGAGGGAGGTTTTCTCCCTATCCTGCCCGTGGTAGTTTTTAGGTCTTTTTTTTGTTCTTTTTTCTTTAGGTTGTTAGAGATTGGGCATCACCAGAGTCTGGCTTTCTTTGTAATGGGCTGGTTGTTTTGATACAGCAGAGAATCCTATTTCAGGATAATTGGTTCACGTGTTTTGCTCACATGTTGGGAGTCATCCCGATTGCCAGAGCTGGAACTAATGGGCAGGACTATAGGATTCTTCACCTTCCAGAGCAGTGTGAGGAATGGCTGGGCAAATACCACCTAACCAGTCATCTGCCATGTCTGTAGTGTTGCGTTTGACAGCGTATGGTTGGGCTCTGCCAGTGACACACGTACAATAGGTCAGTCTCTAAAGGACTTCAGTGCTTTGGGCTGACTGAAGTCCACGTGCTGGACACAATGGTATGTGGATGAAGTGTAGTAGTTGTGATAACAGGTCAGATTAGATGAATTAGTGATTCCTTCTGGCTTCAAAACAAAGTAAAATGATGACATTATGTCTTTATATTCACCCTGCATTCTCAGATAACTGAGGTTCTAAATAGTTCCAGTCTGTGCTTTCAGAAGAAGGTTGGATGCTGGCAGATGTATGATTCGCTCTTTGATTTCTGGCAACTGGGGAAACATCACCTAATTAGCCCGGGCACAGAGCCACGCTAATGTGGCTGTGTTCCTTCTGGGACGTGAGCTAATATCTCTGTATGACACTGAGCTGTGTAGATACCCAAGTCATTCACGACTGTCTCAGGCATCTATATGGCACTGCAGTACTTGGTGTAAACATACCTAAGCCTTTATCTAAGCTTGGCTCAGTAGAATCTCCAAATGGTTTTATAATGATTTGCCAGGAAGTGAGAGCATCACTTTATCCACAGAGAAGATGGCAGTCTTCTCTGAAGACTTTGCATACCCCTGACTTGGACAGGTTGCTTTACCTATGTTTTTTTATGGTTGCTTAAGGCTAATGTCTGTTCAAGAACTTGGCAAAACTCATCGCGTCTCTACAACCTTTCTTGATTTGAGGCAAACCTAAACCACAAGGTCCCAATTTCAAGTTTCTTTGTTTTGTGAGATAGGGACAGTATGCTTATATATCCTTTCAAGTTTGAGCAGTTAGCAGTAGAAGGTCTTTAAGATGGAACTGTGTCTTTGCCTTGATTTATATGTGCTCCCTGCTTTTAGCTTGCTATGGGAAATGTGGTTTTATGTAAAGATACTGACAGTTATCTCTCTGACCTATGATACTTTTCTCCTTTCCTGAGGTTCAGCTGTGTGCACACAGTAAGTCTTATTTAGCCAGCCTTATGGGAATGCAGGACTCAGTCTGTCAAAGAGAAGGTTTTTACTAAGCAGATATATTAGGAAGATTTCTTATTCATGAAATTCAGTGCACTCTTTGGGTGAACCCAGTGTCTCATATAGCCCGCGAATGCTGGACTTCTTGAGTATAGCACTCACTCAGAAGTATAAAAGCTTTGTCTGTGGCACTTTTATCTTTTCTCCCGAAGTTGGGTTAACACCATTTAAGCCCTCCTACCCCCAGCAGAGATAATGGACTTGTCTAATTGTTCTAATGTCATTAAACATCAAATATGTACATTCTATTGCAGTTAAAGACCTTTCAAATACCAGTCTAGATGGTACCAAGTTGCTAAAGAGTACAGACTGGCAATCCTATCATTCATTATTGTATGAGTGTATTAATATTCAGGAGTTCCTGCTTTCCAAACAGTTGGACCTCCTGCCTTCAAGATGAGACTGACATCTCACTGGGATTCCAATTTTCTGTGGGAGGCAGCCTGGCTCTTGTTTCGTGAAGCTCTTGAGTCTGAGTATTATAGAGAAGTCTATTGAACAGCAAGAACCTTTGATCAAGTCAAACAGTCTGTGAGTTGAAAGACATTCCCCCAGATGAGCATCTCCTAAGTGTGGGGCACTGATAAAGTCCTCCTTGACTATTAATTTAGGGTCTATTTTATAATTCATTACATTTGGGATACTGAAAAAGCAACAAACAAACCCCTGACTTCTGCCAAGTGACATATGGTTGTCATCCCTGTTCAGCCTCAAATGCACAGATCAGCATTCCTTCTCTCCTAGGAATGATCTTATCTCTAAGAGGATTGCTCTGTATAGCTCTGTAAGTGCTTGAGGTAGTTGCTTCTTTGTCATTGATACAGAAAAAGAGAATGAATGTGATATGCTGAAAATATTGCAAAAGAATCTTATGGTTATTCACGTTGTACATAATTTTTTCTAAAGTTTATAAAGGTGTAGTACAGATTCTGTATTGCCTTGTTTTTGCACTAGAGGACATCCTCAGAGCCTTCCAGATTTTTACAATATAAGCCTGACTGTCTCCTTAAAATTGCACCTTAACGGTGGTCCTGCTGGCATCTCCACGCTGTCTGTCTAGAGGGATGTGGACTTTCAGACCGAAAGTTTGTCTGTGTTGTGCCTCAGCCTGTAGTTTCATGACGGCTGTAAGCTAATCTTTGACTTAACTGCTAGGGAAAAGGGCAATTGTCTCCTCTCTCCCTGGCCTGTCTGCAGCATACAGCCTCTTTCTTTGGGTTGACACTGGCAATCACAAAGTTCTCTGATCAAGCTGAAAATTAACCCTGTGTGAATTGAAGTGAAATGTAATTTTCAGCCAGGATGTAAATTGCTAGGAGCATGACTGCTAGCGGGACCACCCTTCTGGCATTAGCACTGCCCTATAGTGTGTGAGCCAACTGTGAAACTCGGCTGTGTTTATGTTCAGGGAAGAAGATGTCGTATTTTATCTGATCAGAAAGTCTAGCCACTCTTTGTGGGGTGTCAGAAACGTTTTCTCCAAACCTTGGAAAAATCTATCTGATACCAGAGGACTCTGTTTGTCGTGGTGCAAATATGATTTCTGTAAAGCGTATTACTGTTTTTAATTATCCTGACACTGTGTGTGGTTGAAGTGCTACATGCGTGAGAGATTTCAGCCCAGTCCAAGGCAACTTTAATGAAAGGCTCCTTGTTGCTTTCAATGGCTGTACAGAGGACAAGCAGAAGACAAAACAAATATTATTTATTCCTCTCTAAAATATATTTGGGGAAAATGAAAACCCCACTTGCCTCCTTTAGCTCTTTTCTTTCTTGAATATGATCCAAAACAGATGCTTGTTTTGGTAGTTCTGCTCCCCATACTTGTCAAGAGTACCTCATCCTTCCTAGCCCACAAGGAATAACTTAGGTACACCTACAGTTCTCTGGGGTGAGCCCCTCTTGCCCACAAATCCCATGCTTGCTCCTTGCTTCTTCAGGGTTTCTGTGGGGTTATTTAAATTAGCGGAAGGAGCTGAGAGGAAGCCAGGACTCCATAGTTTTGGCCACTCTCTGACAACGGGGTGAAGGGCAAAGGCACCCATGGCCACCACTGCCCAGGAGCTTCTGGAAATTTTCTTCTAGCCTTATTGGTTCTTTGAGTGTGGATATACAAAGAACAAAAGTTACTGGTAAGTAAGTAATCTCATTCCACCTTTCTGTCATGAAGAAGTCTTTATCTTGCCCATGTTTGTACAGGAAATGTAAGCAGAACTGATATTTTTCCAGCAGTTGAGGACCATCTGTACTACAACAAACCCATCACCTGCCAGATTCATTCAGAACATCTCTTAGTCCATATGTCTTGTGTATCCACGACAAAGAAGAGCTGTATGAGCCATTTCTCCTCCCTGTGACCTTCCAAACAGCTTGGCATTTAGCCTTAGTGCTGATACATGAGTTCTCCAGATTAGTATCTGTTTTTCATTGTGCTGACCCATTTTAGTTGCAGAGGGTATATTTATTTCTCACCAGTTTTGAAGGACTGTACTTTTTTTAGACATTGCATAAGGAATCTATCATCTGCAAATAATTAAAATTAGACACTAGAAATGACATTGTATTGCTAATGAGCAGATGTGTCTACTTATACCAGTGGAAGAACAGCTGTACACATAAAAAACGCTACAGCGACCCTAAACCAGCATTATGTATTCTGCTACAGGCCTGTAACTTCATTTAGAGATTAAAGGGAAAAAAGTAATCTTTCCATGTAAAATATAAGCATTTTTGATTTTTTTTCTTTGCATTTCTGTAACTCTCTTCCCTTTATAATTTGAATGAAATTTGCAACTCTCAGTTTAAAGCACAGAGCACCTTTGTCTTGTATTTCAAATGTTATTAAGAGTCCTGATGGTTTCAGCATTATTACAAGGTGTAACAAAAAACAGTAGAAATACAAACTCTATTGTCATCAGGCATATTAAATATATTCAAAATAGAATTACCAACCCCTTAGGGAGCCATTCTTGGTCCAATACTCTTCAATATTTTCATTAATGACTTGGAGGATATAGTGGAGAGGATGCTAATTAAATCTGTGGTAAAGACATTGCTAGGAGGCTCTTGGAAGAAACGAATAAAACACAGCTCTGTGTTGATAAATTAAAAAAGCCATGGAAATCGATATGCTGAGACACAATAAAGATAAATGTATATTGGTTCACCCAGGACTGAATACTCAACAATAGAAATATGCACTGACTTGTTTGATAGGAGGCAGTGTCTTCTATTGCCTTCAGGTTCTTCTAATTCCTGCTCTTTCCAATGAAGTGTCAATGGTGGGATATAGTTGACTGATGTCTACCCATCCCACCAGCAGCCAATTTAGTGGTCCCTTGCCCATAATCACCTCATAAATACCTGTGGTCTATACTTTTTGAAAAGTAGCAGAGAGTCTTTGGCAGTGATGCTTAACCAGTATTGCACTTTGAGAGTGCAACTTCATTTCTTTCATGAACTGAAATGCTGAATGTTATGTTGTTCCCATTCTTTGTCCTTTCTCTAGAACTAAATATGCATTAAAAATAAATACATACTATTAGGCTGCTTTGCGTCCCCAGGAATTTTAGCTGTCATGACCTAATTTGCATATTAGGCTCTTTTTATCCATATAAATTAGAATAGACTTTTTCTGACCTATATTTCCAGCTTAGGAGATCTTGTTTTTCCATATCACAGCGAGAAGCTGAGATTTGAATCTGCGTCTTTCTAATGAAGGGGACTATTAGCCAGTGCAGTGTTTGCCGAGATGGCTGAATAGTTTGTGTTATGAAGTGAGAGGTGCTGAATCAATTCTGGCTCAAGGGCAGAAGTCCTTCTGGGCTCTGATTTCTTCTGACCTTTAAACTACTTTTAGCCTATTTATTTTATATCTGACAATGATGTGTTAACCAGTTCTCCAGAACTACCAAAACCTAATTTTATCTTTCAGTATTGCTACAGTCAGTAATCAAATGGTTCCTTGAAGGTAAGAAAAGCCATGGGATCAGTCTTTTGTGCCATGGAAGATGACACTGTGACTCGTATGCTGTGGGAAACATGAACACACCACTCACCTGAAAGGAGGGTAGATTTAGGTTATATATAAGGAAGACATTGTTTACACTGAGGGTGGTGAGACCCTGGCCCAGGTTGCCCAGAGATGTGGTCGATGCCCCATCCCCAAAAACATCCAAGGCCAGGTTGGACGGGGCTCTGAGCGACCTGCTCTGGTTGAAGATGTCCCTGCTCATGGCAGAGAGGTTGGACTGGATGACCTTTAAAGGTCCCTTCCAACCCAAGTAATTCTGTGATTCAATGATTCCTTTTGTTCATAATGCCTGTATCTACTAAGAACAACTTTGGACAGTGTTTTTATTCTATTACAGTCTTCCTCAGGATCATTTCTGAGTTATTTTGTAATTATAGCATAGCTGTGTTTCTAATTGAGGAGAGGAAGAGGAAAGGATGAGGGAGGGAATCTTCATTTTAATCCAGGCTTGTTGATTTGTAACTTCTGAAGGAAAATCTGGGCTTCTCAATGGTTAAGACTTCTCAGTGCTTATGACTGTCTTCAGTAGCTTTCAAATATCCATGAAGTCAACGGGCATATGGTGTGAATAACAGCATCTAGATTTTCATGTATGTTTGTAGAAAAGAGCAACCTTAGAAGGTCTTTTTCTGCAGATTTTTTTTGATGGACTGGTCCTAATCTTTATACAAGGAAAGCAATAGACAAAGTCAAAACAAAGTAATACCAAACATTCTTTTCTTCTTCAAATAACCCACTAGTGAATTTACTGTACTTGGGCCTAGAAATCTGAGGCACTGAAGCATGGCATCATTAATCATAGTTTATGGTGATTATTAGTAGGCTTTTAATCTTTGTTTTCATGTATAATTAGGTACAAGAGGTCAAAGCTGACTCTCCTCTAAACAATATTTTCAGTGAATGACTCTTTTTCTCTGCCTGCAATTTTCTCTCGCATATTTATAAGAGCATACTTGTCTGTGTTTTGAGAGAGCAGTGTCCCATGAGTTTATCTGCTGATAAAAGCAAATGACAACATTGTTATTTTTATTATCACTAATTATTTTTATTACTATTGCAATAACACCTGGTGGATCATAGTACGTTTAGATTCATAGTGCTAACACATGCCTAAATTTAGGCAAGACACTAGTGAGCAACAGATAAATGAAGAGAAAGGAGAAGGCACATAAAGAAAACATTAGCCCATCTGTGTGATTCCGTAGCCGAGCTCTCTGTAGTACCTGATCTGAGTTGCTGTATTTCTTAATTATATTTTCTCACATGATCAGTAGCTGTCCAGCTTTTTGTAAGCATCACAAGACAGCTAGTCCATAAAGAAAAGAGGCAATGAGGACCCAGTTCAGATGCCCAGACAGAAATGTCTTTTGCCTTGTCAAATCCTCTTGCGCATTCTGCCCGTTTCCCAGCTGTGCTTTAGAAAATGTGGGGCTCCCTTATGCCCCTTGTCATGTCCTCCAGTCTCTTCCAGACATCTCTGCTCTATGCATTTATTTGGTTTTGAAGACTATGAAGATCTTCGGTCAGGTTTGGCTGACCAGCATAGACATGTCAAGTGGGATAAAGACTGAGATAAAGCCACCTAAATTTAGATGTTTCCATAGGCATGGAGGGTCTTAGCTACCCTGATTGTCAGTAGAGATCTAGTTAACATGGCTCACTCGCCCCAAAGTAGGCACCTATGTTTGGTCAGCTTTTGGGTGCCCAAACCTGGAAGCTTAGTTCCAGCTGCACCGATATAAACTGTTAAAAGTTTTCACTCCCATCCCAAGTTTGCCCATCCCTGAGACAGATTTTTAAGAGAAGGCACCGCTGAACGGGCCTAATGCCTCTTTGTGACAGAAGAAGTCTAAAAACTTGTCTAAAACTAATAATTTAACTTTTGATTAAAGTTAAGTAAAAAAAAAATCCCCTACAATAGGTTTAATGCCATTAAGGATGACTTACATATATACTCACCGTTCTATTTGCCTGTTCTATGCACTGCTGTTAAAGACCTATTTTCAGTTAATAATTAGAAATGGATTCAAATTCCCGTCTGCCAGTGACATTTAATATATGAGCTTTGTGACACTCATAAAAAACTAACCTATGGCTTTTTGTGGGCTCGAGTGTATCATGCACTTCCTTCAAAGGTCAAAGAGCATTCAAAAATGCACTTAAGCGATGTTATATCTGAATGAATTAATAAATAACGAAGCATACAGGTAACTCTTCTTTCAAACCAAGTCTTCATTCAGACTTTCTAGTTTTGTAAAATATTTGAACTAGCTTGAGAAGCAATGTGGTGCATTTTGTAACTATTGAATAATAATGCTAATAATAACCAAAGAGAACTGGACGAGACGTAGAGCTTAGGCTGATATACTGTCGCTGCTTCTTGAGGGCAGTCTATCGTTTCCACTAATGGACAAAAGGGAGACCTAGTAACTCTTCATGGCCCAAATCTGATAATGTTGGAGGCCTGAATAAAGTCCTTGGTGTTCCGTATGGGAATGTCTCTGTGAACAGCTAAGGGGAAAGTAACAGTTATTGGCATACATGAAATACATGTGATATTTGTGCTTCTCCTTTACTGGAAAAAAACCCCAACCCTAGCATATGGGCAAGCACAAGATAAAAGTTGGAAGCAGAAAAAAATGGTCAGCATTTTTCTGGATTGAACTTAAAATCTACCACTGCAGAGTTACGCATGCTGAAAGCTGCCCCTTTATTTCATATTGGATATGAAGCAGGCTGCCAAAACTGTAGACACCAATGCCCAGGAAATGGATTTGGTGAATGCAGAAGGGTAGGAGAGATTTATTCTAGATGGGAGAAGAAGGAGGTGAAGAATGTCCTGAGAGCGTTTCTTTTTTCAGCTTCTAGTTCTCGGATGACTTTTCCCAGCACATGCTAGGGTGGGCCACGCTAATGTAGTATGGTGTAATGATGGCATGTGAATCACAGACTCACAGAATGGTTTGGGTTGGGAGGGACCTTCAAAGGTCATCTAGTCCAACCCCTCTGCCCTGGGCAGGAACATCTTTTTGCTTTTGATGCAGCCCAGGATACGGTTGGCTCTCTGGGCTGAGAGCACACATTGCTACGTCGTGTTGAGCTTCTCGTTCTAAGTATATGTGCAAGTCAGAATTGAGAGAGAAAGGTAGTATTTGCCGTGTTGATCCCAAAGCAAATGGGGAAGACCAAAACTATGGTTTCCTCCTTGATACTGAAAACCAGGTGTATTGAAAGCTTTGTAAATGTTTTGGTCTACTGACAGTATAAAAGTTTTCTTTAATATGCACAAGCTCATTAATGTGTTGTAACCTTCTGAAGAAACTCTTTTATATTTCATTTATCCTTCCTGCACCCCAGCACCTTGAAAATCATCAAGAACTCTCAATCCACAGCACTGTAACTAACTTCTTTTCTATTAACATTTTTCTCCTTTAATCATATGCTATAAAGAGTTTTACTTTCCCTTGGCAACTTTTAAGCTGTATAGATGTAATCATTACAGTGAGTGATGACATCAAGCCAGGGTGACATGGTGCAATTGATTTTTACTAAATAATTATATGATGAGCTGGAAGAAAGAGTTTTATTAGTCTTAACTCAGCAAGGATTGATTGGGGAAAAGAAAATGACCAATCAGTATATCAGGTTTCTGCGGTTATAAGAAAATAAGTGACAGCTGCAGAAAAGTCTATAAATCACAGAAAAAATTATGATAAAAATAAGAGCTATGAACTGCCCTTTAAAATTTCACTGGGTGGCACAGAAGAGTCTAACAGACCTTAGTCATTTATCTCCATTATGCTTGGGATCCTATGAGAATAGTAAGGCTGACGAATGATGCCATTACATTTTTTTATTATTTTTAAATGGAGAGAAGATAAGGATTGTTGTATAAGTATTACTTTCAAGTCATTGGAGGGTTGAGTCTTCAAAAGAAATCCCTGATTTAGATAATAAAATAAATAAAGTATATTTTGCTTTAGCCTTCTGTAGGTAATATATTCAAAAAATCACCATTTAGAAACAAATCTGCTTGTTTGCAATTAAGTCTCAATTTTTAAAGCAAAAAAGAAAGAAAGTGTAGTACTAGGAAATATGTGTTTTTATTAATGCTGTGGATATTCCTATTTCTTATTGACCTCAAGATACTCTGGAGTTAGACAGGAAGGACAGTGACCTACCTAAGATGCATCTCAGCAGAAACTCAAACTGTAGCATAACAGCAGTGCAGCTGCTTGAAAGGGGCAACTCTTTGCCCCAGCCAAGGAGACACCGTAGGTTTGAGAAGGTATAGAAGCTATGAAGGAACAGGCACTGACCGGCTGCATGGGAGCAGGGATGTTTTCATATATTCTAGTAATTCAACAGAGAGGAGAGCTAGTATTTACTACTTTGATGCCAGAGAATATGGGGAAGACCAACACTAAGTCATTCCTACCCAGGTACATCAGAAGATATCAAAGTGTTGGTAAGAGAGATTTTAGGGCCATTTCTTTGACTGTTATCTACATTTTGGCAAATGATAGTTTTTCTAGTGGCAGTGTGTTTGTGTTGAATGGCACTCTCAACCTGGGAATCGTTCCTTTTGCAGGATCTGGGAGAGCATTACAGCTCCCTGTTCTTTCCATCTACCATCCTGTGGCCACAAATTTCTTTCAAGTAAGTCAGAGCAAGCGCTTAGCTCTTGAGGGCATTTTTTGATTAATTAGTGTTCTGGTGTCTGCTGGCACAGTGAGGAAATTTTATGTTCTCTAGAGTGGTCCAAGCTGAGAACCACTGAGGTGCTTTGGTCAGCCAAAGTGAAATTCCTAAATATGATCCCTTCCCAAGATCTAAACACATTTGGAGCTCCAGATGCTGTCATCCTCACTGGTTCTCCAGAGACAAGAGCTTACAAGGACTGGCCGGTGCTCACACAGGCTTTGGGCTTACATTCTTTGGCACCATGCAGCCATATGCAAACCCATGTATTTTTGTGTCTTGCCAAAGAGGTGCAAATTCTATGCTTTTCTCTCAGTTCTAAAATCAGCCTCTCTATCTAAACATCTCTTTGACAAGAGATGTTACAGCTGTTCTCAGCATAGCAGCTGATTTTCTTTGTCTCGGGCATCGACAGCAATTGCCAGCCTTTTAACTCCAGGGTATATTTGTTCCTGTTACTGTCGAATGTGTTCCTGATCACCTGGTCGGGGAGATAGATATTTGCCTTTTTGCCAATTACTGCCTTGCACCACTGATGTTAGTAAAGTACAGCCAGAGGAAACGGGGTGATCTTGCAAACCCCGGGCTGGCCAAGGGGGTTCTAGTGCCAGAGCCCTGGAGGATCTGATGTGAAGCTCAAGGACTTGCCTCTGCTCTGAACCTTCTTACACCAGATACAAATCAGGTAGAACACTGAGGCTTTGGCTTCCTCTGCATCACGGCGGGGACATTGGGTAGCCCCTGAAACTCTGTCTGGTTGTCTCTAGTTATAGAGATTCTGGCCAACACCGGGAACGAGTCCTCTGGGTGTGCTCTGTGACAAAGTGGACCAGGTCCAATGCTACATGTAAGATGATGTTCTGCTTTGAGGCCCCTGGAATCGTTTCTTCAAACTACCTGTTGGAGAAAAATGGGCTTGAGATCACTCAAGTTGTGTCTACTGGTCATTACAGCTGCAGAGAAAGCTTTTTCTGTGTTACTCCATTCTGTCATTGCAACGTTTCTGAAAGAGCTGTTGAAGGTCTTCCTGTCAGAGACCTCATTCCTCAGTGCCAATACATTTTGTTAACATCTTTGCGAAGCAACCTGGTTATCATCTCCACCTAGAATGCCAAGGAGGTTCAGGCCCTACTGACAGATATCCCCATGTATTATATCCTTGAGGAAGAATCTCCTGGCTTTTACCCTAAATTCTATCCCTAAATTGGTAGGCTTTGCACAGAGATTGGCTTTAAGCCGTCTTGCAGAAGAACAGTTGTAGGCAATCAGCATTTCCCTGCCAGGAAGATCCAGCCACTCTGAAGACGTGCAGCTCATGTTCTGTGGGAATTATTCCTTCCTCCAGTAGTGAAGATTTAGACAAACCTGGTTCACTGGTTTGATCTGGAATTAAAGCAAAATCATATTATCACTTAATTATTTATATTTTCACATTCTTTCCTGAAACCTGATGTGTAGAACTGTGGTGTTATGTTAACAGAGAGACAGAATGTCATGACAGACAAAATAAGAAAGACATTTCAGAAATGGAAGGAAAGTTAACTAGAGATGATATTGTGAATTTTTTAGATAGGCAAGCAGAGAACATTTTTGATTTAGTAGACTTTCTTTCAGACAAAGACAAGATTGTTAAGCTCAATCATCCTACCACAGTTGTTTAGTAAATTGAATTTCTTGCCTTGTTTGCTACTCATTGAGTTAGGGAATCTCAGCAAGTAAGATTTGCCAGAGGGTTTTAAAAAATCAGTGATGGACCCTTGAGAAATAAGTTTGTACATGTGAGGTACATTACAAATAATAACAGCAACAGTGGCAATTGAATATGTCTGTACACATGGAATTTATTTTGTTTCATCATCTCATAGTCTTTGTGGCTTAGATAATAGCTACTTATTATGGGTGATTTAGGTACAAATTAATTTAAGTAACAAGTAAAAATAAATGACATTTTAGCTTAGATGATTGATCACACTAAAGCTACACTTTGGAGTAAAACTTCGAATACCTGTTCAGTCTTCTTCATAGCTAGTGGATGGCTTAACAGTGCAAGCCAATGCTTGTGTTCTAGGAGGGGCTGTTATTATTGCACAGGCTGACCTCCTCCTTAACTTCATCATTTCATCACTGGCCTTGTACAGCTCTTTGAGCTTTGGTATATCTTTGGGGGAAATGTATATCCTTGATGTGAAGCCCTCAGGAAAGTGGTGTGGCTTTAGGTTCATTGTTCCAGTGAGAAATGCTCTTCGCTATTTAAACGTTGCCTTATTTCCAATCTGGATTTTGTATACTTTGGCTTTCAATTGCTCTACCTAGTTAAGCGACTTTGGCAAAACCAAAGAGCCTTATTTCTCACGTTATTTCTCTGTATACATATTTGTAAATCAGAGTCAGTTTTCCTCTTAACCTTCTCTTCAATAAATTAATTAAGCTGACCGCTTCCCTGTTACTATGGAACGGTGGTGGCATGTGCATCTATTAAGTAATCTGTCTATCTTCTGACTTGGAGCACTGTGCACACGAGCTCATGCTAAACTTGTACTCTTGAAATGCATGCTCGGAACTGGCATACTATATAGTGATCCTCCAGTTGTAGAGATTTTTGTAATCTACTCCCTGGTCGGTTGTTAAGTAATTTGTTAAGCAATAAATAGATTTGTAGAATGCTAATGCTTGAGCTCAGACATCAATCAGCATTAACATATCCTGGCAAAACTAATGCTTTACTGGCCTGTATTCATTTTATGCCTAACTATTCAGTAGCACTGGCTTTACTGGCTCCCTACCGCCCTAAAATAACTTGCAAAGAAATGAGCAAAATATTCTCTGCCTTGCAGACTACAGTATTAAGTATTGATGAAGAACCTAGTTGTTGTTCTTATGTGCGAAAGTAACGTTTTATCAGTTAAAAAGTAACCTAAAGCATCAGAAAACACCATAGCATTTTTCAGAATCACATTGTCATGTATACTGTTGGTCACCAAATGGAATTTTTGTCCAAATGCATCTTTTAAAATATTTCTGCATCTTTTAGTTCATAAATATTTCAGCCATTTTTCATTTGTTTATTGTACTATCCTTTAAACCCTTTTTCTGTTTCCTTGGAAAGTACAAGAGAGATAAAAGTTAGCATGTTTTAATGAGTAATATTATGTTGATAGAATCTTCCCCCCCAGAAATCAGAGGCTCTTTCTCTGCCCTCTGCCCTTTGCTCGGGGGGTATCGGGACGTACAGGGTTTTCTTCCAGTTCAGCTCCACAGTCCTGAGACTTGATGGTAATCTTCAAAGGGGCTTCTGTAGTCCGGTGGCAGTCAAAAGACAAATCCTGATGATTTCCAGTTTTTCTTGGGTTGCAGGCATTTGGGAGGGTCTGCTTCTTTGAGTCTGCTTTAGAAACTTTTATAAACTTTCACTCACCCAAGTTCACATACAACATCAGACAGACTCAAAATGAAGACATTTTATTACAGCAAAGCGAAAAGTTGTGTCCCTGAATGCAAAATTGGGAACAAGGTATGAAAGACAGAAAATGCGAACCTGCAATTGCAGTTGTAAGACTGCACCTCCAGATCACTCTTAAGGCTGTTGTTTGACTTTATGGAATGATCCACAGCAAAGCTGGCTCGCAGTATTGCTGCCTGCGGGAGTGGGAACGGGGAGCGAGGAGAGGCAGCAATGCCTCTGGCCAGCGTGGCTGACTAGCACTGCATAATGCCAAACCACATCTGGGTAGTCACCTGGGGGGGTAGTAAGCTTCTCTTTGCTTTGGCCCATTATTTTATAGTTTTGTGGCTAGAATCCATCTCATATTTGGAAATTCGTACATGAGCAACTTCATACAACTAGTCTTTTGAAGGGATTACATAGATCAGCATTAAAGGGGCTAATCCTTCTACCAAAAATACTCATTTATGGTATAATTTTGAGGAGTTACTATGTATAAGCAGGGTTTTGTTTTCACAATGTTACATATAAACACTGTTATATACTTTTGCCATCCGTATTATCCACATGTAGGTTGCAAACAGAATTTAGTAGATATTAGATATATACCTTTGCTTTGTACTTCTCCCAAACTCAAAAAAATTGTGAAAGTGTTGCTGTTCCTAAGGATCACTCACTCTGCAGCAGTACTAACACAGACAGACTTTCTCCAAACCTTCTCCTTAGCACACTTCTCTATCAGAGTCCTCTTTGGAGCTCAGATGTGAGAGTTTCGTAAGAGTCATTCCTTCTCTCCGTAACTAGTGGTGACGATGGTAGGAACTGGTAACTTCAGAGTTAATTCAGCAATACATGCATGCTAGTCTTTCAGCAAGATCATTGCTTTATGAGTAGAGGAGAATAGCTAGTTATCTCCAAGGGTATTTTGAACCTTTCTCCCACTAAGATGTACACCACCAGCACAAGAAAATTTTTAAGCTCTTGGTAAAATCAACTTTTTTTTTTTTTAACCATTTGCATGGTTTAGAATAAATATTTTAAGAGTACCTTGATTACAGTAACTACAGCTTGATTATTTAAGGTCTTACATCTGTATTTGACTACTGTGTGATATACCAAAATGTAAAATGCTCACATTTCATTTGCATGTCATTTAAAAGTAGATATCAGAGCTGAAACTTTTCAGGACTGTTTAACCAAAGAAAGACTTGAACTTCCTAAAAAAACTTACTGAGCATGCATATAAGAGACCAGGCTAATACAGGTGTATGGAACGTCCTAAATTTAGGTCTGTTGAACTTATGCCTGCAGCCCCGTCAAGTAGGGAGGATGATGCTCATGGTGTGCTGCTGTGTTTTCTCTTTCCCCAGGAATGCGACAAGGTAATGACTTTGGCACACAGTATCGCTCAGCCATCTACACATTTTCTCAGGAACAGATGGAAGCTGCCTTGAGGTCTAAGGAAGAATATCAAAAGGTAACTTTGGGCAGGGCGTGGAATCGCTTCACGTATGAGCGGAGGTCAAAGACGTCACCAGTTAGCACAAAATCACTTCTCGTGTTGTACATTGTCTGTGTTGCTATTGGAGCTCCTCATTTCAATACTGAACTTGCATCATATTTGCTTTAAATTCCAGCTTTTGTGAAGTGGGTTGTTTTTTGTATGTGAGTCACTTTATAACTATGGAGAAAGAAAAATAGCTACTTGTGCAGAGATAGTTTTAATCTCTTCTAGAGAATTTTTTTAATGTGGGTGCACCAGAATGAAAGTCTGTGATCTTAAAGGTATTCAAGCATATCTCTGCCCCATGCTTTGAAGAGTATAGCCAAAATCTCAGATCTAGGAGTTCTTGAACGCTGGGGGAAAGTCCTGATGAATATTTGAGCTTGGTAACTCAGGATCACCCACCTGTTGCTTATAAGATGCTTGTAATCAAGCCATTCCCGAAATGTCTTTGATTAAATGTGACAGCCCGTGACTTAGTGAGACTATTTGTTTTGACACTAGGGTTTGTGTGAGAGAAGGTCAACCATTTCCCTTTCTATACCCAGTCCTGTTTCTCAGTGCAGATGGATTCTGTCTCTTCCCTGCCACATAAGCTGTTATTTAACTGAAGGAAGAAGGATTAGTGTCCTATAGTGTTGCTGCATTGTAATTGCTGTCTGATCTGCCTAGTGGTCTTGTCAATGCAAGCTCCAGATTCTACAGCAGAGATATATATAAATTCTTATGACTTGCACAAAATAAACTACTCACCCAGGAGATCAGGGCAATAGACAGAGAACTATTAAGTAGTGCTAAAAGAATACCAGCTTTCATGCATTCACTCATATGCTATGGCTTCCCTAAAGTTTTATATTGAAGAATCAGGGCTTTTGGTGAATATCTAATGTTAAAGGTAAAGAACTGTGTTTTGAAAAGTGAGGGTACATCAGTCAGAGGCATGTACCAAAGTCCAAAAAGGAGGTGCATGTGCTGAAGTCCTGTGTGGCAGTTTGGTTTTCATAAACGTGTGTGTGCCATCGGTGGGCTGAGCTATGTGTGCACTTGTAGGGCTGGTTTGTACATGCAGTTGGCGTTATTTTGCATGCAAAGAGATGCTCTGAACTGCAAGTAACTAATTTGCAAGTCGTTCCTAGCAGTGTGATAACTGTGCATGTAAATTATGTGTTCAGTGACATATATTTTCTCATGAGTAGCTGAACACATGGGGATCAGTCAGTCTTGCAGGTGTTTATCTTTGTTAACAGAGCAGTTTCTGAAGGTTCGGTATTCATATTTATCATGCAGAACTTTTTTTCTACTCATTGTTTACCTTAGATCCATTGCTTTTCCAAATTGGTTTTGATCCTTTGTGTTAGCATCTGCTGACCAATATCACACTGTAAATATTACAGCTTTCAGTTTGCTTTCCCAACTCTATTATTCTCTGCTGTTATTTGTCATTAAATTAATACTGACTTGAAAGCAAAATTACGATGTAGGAGATTGCAATATGATGTTACAGAGATTTCCATCATCAAATATGTCATGGTTTAACCCCAGCCAGCAACTAAGCACCACGCAGCTGCTGGTTCGCCCTCCCGCAGTGGGACGGGGGAGGAAATCGGAAGGGTAAAAGTAAGAAAAAGTCATGGGTTGAGATAAGAACCATTTATTAATTGAAATAAAATAAAGTAAAAATAGTAATAATAATGAAAATAACAGAAAAAGAGAGAAATAAAGCCCAAGAAAAACAAGTGATGCAAATGAAAAACAACTGCTCACCACCAACCGAGTGATGCCCAGCCTGTTCCCAAGCAGCATCCCCCTGGCCAGCTTTCCCCTCAGTTCAACTGCTGAGCATGACGTCCTATGGTCTGGAATAGCCCCTGGGTCAGTGGGGGTCAGCTGTCCCGGCTGTGTCCCCTCCA
>JANZLQ010000017.1:27213459-27231716 GCA_026212715.1 Elanus axillaris | reverse complement strand
AGAACTCTGCAAGTGATCACATGTAGAGTTTGTTTTAGCACTGAATTAGGGGGAAGGAAGGCACTGTGTTGCCAACTAAGGAAGCACAGCAAATATGTACTGAAATTCCTAGAGGATATGTGGATTCTATGTATTATTAACGACAATATCTACAATATTATCTACTATGGTATTGCAGTAGCAGTAGAATGGTTGTATGGGAAACATACTGAGCAAACAATATGTCCAGGAATCCCTTTTCATATTAAATGTTTTGCATTACTTTAATGTAAATGTAATACAGTCACTTTCCTTATTATTGCACTAATTTAAAATAAATACCAAGCTCTTCTGGCAGTGACACATGCATGTCTGTGCACCTGATAATGACAGGTAAAAATATGTGGGGATGGAATAACACTTGATTTTTCCATGATAAGCAGTTCTACAAAGGCCTAACAAATATTAGAAGTAAAATTAGGTTTTTTTCGGCACTGGAAGTGAATAAAAACAAAATGTAGTTTGTTTGTTCACTGAATAATTGTGCATATGCTCTTAGATGTCTTCTTGAGCTGAGGACCTGGAAGACAGCTAAGAATGGTCTCCAAACAGAAAATTATGTTCTTGCTGGATAAGGTTTTTTCATAAAGACAGGTAGGGTTGTTAAGTTAAAGGAAACTTTTTTGTTCGCTGAGGATAGAAACCATCCAACCCCAAAAGTTTATATCATAAACTTCTGCCTCCAAGACAGGCTGGCCTGAAGCGCTAGCTCCTCTCTAGAAGTCAGATAGCCGTGTTCGCCTCTGCCTACATTTAGCGAGCAGTCTGGGCTGAGAGGAGCGCACCTGCAGAACAAACCAGTTTGTGCCAAGGAGCCCAAACACACCATGTGCGTTTCAAGAGGGTTCGCTCCGCGGTAGCTGTGGTTTGGTGCTCCGAACCATGTGCCACACTAGCAGGTGGAATCAGTGGTGCAGTTCTGGTTTAGCTCCTTCAGAAGGACCCAAGACCACGCTGTGGTGTGAACCAAAGCATGGTAAGTGGCAATGATCAGGAGATTTATTACAAAAGCCCACTTCTGCTCCAAGCTGAAACACTAATGTAGCTTACACCTTTCGGGTAGTGCTATGCTTGAGTGGAGAAATACCATAGTTAAGTGCACCGCGTCCCCAGCTCCTATCAGCCTGCGAGTGAGAATCATAATGCTCATTGAGCCCAAGTATCCTGCAGGGTTACATCTATTTTAAGTTGTGAAACTTGTTGCTGATTCATGCAGCTGTTTGAACAGCTGAGAAATGGCAATACAGCAATGAATATGCATCGAGCCATGCATCTTTAGCTGTTGATGAAGCTGAATGCATACAGTCAGAGTTGGCTAGTGGTAATATATATTATAATACAATAGTGCTGCTGGTAAATTGTAACACAATGTAAGTGTAATCAGAAAAACAAAAAATGAGGGCCAGGGCTTAGTGAAAGTACTGCGAATGAGCTGTTCCATCAGTTTTGCCTGGAGCTGAAGTTTTTTAATACAGTTGAACGTGAGGTTACTCAATTTTCAAGACAGTTGCTAGGCTGGATTTGGTTTTCAAATGAATTATCTAGGCAATAATCCAAATAGTGAAATCTGAGTGGGAAGAAGTTTGTATTTATGTTTTCTGAATCAGAGGCCTGCATTTGTTTTGTCAAGCGCTAACACTAGGTTTTCAGGCTCCAAGAATATACCGACTCCCTCCCCACCATGTTTGGCTTATATCAAAGTAGCATCCCCAAAATGCCAACATCTCTGCATCCTCATGTGGGACAGCACTGACAATGACCATTATGCCCAGAGAGCAAAACGTAGGTCTATGACTTTGTTACAAAAGCAAGTATTTGGCAGGAGAAGATCCTTCCACAAAGCAACTAAAGGGCCTCTCCATGAATAATTATGAATTAACTGAGTCTTGAGCTCTTGGCAGAGGTGCTGGATGATGGGAGCAGGTAATAAGCTCCTGATTTGTTATAGCCAAGAGAAACGGGTGGGGAGAGCTGCCGTCATTTGCTCTTACAGTTGAAAAGTGGAGAGAGTAATAAGGGCTCAAAGAGACAGGAGTATAGAAATGTTGAGATTTTATGAAGACATTAAAACTGTGGCCTTTAGTAAAGTCCAGAGAACTGGAATAGAGTATTTTTTTACTGAACATACAGGAAATGTAGATGAAGCACAGAAATAAGTTTTTTTCTGCTTAGAAATGGATGGAGCTTTGCTAGAAGTAACATAATACTTTTTTTTTTTTTATTATTTGGACTGTAAGGCTATAATCTTGGAAAGTTTCTCTGCAGGAGTAGATTGTGATGCTGATAGAAATCCTCTCTGAAATCTAAACCAGCTGGTCAACAGATTGAGAAAACAAGTAAAATAAAACAATAACTGCACCAAAGCCAGAATTACAAAGAAAAAAGAGAAAGAAGCAATGCTAATTGTTTGCTTTGGGGTCTGCAAATGTGTTTAAAGAATTCAAAAAGTAATGTGAGTAGAGGTGAAGAGATTAAATTTAAAAATTAAAATTTAGTATAAATATAAAAAATACAGGCCATTGAAACTAACCCATTGCCCAATCTATTAGTCTGGAGAACAGTCTCTTTGTGGGAATGTCAGGAACTATAAAACCGTAGGTGGGTGGACTTTCTGGAGATCTTGGAGTGAACAGTATATGATGCTCAGAGGAGAGACTGGGGTCATGCTGCAGTCCTAGCAAATATGTTTCTCTGCAGGTATGAAGAAGATGCTCAGCTAAATGACTGCAGCTATCTTTGACTTGGTCAAATCATCATTTTTCTTTGCATTTTGTCAAACAGCATTTTCTGTTTATTTAACAAAAGACTTGGCCTGAAGAACATGAATTTGACCAAACATCTAAAATTTCTTTTTGAATCAAGCGACCAAAGGATTACTATGCTGCACTAAATTCCCTATTGCTGTAACTCCACAAGAGCTGATATATCTGCACAATGGGTTAGTTCTGCCCATATGCTTTATTGCATATTTACTCACATGCAGCTGAGAAGCGAATCCTTCAACGAGTAACTTCAAACGTACTGTTTGCTTTCACAAGTGTAGGTCTTGGAGCATCTGAACTTGAAGTACCATTGTTTTTTCTCAGTTTATGCTTCTGATTTTTTGTTCTGCACAAATGTTATGGTGATGAGGGGCAGGTTTTGGGTTTTTTTTGGGGGTGGTGGTGGTGTTTTGTTTTGTTATTTTTTTAACTTTTTAAGCCCTGAACAGTTACATGATAAGTCATGGGTGACCATGGGAAGAATGGGGATGAATATTATTTTACACAGTTGTGGATTTACAGTGCTATCGTTCATTTGCAAGGGCCAAATTTCAGTGTGGCTACAGTTACATGATAGCACTCCGGTCCTGAACTTGCTCACAGGAGGTCGGGGAACACTTTGAATTAACACCGAGTTTGGCTTTGGTGGTTTTCAAGGAGCTCCTCTGTACTGAGATAGTCAGAAGCTCTAGCACATCTCAGCCAACCTCCACTGGCCGCTTCGCAGCCCACAGATATCCCCCTCAGGGGCTCTGTCGCACCCGCCAGTCCTGTGAAGAAATCTGAAAAACCCTGGGCACCTCAAATAGTGCTAAATGCCTATATTTAGGTAGCTGATGTTAGGCACGCCCTGATCTCTCATGGCTGTAGTGGAAGCTCAGTTACCTAATTTGCACGTGTACCTCACCAGATACAAACCAGGCTGTGACGGATGGATGTGTTCTGCAGGATTCGGCAAACAGGGAATTAGTACAGGCCAGCAGAAGACGCAACCGCGTCTGCTGTCTGCAGCCTGACAGATCCTGTGAAACTTTCATAAGCTTGCGGTGGGATGGTGTGGGAACAAACCAGCAAAACCCTCAGCTGCAAAAACAAGAGCTTTATATTTGGTATCCTAGAAAAGACTTTCAAAAGCTGGAGTTTCAGGGCCAGTGCAATGAGCTTTGGAGCAGCAGTCTACAAAGAAATGGTCAGGACTGTTATTTTGTTGAGGCTGGAGGAGAGGCTGTTTACAGACCTACAGGGTCGACAGTTCTGAGTTTTTAATTGCATGAAGGAATGCCTTGTGGAGTGAATTTACAACATTCAGCTGTGGTTTTATGTAACATGCTGTGTGAGTTTAGAACATGCTTTGGCTGGGAATCAGTTTTTCACATGTTTTTTTGGCTGGGAAAAGTTAAATAGCTCTTTTTAAAAGAAGGTTGTTGTTATTAAAGCAATACAATAGAGTCAATAAAAAAACCCACCTGCTTACTCCTCTTCAAATTATGTCTATTTCAGAGCTTTACGTATCAAATTATCTTTGCTTCACTCTGATGTGAATAGTAGCTACTTGATTCCTGATTGATGGTGGTAGTTCTTATGAAAATAAGCAAACCTGATCTGATAAGCTAAGCCATTATTTATTTTGTAATCACTCATCTGTGCTACAGAGATACCCTTTTTATGTTCATCCTTCTCTGAGAAAGCTGCATTCAGCTACGGATGAGGAGGTTTTGTGTGAACACTTGCTAACTCTTTTCATATTACTTTAAACCGCAGAAAATTTTTCTTTGTTACTCCAAGAAAATTTGATCCCCTTGCAGCAGAAAGGTAGCTCAAAACTAATACACACTTCTGACTGCATTTCTTGTTGACAGTGGCAACAAGATAAAAGCTTTAATGGTATGAACTTAGGGTACTGTTATTGGCTTGTGTGAGTTTCTTAGAATAAACATGTCTGTGAGAGGACCTGTCCTGTTGTCAACACTGATTAACAACCCGCCTGTGCTTTCTTTGTTGAATTTATGCTGAAATGCATCTGTATGATGCATTTGTAAAGTTTTATGGTTCTCTGCTGTGTCTATATTTTTCTACCTTTTCCATAGGGAATTCTGTTATGATAGTCATGGTCAGCACCCTGTATTTTTCTTTGCAGCTGTAGCATACAACATCAGAGTTCGCTCAATATCATAGTTATTGTTTATCTGACTTTTCTTTCGTAATAAATTTTCCTACATTTCTGTGCTGTAGAATCTCATCTTGTATTGTGGGAGGAAAAACATCTTAATATCACCACCAAGATGACTTTATTTTGAAACAATGAAGTGTAAAGGATGCATATCTCCATATGAAACCAAAACTGAGCATCCCTGGAAAGCACAGGAGGACTAAGGACACCTCTCAAAATTCACTGAGGCAGAGATGTGCCACCATCCTACGCTGGGTGCAGCATGCTAACAACTGCATACTATTTCTGTTCCCCAGGATGCGACAACAGCACATGTTGCTTGCTTTTCTCAGTGCTGAAGAAGGCAAAATTTTTTTTTAGCTCTTGATTCTGCATATATGCTGTTCATTTGATCAAAGGCCAGGCATTTCACTTAGCCCTTTGACTGTTGCAAATATAGCTAATCATGCATTTGAAGTTAGAACGATGAACAACATTATGAAACCATACTTTCTATTTTACAATAATTTTTTCATCTGGGAGGTCATGGAGTTCAGCAAAGAAGCCATTTGCTTTATTGTACTGTGAATGTGAAGCCAGTGCTTCAAGCTAACGCTTATATTGGACATTTAAACCAATATTAGAAATTACCCTACAATAAACTAATGTAAATATCAAATAGAATTGACTCTGAGAATGGGTTGTAAATAAAAGATTTCCTGCTTTGTATTGCTTGCTCTGTTCAGCTTGTCAGCAATGGAAAAGCATTCTAAATTTGTCTACACAGTAAGTTTTCATATACTTAAGCAGATGAATTCTCAGTCTTCAGGGCAGACCTCCATGCTGATCCAGAAGATGGAGATTTAAAGGGCTAAGTTGACTTGCCTGCAGGAGTCTAGTGCCATTTGAGGTGTCCTACGCTATCTGGCCTGGCCTCCAGCTGCCCCTCGAGGTGGGCACAGGTCTCCTGTGTGTCCTAGGACATGCCAGTGGTAAGACAACATAGTGGAGTCTGCAGTGATGCCAACAGGCTGAAGCAAAATACCTTTACATCAGCCTGTAAATGTGTTCCCACATGGTTCAGTGGCATCTAGGATCATTCGGAAGGGCTTCTAGTTCAGAGTTCTGAATTTTTTGATCTTGATTATGCATCTGTTACAGCACTTTAAAAGTTTCACAAGCATATTAAATGTCAGGAGCATAAATTTGATAATGATATTAATAATGATGGCTTAAGTGTATGCAGTGATTTACAGGGAACAGGATATAGTTCCTTCTCCTAAGGAAGCTCTCAAGGAACTTAGTTTAACTAAAAGACTAGTTATGGGGAGGACATGATAAAATAGTCTAGAGGTCAAAGCAAAAGAAAGATGATTACAATTAGCTGTTGCTGTTCTGTGTCAGATCTTGTTGTCTTTGGGTTAAATGTAGCCCTTAAAACTGACTTAAGCAAAAATTTCCAGGAAACAAAACCTGAGAAGTCATCTCAAGATGTATTGACTCTCAAGATGTGTTGAGAATGTTGTGTCTTAGTTCTGCTCCAGCTGTTGAATCCGTCCATGTCCAGGTGAAAGATAAGGCTCATAGTGGGACTCTCTGCATTGATCCGGAGAAGGGGAGAGGGGCTGTCCTGGTTTATTGTTTCCAATCAAATTAAAAAATGAAAGAAAAAGCCTTTTTTATAATGACACATGCACTTTTAATGTGCATAGTGAAGCCTGGGAACATACTTCTACTATCCAAACAGTTTGCTTATCCTTAGTGCAAAGCTGTGGGATCCAAAGAACACTATTCAAATCTCAAGTTTTCTCAGTGACAAAAGTGTGCCTAAGCCAGAATTCAAGTAAGTGCTCATGGAACACTTTTCTGCTGTTTATCCAACTCTAAAATATAAAGCCAAGAATTTATCTGAAACAGGGCTTTTCAAGTCAGATGTAAGAACATAATGGCACTTCAAAAGTTCTGAGCTCCGCAAAGCTCACACATGGAAATGACAGATACTCAACATTTATAAAATATGCTGCATATCTAAATATGGATGTAGGAGTGTCCGCTTAAGCACTCAGGTTCAAACAATTTGATAACTGATGTACTACAGCATGTATCGACAATTGTCATACCCTGATGAGTTTGCTTTCTAACTGATGTTAATATTTGCTTAAATAACTCTCAAGATTTTCTAGCAGGACCTAATGCAGATCAGATATGCAGCTGCAAATCCAGAGCAACACTGTTGGAATCAATGGAATTACTTTGGATTTCCAGTAATGCAACTGAGATAAAAATCTGGCCCAGGAGTTTCTTTAATATCAGCATTTCTGTTCCCCAATGAATTGTCAGAGAATTCTGTGTATTATTTTCTGTTTGAAGTATGCCACTTAGTCAAATACGGCTCTCAGCTTTTGGGAAAACAAGTAAATACTTAGTGGAAAAAGAAATGAGAGCTCACTTTAGCAAGCAACATTGTCATGTCTGTTTCGATCTTGTGATCTTTTTGCGTCAAGATCTTTTTCTCCTTTATTGATTTCCACAGATCACTTGTAGACTAATCCTTTTTCTTTTAGATCCAGGATGTCTACTGATTTCAGTAAGAGCTAGATTGCAGAAAGAGGTCAAAATGGGCTTTTTGGTTGATGGGCAATGCCATCAACTCTATTACCAGTCTTGTGCTAGAGCTTTGTAGGATTGCAGACTTTAAAACCAACCCAGTTAGGGAAAGCCAGGACATTTCTCTTTATGTTGATGCATATCCATCATTCCTGAGAAAGCATGGAGTTTCAACAGATACTAACATAAGTATTTTCTCAGTGGTGTATCAAATGGCTTAAGCCTATCGTAAATCATTTGTACAGAGGCATATAGGAATATATAAAGATATTTAGTTAAGAGCTGCTGTGAAGCACAGAGGAGGAAACGTGCTGCACAGATGCTGCTATCCCTAAATATTTGGGTGTGGCTGAGGATATGGAGGGATGGGATTTGCCTGAGTTCAGTCCTCTTCTACAAAAATTTCAGTTCAGGCATCTCTGCTTCTATGACTTTGACTGATTTTATTCAGTGGCTGTGTAGCTAGTAATTTTGTCATCTTGTGCTGCAGGGCTTATGAGCCTAACTGGTGAAGGACCAGCTAGATGGATGTCTGCAGTCACACACCAGGCACTGCTGACAAGCAAGATGAAGCAAAGGCCACGTTACAGCTCTCTATTGAGCTGAGGTAGAAAAATCAGTTCTTCCGCCTTTCTCTCTTCATTTTCCCACTCCCAAGTTTATTTCAACCTTTATTTGTAGTTTGTTTCCTCCCCACATTGTTTCCTGGCTCTTTTGCTTTCCAGGATCTTGAAACATTTGACCTTGCCCACATCCCTTACTTCCTAGGTCCGCATTTTCCCCAGTCTTTGATTTTCCACTTTCTTCCTCAGGCCTATGTTTCCGAAGAGTCTCTTCTCTTTATCCTTGCAGACAAAGATAAACTTGTATTTTTTTCTAGCTGACCTTTACTACATGCCACTTAGTCACAGGATCTAAAAGTAAATCTAACTACCCAATATATCAAGGTGGACAAAATACATTATTGCCTCTTCCTGCTGCCTGAAGCATCCTAAGATACGTCCTGCTGCAGGACCATGTGGGTGTGTGCTCTGCTGGACCACTGCAAAGTGTCTTCAAAGACTGAGAAGTGTTCTTCAGTGATGCAGTGCTCGCAGCCCCTGGCACTTTTTGCTCTGCAGGTTTGGGTCCTGACTTTCCCCAAGGAACCAACTTCCTATGGCTTATTTTGGTTAATATATTTCCATTCTGGCTGCTCCTTTCTCCTTTGCTTTCATTATTTTTAAGTGACTCAGTTAAACCACATCTTGTTCAATTTTTAAAGGAACTGTATTTAAGGTGGTCGTAGAAGAAAAGCTCTTTTACACATAAAGGCACTTTGTAAGCTAGTAGCAAAAGGCATAATGAAGACCCATAGCCAGAGGCTTAAACTAGGTGAAGGTATATATTTGTAACAGGAGGTGACCGACAGTGAAAGCCATGGATGCACCATCTCTTCAGAACAGTCAGTATTATTCAACTAATTATTTTTTATCAGGAAATGTGTGTAGTCAAAACTGTACCTTTATGCATCAGTGTTCTCATATCAGTGACTTTCACCAAAAAGGTTTTTTAAGTTTAGTTTGGAACTTGTCTTCAAGTTTTTGTCTTTTTAAATCAGCTTTCCTTTTTTCGGTGAAAAAGTGGATACCAGAACTGGATACAGTAGCACAGAATGAACTTCGTCAATGACGAAAATAAAGGTAAAATTACCTCCCTGGGCACACCGCTGTTTATGCCCGTTTCTGTAGATGTGCCTTTATTCTTTGTTCTTAGGTGTAAAATGTTTGGATTTCATCTCCCTCGATGTAGAACTCGGGGTTTAACTATGTTATAATGATCTGAGCTCTGCGGTGTGAGCGCCCCAGCGTTACCAGCATTTGCTCTACCTCTGCCCTTCATGTGATCTTCCAATATTTCCAGCACTCATTTTGTAATTATTTCTAAGGCTTGGTCACTGTGCTTCGTAACAATTCTGGTGAAAGTCCATCTTAATCCAGTTATCATGTGCTGTACTGATACCATGTAGCGCTTCTTTTTTTTTTATTAAAATAATTATATGGTACTAAATGAAACATGAAATGTTAACTGGATTATATCTACAAAGTTTCCTTTGTCAGCTAAACTTGTAATCTCATCAAAGATGTTGGGTTTATATTTGACCTGTTTTCTACAAAAACATGTTGATTGGCACTAATTATATTCCTTTCCATTTGAATGTCATTTAATTTTTTGTTTGGTTTTGGTTTTAACCAAGTACAAATTGGCTCAGTTGCGTGTATTGTTTTACTTGTCCCTTTTGAAGTGCTGCAGGAAACTGGTGCTCATTCCCTCTTTAGAATATTCAATACTAACCATCCACTGATTGTGTGAAAACCACATTTTTCTAAAAAGTTGAGAAATTAGACAACTTCGGGTTTATTAACCAGTTCTTCATGGTGAAGGACTCCCAACTGCAAACTTCAAGGCTCAGTTTTTGCGTTCCTTCAAGAAAGCATCCCGGATATTTTTATTTAGTATGGAAAATACAGTATTTCCCCAGTTGTATTTCTAAGAAATGGCTGAAGAGTTTTCCTAGAAAATTTGGAAAATTAATTGCCTCCAGCAAATACAATTTGATGACACCTTTCAGCTCCAAAGGTAAAGTTTCATAGAGCTTAAAACATCCAAAGAAAAATTCTGAAAAAAGAGGAGTTAGAAAATCTCAGTGAGGGATTGTAGCATCCCTCCTCCCTCTACACGTACACACACAATTGTGCACTCATTAGCATCATCTCCCTCATTTTACTTTCTGTAATATTTTTTATTTTTATCTCAATCAGCTAATTATATCTTGGATGATTATTTTTCATCCAACTCTTCTTGCCGTTATATATACGTGGTTGCTATTTTATGTGCCAACAATCATAGGAAATAAATTTCCCCATTATCCCATGATATATTATTATAGGAAAAACCTTCAGTGCAACAGTAGGGGATTTAACAGGGCTGGAGGAAAAACCTGATTTGTTTCATTGCCCTCTAGTGGCCTCGCAGCACGTCTGCAATGGCATGAAATGCAGGAGCTTGTTTTCCTTTCTCTTTGTGTGCGGCACAAACCTTGGCATTTCTTGTCATCTGAGCATCCTAAAGTTGTTTGTCCACATTTGTGTGAACCACAGAGCACTGTTTTATATATCAGATAAAGCAGAATTATCCTACCGGTGTTTATAAATGATGACAACAGGGGATTCTGTGCTTTTTATATTTTGCTACAGTAAAGAGGACGATGCGCGTTACCTGTATGAACATTATTTACCAAGTGAGTTTTGGGAAGGACACGATTATATGGTGCCCCATCATTTAAATATATACAGTCTAGAAAAGTAGACATCATTATTTAGGCATCATTTGCCGCTGCCATTTCTGTGTATAATTGTGATTTCATCACACAGTCCAGCGGAAGGAGGGCTTGGCAAATGTTTCATCCCATTTATTTGTAAGTTATCCTTCCATCCTGGAGTGGAAATCTTCATTGGCATCCACTGGGGCTGATCACTGTATGTGTGCAGGTCCACTTGCAGGTGCGGAGATGTTGAACGCCCATGGGAGTTCATGTTTTCACATCTTGGAACTTGCTGAGCATCTTCAATTGCACTGACACCCACAGACCTGGTGAGTGCTCTCCACCTTTCGGAGTGAGCTCTTCACCGTTGTCACACTCAGTGCTTGACACTGGACAAAGACCACAGAAATCAATGGGAGCTAATTCGTATGTTGCAAATAGAAAGAATGTGACTCCCTGCCACCCCCCAATTTCATTGCAAGATAATGTTTCAACAAATATATAAGTAAGGCGCATTAGGCGGTGAATTAGATACGTACAAGACATACCAAGGGAAGGAAGAAGACAAAATAATGCTTGTGTTGGGAGAAGATCATAATATCAAGAATGGCCTTTTGTGAATTAAAAAACCAAAACAAAACTTGAGGCAAAGTTATTAATTTTGAATGGTAAGATCAGAGGAAATCAAACACTGCTCTAGACTGTTACTATTTTTTTTACTTTGAGTTAAATTGCAATGTGCGACTGAATTATGGCTTGTTAGTCTTAAAAATGGAGTGATGTTTCGCCGTAAAATGCTTGTCTAATATATATTGACTTTATACAATGTCATACTTCTGCTCTATCCCGGAAGGAGAGGAAGGGAAAAAGCTTTACAGGGCATTTTTGAAATGACAGCACAGTTCTGACTCGGAGAGTTGTTTTAGGGCAGGCATTAATTTAGCATCACGAGAAAATCACAGCTTTCATTAGAGAGCGGAGCACGGGCGACTCGAGCACCTGTGCGAGAGATGAAAGCACATTTATTTGTACGTCCGTGTTTGCGGATGCGCATTGAGAGCGCAGGAAAAAATATTGCAGCTTTGCACTTACTTCAAAAATGACTCACTCCCTCTGGTGGGAACATTTAATTCTGAACGTGTGATGCTGCTTTCCCTCCTCCTCTTGCATCCACCCCCCCTCGCCACATCGCATTCATCTCGCTTTGCGTGACATCTGCTCCGTGTGCTGCAGAGCAGCACTTTGGTTTCTATGGTAGCTGCTGGAGCCAGTGGACCCACGGACGGGATAGGGAGAGGAGGAAGAAAAAGCCCAAAGTGGCCGGATTTGGGTGCACGACGTCCATTCAACCTTGGGTGGTGGGCTGGGACGTGTTTGGAAAGGGTGTCCCAAGAGTAGGTCGCTTCCATGGCCGGCAACTGCTGGGGCGTCCGGGGCCAGGGGTATTTGCTTTCTCCTTCAGTGTGAAGCGGCTGAAGGACAATAGTCAAGTGGAGGGTGTGAAGAACAGCAGATTGCGGGTTTCGTTGAACTTCACTCCATGTTTCCTTTTGTCTTGTTTAGGTCTCCAATTTTGCAGCAAACGGTCCTGGCTTCTGCTTTCAGCTGGTGAAAATGCAGATGCCAGACCTAAGATATTATAATTAAGTGTCTATTTATAACATAGTTTGTCATTAGAATTACCATGTCATTTTTTAAACAAGAGAGGATAATGCCAGTTCACAATCTACACCTGTAGCTGGGTTGTTTTTTTTTTATTTTAAGCACAGTTCTTCTTTGATTTCTTCTGGCTCTGAATTCATTAAGAGGCCTGAATTAGCATCCTGCCATATCGTCTGTGGCTTCTTCGCTCCTCCATCCCCGCAGGTATAAACACTGGGATTCTGAGCTGGCTCACTTCAGCTACAGGAGGTTTAATAAAATACAGAGCCCACTTCTTCCGTTTTTGAAAAAAAAAATCTTTATATAATAGAATCAGAATAGGGTTTGTGTTTCTCTGTTTAAAAACCCGTGAGGATTGTCATTCAGGTTGCAACGTCATGGCTCGTGTGCCGCTGCTTCCCGTGGGGTATTGCTGCTGTGAAACGTCCCGTGTTCAGAATCAATGTTATCATGTTATACCGTTACAAAGACGTATTCATTTTTGAGCAGTTTGTACACGGTAGACTAAGCCTGCAGGAGTTAAGATTTTCTAGTAAAATTAATATGAACTTGGCGAATGTGAGAGGAAAGGTTGTCAGAGATTAATATCATTCCCATGTCCCGTATCTGGTGTAACGAAGGGCAGGCACCGCGTGCCAGTGTGTGGTGTGTGAGTTCATGGATGATACCGGGCTTTGACATGTCTTCAGAGAGACAGCTGCTGGCTTGGTGAGGTAACTGTAGTGTTGGACGTGCTTTAGAGAACTCGGAATAGTCTTTTTTTATAGCAGATGAACAAGTCCTTTTTGTGTCTGTGCTTCTTTTATTTCTTTTCTTTGAAAAATCTTTTTTTTTTTTGGTTCCATTTTCTGCAATGCTTGGAATGTCAGGAAGCTAAGGCTAGGTGTTTTGTCTTGCGTGAACCACATTTTGCATCTTGAGGCGTGCCTGCTATACTTTGTGTGATTGTATTATCTAGCTGTGTTTGTACCTTGCGTCTTGTCCACTTTGTCAGTTATCCCCGTTTAATCCTATATAATCTTTCCTTGAGTCTTTATCAGTACTAGATCTCAGATCTCCCTCAAAGTTTGAGTAGCTGTCAATGGCATGATACATTCTACAGAACTCAGTTGTAGTCTGTTGTGTGTGGTTCTCTGGTGCTGTCCTAAAATAATACAAATTAGGCTTTATTAGAAAAAAAATCACAGAGAATCATGCCAAAAGAAGAGGAAGACCTTCTACCAGGCTTCTTAGGTTCTACGGTTATCTCCCAGTTTTAAGGTGCTGCTTGCTTGCCCGTTCTACCCTTAGTCTTGCTCCTATTCCCATCTGGTGTGTGGAGCCTCTTCCATTTGCATGGAAATCCCATCCTAGTCTCTCATCTTCACGGACATTTCATTTCTATTTATTATTAATACTCCTCCTTAAAACCAACTTTTTTTCTTTCTTTTTTCTTTTTGTCTAAGAGCAGACAAGCTTCATAGTCTTTAAACTGACTAAGCATCTGACTTGAGCCCCTTGAGTTGTCTGGAGGTCACAGTGGGTAGCTAAATCCTACGCTGGCCTTCTAAAGGTAGCTGGAAAAAAAAGTTAGATCTTTCTAAAAGATGATGAAGTTATGTGGGGGTCTCCCCACACACACTTGGAGAGGGCACCGTAGACTCCACCTGTTTTACATTATCTTATAGCGGTGCTGTTCATTGCTGTAACTTCAACTGTAAATGATTTCTTTGGGAGCTAAGATCATCCCACAGTTTCCAGTATTTGGCCCGGAATGGTCGTAGACCCTGTGATCCACTTTGGAGAGGTGGAACAGGAATCCTGCTTGTAGGAGATGCCACATCAGGAGAGGGAGGGTAGCCTGAGCAGTTACTTGGAGAAGGTTAAGATCTTTTCCTAAAATGATGCTGTGAGGAAATGGACTCAGTAAGTGATCAGTAAGGGCATGAGACAAAAGCCAAAAATCCAAAGGCAGAGGGCTGCTTGCAATTGTGCAGACACCTGAATTATTCAGGTTATAATTTATATACTGTTATAAGTTCTTTGGGCCCAGCATGACTTTCATTTTGCATGCATGGTACCATGCTCATGTTCTCTACTTCCATTTGCTTTTTTGGCTACTACCTCAATATATATCGTTCATACTACTGCTACTAGTATAATGCATATTAAAAGGTTCTTTCTTATCATTGTTAAGAGTCCATGACGTCTTGGTTGTGGGTGGAGCGTAGTTATATTTACATTTTTTTATGTTTCTTTTGCACCAGTTGTTTGTTGTTTTTTTTCTTGAGATCAGTCAGTTTATGACTTATGTGTCGATGTATCGATCAATGTTTGAAGATAATATTAAAAATGGGATTAGCACGTAGCAATGATATATTAAATAGTGTAATTCATCATTCTGCAGAGGCCATCATTAATTTAATTTGTTTAATTAAAATAGCCCATTAAAATGCTGGTGCTGGATTTAGTTACTGGCATAAATACACTACTGGCTTCCTTTTTGTTAATGGGACATAATATTATACAAGGTCTCAACAACTTCAACATTTTGCTAATTGAGTCAGCAGTTCAATTTGAAATTAGTGTTGCTGGGAAGGAAAAACAAATCAAATATATAACCTAGTTAGCATTTAAAACTTAAACCAGGGTGTTTCCTTATTTTCTTTTTAGTGAATGTGAGCAGGAGGTCAGGTTGTTATGTGAACATTAAAAAATGTCATCACTCGACCTGCTGTATGCCTGACAATGTGTCATGTTTATACTGACAGAAAGAAGCAAACAAAACAAAATGAAAAGGTAATGAGGTAGAGCACGGAGGGGCTGAGAAATCTTTTTTCCTCAGAAAGCTCTACGATGTTTATTAATGCTGCTGGTTCAACATAAAAATGCAACCTGCAATAAAATGCCATTGTTTATTTTTCCATTTCAACTGCTACTTCTGGAATTTGCCCACGATAGAAAAGACAAAAATGAAATAATTTTGTATCCGAGCATAAAAGCACAAAATATATCCCCGCTGGCAAGCAGGTTTCATTTCTGCCATGATTTAGAAGCATTGTGCATGGAGTGGAGAAAGTCCATTTTTACCCCTTTGGCAAAGTCTTTATTGGTAATATTACAGCCCTAACCTTCCTGCAGGCTTTCCTTCTGCGGGGCCGTCCTGGTTCTGCCTTCTCCTACAATCTTCCTTCTTTGGCTTGAGTTTGTGCTGCCTCAAAGTGAAACCCTCAAACCCTTTTTTCTGTACAAAAATACAGTAAGCACCTGTGCTCAGGGCTGGCTGAGCCATCCTGGATGACCTACACCAGTTCCTAAAACTTGAACACACGGGTCTGATGGCTTAGTAATTCTGTAGTAGATGCTAGGGTAAATACTTGGTTGCCTAACTTAGCACCTCGTGCAGTTTGAGATGCTTCAGGATATCCGAGATATTTGTATGGGGCTGCTAGATAGGTCAAGGGACCTGCAGGACTCCTGCACGCTTCTGGGTCAGTGCCTGGAGTTCAAAGCAAAGTGTCGGTGTTTAGACTACCGGATCCAAGCTCCAGATTACTAGCAGACACCTCTGCTGTAGGTTTGTCCAGAACAGAGTCATGGAGAGAGCTACTATTGAACAACTTGCTTGGGCTCTCTCTTTGGGCTCTTGTTCTCTGCTACAGGCGCACGTGAAAGCTGGGCTGGTAACGGTGTGTTACCATGGCTATGGCCTGGGTCCAAGAGCTGTCCTGCGGCCGTGCACACTCTTCACTTGTTAGCGTGGTCGCTGGCATGGTTTTAGCTTTGTCTCACTAACAAGCTCCAAAGCAATGCCCGTGAGAGATCTGAGCGTGGCAAGGTGAAGGACAGTTCCCAAGAGGCAGTTTCAGAGTGACCAGACTGTTGGGAGTAGGAGAGTCTGGTTGCTTGGACGTGAGCCCAGCTGCACCGCCTGGCCTCTGGACCACGTAATGAATAATGAGTGAGTCAGCACACTTTATTTCCCAGTATGAATGAAGCCATTCCACATCAAGAATTACTTCTGTGAACGAGAAGGACTTACATCGTTGCCTTTGATCACGGTGAAATCAAGGACTACTCTTCTCCACCGTTGTTTTAAATAAAGCACTTCACTCAGACAGGTGTCATTTTGCCTGTTGAGAAAATTGGTGGAAATGCTTAGCAAAACCAGTGCCTTAACCTCTAGTGGTTGAAGATTTTCAGATGCTCCAAACAGTGAGAAAGGGTAGGACCTGCAGAGACGTCGGGATGACACGGTGTAAGGCAGCAGGGAGGTAGATCTGGAATCCATCAGCCAAGTTATTGTCTGTAGAACTGGAGATGTGGGACTGCAACGGTAATGTGGAAGACGTTAGTTCAGAGCCCTCTGCGGTGTGGGGTACAGCTCTGGTCACTCATCCAGGACAGATGCCGAAAAGTCTTATGGGGATGATCAGGGAACATGGAAGTGTTAAACAAGACAAGACTGTGATTTGTTATCTGGCAAACAAGCTGAGCAAAAAAAAAAAAAAAAAAAGAGTTATTTTATTTTCCCTAGAAATAGGAGAGGAGTAAATATCAGGGAGAGGGGAAAAAGCTGTTTGAGGTAAAGAACAATGTTAGCACAAAGCCAGGTGGGTGTAAATTGGCCATCTTTGCATTTAGGTTTGGAAATTAGATGTTTTATAATCATTAGAGCAGCTGGGTTCAGAAACAGCTGCCCAAACAGAATAGAGGGGGGAAGAAATCTGACGATTTATGCGACAGTGCTTGCAAAGTTCATGAAAGGATGTATGTGAGCTTCCAGTGGCAGGAAACTGAATTTGGTATCACAGGAGGAGATCTTTCAGACCTGTGGCCCTATCGGTGCAAAATGCTACTATTTTATGAAGTAATTTATCCTCAAATTTTCCCTATTTTAAAAGAGCTGGGACTGCATTAAGCCATTATACTGCATCCCATGCTTTGTCTTTATGAATTTATAGATTCACTGGGAGGACCATTAGTTTGTTCATCAATATTCAATTTCCTGGACCCTATGGTACACCTGTTTTGTGTGTCCCGCTATTCACAGCTGTTTGTGTAATGTCGCAAGTTGCGAAGCCTGATGTACTGAAAAGACATGATGTACAGAAAACAAGCAAGTTCTATGGGCAGAGAGTACTCTGATATTGGTGGAAAACTGGGTTTCCTGGGATCATCCACAGACAGCCAGTCAAATTGCAAATGCCTCGTTGTCAACGTCATCATAAAATACATTATCTAAAGTTACCCATGAAAAACCGGTACGCTGACCACAGCGCTCCCAGCATCGTTGTGGTGGGTTGACCCTGGCTGGACTCCAGGTGCCCACCAAAGCCACTCCGGCACTGCTCTCTTCAGCTGGACGGGGGAGAGAAAATATAACGAATATGGGTCGAGATGAGGACAGGGACGGATCACTCACCAATGACCATCACGGGCAAAACAGACTCAACTTATTGATTATTACCAAACAAAGCAGAGCAGGATAATGAGATATAAAACTAAATTTTAAAACACCTTCCCGCCACCCCTCCCTGCCTCCTGGGCACAACTCCACTCCTGAATTCTCTCCCTTGCCCCCTCCTGCCGTGCAGGGGGACAGGGAATGGGGGTTGGGGTCAGTTCATCACAATTTGCCGCTCCTTCCTCCGCAGGGCAGGACTCCTCACTCCTCCCCTGCTCCGGTGTGGGGTCCTCCCCAGGCTGCAGGTGGAGATCTGCTCCACCGTGGACCTCCCTGGGCTGCAGGGGG
>JANZLQ010000017.1:27185055-27213378 GCA_026212715.1 Elanus axillaris | reverse complement strand
GAGCATCTCCTCCTCCTTCTGCGCTGACCTGGGGGGCTGCAGGGCTGGTGCTCTCACATCTTCTCACTCCTCTCTCCAGCTGCAGTTTCTGTGCCCCAGCAATGTTTTTCCCCTTCTTAAATCTGTTCTCCCAGAGGCGTTACCACCGTCGCTGACGGGCTCAGCCTTGGCCAGCGGCGGGTCTGTCTTAGACCCAGCTGGCGTTGGCTCTGTCGGACATGGGGGAAGCTTCTGGCATCTTCTCACAGCAGCCACCCCTGTAACCCCCCCCAGCTACCAAAACCTTGCCAAGCAATCCCAATACAATCTTAATGACAACCATGAACAGAGAAAGCGTAATATGTCTCTTTCCATGGAATAATCACAATGTAAGATGGCTTCTTCTCTTTGCTAATTATGACTGATGAATCTATCCCTGGTTTATATTTATATTTATTTATTTATTTATTTATTTATTCTATTTTTACCATTGCCATGTGTCAGTTAAGTTCATAAAAGGGGATCTGATAAAAGATGAGGTAGAGTTAAGTTCATAAAAGGGGATCTGATAAAAGATGAGGTAGAGCGATCCCTAAAATTTGGAGAGACATGATTAGCCTGATTAGCCAACCAGTTCACCAACAAGTGATAGATTTAGAATTTATTTTCACCAGTGAATTTAGAGTGTATACAGATCAAAATCAGGTAAAATACTGTAATATCACAGCTATTGAATGAATAGAATTAAAAGGGCTATATTCACGGAGTAAACTGCCAAATAGTCTGTGAATGGATGCAATAGGGGTTTCAGACCTTTTGAACAGGTCCTCATTTCCACTTTCAGGCTCCATTTTGCCAAAGACATCAACACTTGAAATAAGTACTAGATATTGGTGATCCACAGTGTCTTCTCAGGACCAGAGGTTTCCTGTCAGTAACCACATTTAATTCAAATGATCAGTGTATCTGAAAACACTACTGAATATCACAGCATATCCTTGATGTGGAGCTGGATTGCAAATGTGGTTTCATTTTATTTTTTTTTAAACTACTAGGTTAATTATTGCTTTGATTATAGAGCTAGAATTGCCATCTGTCACAAGCTCAGTGGGATGACCAAGCTTATTTTGGCTTAGTGTTTTCCTACATATAACATTCATTATTCCCAAAATAATATAATGTGGGACAGATACTATCATCCTGGGACAACTTGTCATGTGATGACTTTGCTCATATCATCATACATACAATGTAATGCAATTACATTTTCATGTGCCACTCTATTAGGCTGTGAGCTACATGATATTATATTGTGCATAGCTTAGAGTTGTGACACAGGGAAAAATGGTGCATCTGAGTGACATATCTCCTCTGTTTAATTAATGTTATTTCCATGTAACGAGTGTCTAGCCGTTAGCCAGTAGCTTTCTTGAAAGTTGAGAGCACTTGGGAAAATAGGATGTTACTGTCAGATTAAAATATCTTCATTTTGTTAAGGATCCTCCACGGATCTATCCCAAAACAACCCTTTTTGCCTTTGCATTGGGAAGCTGTAAGATCAAGTCTCCTGGTGCTGACTGCTATTGCTGTATTACAAGGAAAAAGGCATAAACACATTCAGTTTTGTTTGAGGCTTTGCAGATAAAAGTGAATATTTAACTATCATCCTAAACTGAAAATAATTCCAGGTGAGAAAACAGATATCTGTGGAAATACCATTAAATAAACAGGCAGATGTATTATCCTCTAGCTCCAGTCTTAACCGAGCTTGGGCTCTAATTCTGGGAAGATACGTTACCTTTATCGGACTTGCTATCACGAGGGCTGCAGCTAACAGGAAAAATTTCAAGCTCCTTGCTGCGTAAAGTTTGGGAAAAACTCACATTCTGGGCCAGAACTAAATTAAAGGATCGTTTTACACACTGGCAAGTTAATACAGTGACACCACCAAAGCCTCTTGCAGGTATTTTCCCCTAAAAAATAGGTAGAGGAAAACTGTAGGATGTGTCACTCCTACCTCTTAGCTGCTAAAAAGATACCTCCATGTCTTCGCATGCCATTCCACCCTGTCACTTACTCCTTGCTTCTTCGGGCTTTTCCTTTACATTTTTTGATCTAGAAACAATAAAGGCTATTTGAACCCAAGATGTGTGCGTGGAACGACTTCAGAGTTATCGGATTTTTTCAAATGTTTCATATTAAGCTAATCAGCCATAAAGGAGAGGGCCAGGGTGTTACCTCCTTTTTCAGTTTAGTGAAGTGATCCTGATGGAAATCCTTATGACCATTTCTAATCACGTAAGAAGGAGGAAAATAAAAGAAGAAAAATTAATTGCCAGCAGCCTAGCTTTCATGATGAGCTGTACTGACAAAACGCTATGCCTGTCTATAGGCAATGAATAAAGTGCATGTGATTTCAAACTCCAGGAGAGGAGAATGTAAAATCTGTAGCAGGTATCTTGTCACCGCCTCTTCTGGTGGACTAGAAAAAAATCCTTTGGGGTTTTTTTCCCCCTTTTCCACAATTTTGCTGTGGAACACTTTGTGCAAACAAGCTTCAAAACCCAAGTTACTGAGCTTTTCAATTAAATTCCCATCAAAGCCACAAATAGAAAAATCAATATGGTTCATCTAGCATTTCTGAAGTTGCTCAAATACTGCCTGAAAAAGGACACACTGGCAGGGGTTCCCCCCCACCCCCCATCGTTTTGTTAACAACTTTAAAAAATCTGATATTTTAGGGTCTCACCTCCAAAACTTGAAAAAAACTTAGAAGCTTGTTTTCCTCCCCTTCACGCATTAAATACGACTTCTCAGAAACCACTTGGTTATTACTGGTTGTGTGTGTGTTTCTGCCAGCTGTTTTGCCAGGGCGATATCAATAAAAGCAAATTCTTCCTTGGGCGGCCGTGCTGAGGACCTGTCAAATGCACTCGACTGGTGAGGCCCTGTGTGCTCCAGAGGACACCCTCCAGCCATGCCCGAGGCAGCGCTTGCAAGTCCCAAGGCCGGGCAGAGCTCTTTTCCAGGGTGAGCCTCAGAGGAGGTACCGGAGACACTCAAGGAGATTTGCAATTTCAGAGGAGGCGGCAGGATGGGGTCCCTGAAGCATTGTAGGATTTTTGCTGACCGTCTTTGCAAGCGGGTGCAGAAGCAGTGGCAAATTGTGAACCTAGCTGCAGCGTCAGCATCATTTTAATTAAGTATATATTGCTTTATTTGGCTCTGCGGATAGCATCAGTTGTATTATTTCTTTAAATGAAGGACTGGAATGCAAATGGCATGCATTTCAGTGTAGAGAGCAGAGGATGGTATTATAGTAGGAGAAAATATCTAAATGAAACACAGAGAAAAAGAGTTGAGTCTGAGTGATATTACTGCTTATGGCAAACTTGGTTGAAATGTGCATTCACCCATTATCTTAACTCCTCATGTGCACACAAATCGCATTCCCAGCTTATTCGGAGCCTGCATACTGTTAGCACAGTCACCAGGGTGTTTGGGCAGCATTATTAAAACAGCATTAGTATGCAGCAAGGTGCTCCTCGCCCTGCTAAATCACTTTGTAAAGTGGGGCTACAAGCTCTCCTTCTCTTTGTTATGACAGCATTACTCCTCGCGCTTCTGATGCAAGACTAATAAGACTTAAAAGTAGAGAGCTAAATTAGGTAGATGGGAGATGAAGGCAGGGGTAGAGACTGAAATGGGTTGATGGAAAGGAGTGGGCTGGGGGGAAAGGCAGAGAGAGAGTGAACGTGGATGGGGAGAGGCCCTGGGGAGTCCTGCTGTGTGAACGGGGCACAAGAGGCTTAAGCAGGAAGGGAATGGAAGCTTACTTGAGTCTGGCATGGTAAAGGTGGCTGAAGTGCCAGCATTAAAAAGAAAAAAAAGAAAAAAAACCCAGTATTTGCAAAACGAGATGATCCAGTGAAATGATGCATGTGAAAAAGAAGAGAGTGAGAAATAAGGAGGCCGCAATATACAAAGGAAATAAGAGAGAAGAATGGCTGGAAAATGAGAATGTTTCTGTTAGAAGGAAAGAACATTCAAGTCATCTTTTTTTTTTTTTTTTCCCCTACAGAATTCTAGTTCAAGAATGCTTCTAACCAAACAGAACACCGTATTCCTGGTCCTATATGGTATTTTTTAACACTTGCCAAATGGTGTCTGTTAGCTTGTAACAGATGTAAAAGATTATTTCCCAAATCTGCAAGAATTGTCACTTTACACTTGCAAAGTGAAGACGTCTTGACTGGAAATACAGGAAGAATGAATTATGCATGACAGTGCTGCATGCCTATTTTTAATGGTGCATGGGCATAGTCTGAAATATTATTTGTTTCCTTGGCTTACGTTTAAGAGGGGTGTGAGTAAGGAAAGAAGAAGGTGAACAGGGAAATCTGCCTTAAAAACATGTGCTGAGATTCCCTGGTTGCAGAGACACCAGCCCAGCACTGCGCAGCAATAAATACTGCTCTGTGAGGAGCTAAAATTAGTACATATAAAATGTTAGTAACTTCGTGGTACCTTTGTCTCCATCACTAATAAAATGGCATTACAGCTGCAGGGCAGGGCAGCGTTAACAGTAAGCTTCCTAAATTCAGCCTAGTTAAATGGTTTATTTAATAATTAGCCATACAGAAGCAAACCAGAAGCAACCCTGATCAGAGCAACGGTTTCCCTTGCAGCATGGAAGAGGAACACGTGTTTCTTGCCGCTGCTTTGCAAGTCACAATTTGGAACATCGGGTGGAAGAAGTGACGACTTTCCCACTGTGCTGGCTTGTCGCGGGTGATAGATGGGCCGTGCTCCCCCATCAAAGACCTCGCGCATCCCTTGTTTATATCCACTTGTAAAGGACGGGGAGAGTGAACAGCTTGCACATCAGAAAGTTTGTACTGGAGGGGAGATTAATGAGATGAGACGTACTTGCTAGAGCCGTATGGATCCTTAGAGGAGTCTGAATGAAAAATTTCCAAACGGAGAACCTTGTAGCTTCAGTACATCGTAATGCATATAAGCAGGAATGATTAGAGAGCTAAAGTTGCACTTAGTATTTCATTCTAAATTGACTTTTGACTCTCTCAGTTAAGTAAAACTGGTTTCTTTCCAACATTTTTATTATACTTTGTAGACTGTGTAGGGCAGGTCAGAAAAAAAATTTCTGTTTCTTAGAAAACATCAAGATTAGCAAGGTTTATGTGCTTGCTTTTGTTTCACATTAAAACAAATTTTGAAATGATTTGGGCTTTGTGTGTGTGTGTGAAAGAACAGAGATACCCCAAGAGAGGGAGGATTTGCGCATACTGCCCAGTTTGTGATGGCTGTGAGCTTGCTCCCCAGCACTAAATCCTGGATCATCCTGGTGAGGTGGGATCTCCTGCCCCATTGCACTGACCGTGTTACCGCCTGATGGGAGGCGATCCCTACCCTGAGAACTTTTTGTGGCAAACAGCAAATATTTCCGTTCTGATGCTTTAGTGGAGAGCTGTAGAAGAGAGCCAGGTTGACTGAGGCAGCACAAAGAGCGGGAAGCAAAGCTTGGTTAGGGATTTCTTCCCAGCATCTAGTGATGAATGGGACCTTGATGGGTGTTTCGCTCAGGTAATTTTCCCATTGTTTAGGAGACCACAGTGGTCTCTCAGCATCCTCTGGTTTTCCTCTTTTTTTATCTGCTCAACCATTGAGAATATCCTGCTCGACCCTGATCTTCGTATGAGGTGTGTTGTATTGGTACTTTGCTATTTAGTAACTTCATCACAGCTCTATAATGGAGATGGGGGTAGTTGAGAAAATTTGTAGTTTGAGAGGTAAATAAGCCGTCAAGCAGACACTCCACATGCTCTCTAGGAAAACTGCTACAGAGCTGGCAGTGCACACATGATGTGTTTGTCTTCTACTTCTGGAAGAAATAAGTCATTTTACAGTAATACTCCCCCCTGGCACTGCCTCTTCCTTTCGGAGAGGATGGGAAATGTGTTCGGCCCCCAGAAGATTGGTTTGGCAGGTGCCTACCGCTGGCATGACTTCGGCAGCTGTAAGACCCAGATGCCTGGCTCTGAGTAGTTTATCCTTGGCATCTGGGAGTCAGTTCTTATGTGACCTGGCTTGGCCAGCTTGCTTCTTGAAGGATGTGGTGTAAAGACTTAGGGTTAGTACGTTACTTTCTTCTCAATTTTTTAAATCTGATTTATTCTTTGCGGCCTTGAAACTATGGGTAGAGAATGCATTGCTATAGCGGAAGAGTAACAGCAAAAACTGTATGCAGTGAACAAACGACCCAACTATATCAAATATTTACATCACCATACGATGCCTCTAACAAGTTTTCAGGTAACTGTATGGTTTCGTTAAGAATTGCATCTTACGATCTTGTGGTGTGCATCGCACTCAAGCATGTTAAATCACAGAGAGTAGAAAGGAAGTCACATTACAGGCTAAAATTACATTAAAATTTTGGCATACCCAACAGCTTTTTGAGTGAAAAGTGAAGTTAAGATTCCTTTAAATTCTGGGAATGTGGTTCCTGCTATGTGTTTGCAATCATGACTTTGTGCCCGTTGACTCCAAGGGAAGCAGTTAATCCGTTTTGGGTCGTAGACTGGGGGATCTGGTTTTCGTCTTTTAACGAATGTCTCTTGCCTCCTTGGGGAAAAATCTTTCGTATATCACAGCAGCGTACGCTGGTTTTTGTATGTGTTTTATATTCTCATGCAGTTACATCTTGTGCACTACACGTGAAAATCACAGTGACCCCATGCAGACAGATCATGAGCCAGTATAAATAATCACAGCTCTGGTGCTTCCCAGGCATTCACTTTGGTTTATGCTAGCTGAGAATATGACCCATATCCTTTCAAACCTGCTGTGGTTACAAACTTGGAGCCAAATCCTGCTTTCAGCCAACTCAGGAGACTTTTTGCAAATGGCTTAATGGTGCCTGAGAAGGCCCCAGATCTTATAGCTTCCTTTATGTGCTGCTTGCAGTTTTAAGGTTTGGGAATATGTTAACTTAGCTCTGATGAGAAGGGGGAAAGGCAGCAGCGCTGTTCTTCATCTGTGGAAGTACATTTGTTGGGTAGGCTGTGTTCTTTTAATGCTTTCCTCAAATGCCATTTTGTAACAGTAAAATGCTCACTAAAAATACTAAAATATTTTTAGTTGTCGAGTACAAATCAGATTGAGCTGCACATTTCCCTCGTGAGTAAAAGTGATGAGTTTGTGTTCATTAACTCGGGGCCATCTGGTGCAGACATGCTGCAGTCTGTGAATCAAACATGCATCAAACTCCAGGGATCAGAATAACCGCCAGACCCAGTGTTTGGGGGGCTTGGGGGTGGAGGGAGGAGGAAGAGGGTAGTTGACTATAGACTTCACTCTTTTTAAAAATCAGCTCTACTCTACAACAGATTTTAATGTTGCACTACTGTGAAACTGTGTTCCAGGCTCACCAGTGACCATTCGAGTAACCTTCAGGGTGCTGGCCTGCCGTTAAAGTAATTGTACCTGTCATCCCGACTATTCTATGTACAGAATGACTAAATGGCACTGTGTTTCTCTGAATTTTTAAATAATGCATCTTGAGGGTGTAGCTACACAGATGCATATAAGAAATAAATTTGAACTGCCTCTCTCAGTTTTTCAGGGTTTGCACCAATGCAAGTCAGTGGTGTTTTCACTCACATCAGCATAAGTGGATCAGATTTTGTAGGGCTTCATAGAAATCCTTGCAACAAGAAGGAGTTGTAATTAGAGGTGCTGATTCCATCTTAAAGGTCTTTTCCAACCTAAATGATTCTATAATTCTATGAAATCCTCTCCAATTACCAACCTGGCAGCCTTTATGCGTTTCTCACCCAAATGTCTCCAGACTTTCTTCTTGCCTCTCCTGTGTATGTCTTTTCTGGGATCTACCTTCATCTCTTCCAAGTTCACGTCTGTCACTGCTTGCAGTGGTAGCTGGGTGATCCCACAGCGTGGGGAAGAGCCAGTTTTAAGCCTGCAGATATTTTGAGATATTCCAAAGGCACCAGGCTCCACCTGCAAACCTGCATAACCTTGTGAGTTCATCGTCACATGAGTCCAGCTCCTCCCACCTGCATTGCATCACGTTTTCATCATTTTTCATCTATTAACCTTTGTATAAGCTTGAGAATGACATAGACTGGGGCTGTGAGAAGCGTGACAGCACTTCCTTTAAATTTTGGGAACATGGTTCCTGACATGAAACATTGTTTTCTTTTCTGAGGAGAAATCTGTGTGACTTGGTTTCCCTTTTTCTCCTGTCTACCAGGACCTGCAAAGTCTGGAGGGGTGAATTTCTTCCCCACAAATGATGAGTAAGAGGTAGGGACAGGCCAGGCAGGTGTGACTGGGCTGAACACAACTAGTGTGAATGGTGTTACTGGGGGAGGAGAATGACAGACCAGTGATCATACAGGGGGTTGCAACTGCAGTCCATGGGAAGTCCATCGGCACATAAACCCAGCAAAGCTGGAGCATGAAACAGCAGCAGAAAAAGAGCAGTTATTAAACAGTAATGAGAACCCTCTTGCCTAGGAGAAAGGAAAGGATTGAATTTAGTGTGCTGGGGTCAGCTCTATAGTGGTAAAAAAGAAAAAAGGACCAGGCCCGTCTTCTGTCCCGGAGGCCAAGTTGTCTCATTCATATAGTTGCTCAAATAAAAACAGCCTAGGGTGGCTGTGTCCATATTGTCTTCCGAGGTGAGTCCCGAGCCCATGACTTCCCCTGGTACAGGCAGTGCTGGGACAGACACCGGGGTCTGCAAGGTGCCATGGGTCACCTGTGCCTGAGACCATGTCCTGGCCCTGCTTATTTTACTCATCTAAACATAACCTTTGGGGCTAGGGGGTACACTGCACAGTCAAAATGCATGTGCATCTAAACTTTGCTTTTTCTTTCCAGCCTCAATCCCTATAATCACATATTACACTTCTTATACAAGGTTATCTTGTTTTGAACAGGCCATCTGTGTCACTGTAAACATCTGCTTATTCCTAACTTCTGCAGGATTTTCTTTTCCTAACATCAGGAGGTGTAAAATCTCCAAGAGGGAGCTGAAATTATTGTGACCTTACTGAAAAAGCTGTATATCTAGAGCCATAAAATACACAGTGCCGCGGCCGTTGTCCTTATCATTTGAGTTGGTTTAGTGGTACCTTGCAGGGTTTTGCCCAGGACAGCAGTCGCTCCACTGAGTGTCTCCTGGGTGCTTGATGCCTGTGTTTGGGCAACTGAATTGAATCCCCAGAGCCTTCAGAGCAATTCTGGTGACCAAAGATAGATGTTTACTTTACGAGGAATTGAATTGCTCTCTGGGCTCCACTGGGCTCAGTTAGGTTGCCCACACATATACGTCGAGTGCTGTTAAAGATGAGCTCGGATATCTGAGATGTCCGTGGAAAGCAGGCAGACATGACTCGGTACCCACGGGAGATCTGAGCCATGGGAATAGTAGTCAGGGGCTGGACAAGATTCCCTGTGGCATCTCAATGCCTATGGACACCTATGTTTAGGCAACTATATGCTGCAATAAGACTTGATTGTCTTTAAAGGGAGCTTAGAAACCTTCTTGGAAATGCCCAAGTCAAAGTTTCTGAAGGAGAATCCCATTTCATCTATTTTGTTATATGTCCTGGGGTATAAGTTGTATTCTCCATATCTGTAATGTATCCACTGGCTCGTAGTCTAAAAGTTGTGTCCATCCTTGCAAAAGACAGAGTAGTACTGTGTCTCCTTCCTAAACCAGGCGCAGTTCATGGGTGGGGACCCGAGGCCAATTTTTCCTGTGGGTTGTGGCAATACTTGTGGGCCATTGCCACAGTCTTGTCTGTAAATGAGAAATGGCACAGCTGAAAACCAGGGTGAAATCCATACAGGAGCTAGGAGAAGATTCAGGTCCATAGTCTGTCACTGACTTAATAAAAAGAAAAAAATAAAATCTATTATGAATATATGAAGGGAATGAGAGCAAGAGTAAGTAATCACTTCTGAGCAAAGATCATGTTTCCATGACAATACCCCTATCACCAGATAATCCATATAGCTTGTCTGTCCTGCTGGGATGTATTTTGGCATATTTGGAAAGAAAAATTCTGAAACAGAAAAACTCAAGCAGAATGACTCCTTTGAAAAAGTTTGGGTTTTTTTTAAAGAGTCCTACTCTTTTCATCACTCTCTTAAATGACTCGTTGTATTAATGGGTCCCAGTCAAAGGAGATAACAGTGCTGCACAGCCCCCTTGTTTCCTTTCTCTGTTCTCTTTGAGTCTTCTCATCAAAATGACCGTCCCTGCTCTGTCTCTTAATTTCCTGCCTGAATTCAGTCACTCTGCTCTCCCATTAAGGGCAGTTTTGTGAATGACATCTTTGAAAGCTCATCATTGCTTTCATTTGCCTGCGAGGGAAATGACTGCTTACTCATCCCCTTTGGGAAATCAAGTTTACCTTCCAAAGAAGTCTCTTTTTTCAGTACTTTGTACTGGAGTCTTTGCAAAATTCTCAATACGCTTGTTGGCTCTTCCTTTGTGCCACCTCTAGGAAGAGAAATATACGTTCATGCTCATTTACGCAAGAAAGTGGGTGACTTTCAGATTCTAATAGCTCATTTTTCGAGTAACTTTTTTCCATAGGACAAGGTGATTCTTTGTCATCTTCTATTAGAGGATGTTTCAAATTTGCACCAAGTTCTTTCTCCATAGGTTTGCTTTTCCCCCTTCAGTCTCATGACGTTTCAGTTTGAGTCTTTGGATTTTGGATGCTAATAAAATTCTAGATTCTGATTCTTTTCGTATTACCTGCCTGTTACTTAAGCACCTTTTCCACTCGCTTTATGGCTTCTTTGCACAGTGAGTGCAGCAAGTTCACGGCAAGCCCTAGCAAAGATGAAAATCAGGTGCATAGGTTTTGTTGAAAGAGAACTAAAGGTTCATTACAGCACTTGACTTTGCATTGCCTTGAGATGTGTAAAGCTTCCCAAGCCTTTGATGTGAGCAGGAGAGCGCACGGACACCTGATCTAGCTCCCAGCATCCAAGCACACTGTTGTTCATCCACCAGAACCGCTAGTTTTTGCGATTTGCTCTCCACACTTCCCATTACTGCAATCTGTGAGGCAGTTATTTGCCGTTTCATGGAAATTACGTGGTTAGATGCAATTCTCAGTCAGATAGAAGTACCTCAGCAAAGCGATTTTCAATTTGTTTTTTGTTAGGCTTACTGAGGGAGACTTTATAACTACTAATCTCTAGGAGTGGAGATCTCAGGGGGCCATAGTGAATAAAACAAGGTTATTTTCATAGATCCGCACTTACCTTTCTTCTCTTCCTATTTCCTTTCAGAAATTGCATCTTGTGTCAGAGAATAAAGAAGAAGGAACTTCATTCAGTACTAGTGTCCTTATTATTACTCTTATTCTGTCCTTTCCTCTTTTCTTTTCTTGACTCTTTTGTTTAGCTATATGCATGCCTTTCAGAGGAGGAGGTAGCCTACACAGCCCCTCGGTGACTTGATAGGCTCCGTCCCAATAAACTCAGCAAAGCTCAGGCTCCTCAGTCACTCCGGGGCTTTCAAATCCATTACTCTGAAAGCTAACAGGGACAATGTCACATACTATGCCAACGTACTGCTTCTAGAACCATGTCAACGTACTGTGTCGTGAAGCTATGGCACATTATTAACTGACAGGGTAGAGCAGCCCGTCTCCCTTTACAAATATGACTGCGGTACAGCCGTGCCCTCGCACTGGGGTATGTGGGAACAGTATTAATTTAAATGCTTTAATTCCATCTGGATCTTCTTGGCTCTATTCTGTGACTCTAGAAGAGCTCTTTTTTGAGGCAGTGTATCTGAGGAATTCCGTTTAATACAGGTAAATAATCCATTGCTGTGTGTTGGTCAGAAAAGAAGGATGAAGAAGTCCTAATTAATCAGATCTCTTCCTAATTGGCTATGGCAAAGAGATGTCCAAGCATGCCAAGTGCATAAAGTGACCGAGTAGCTGGCTTTGCCTAAATAAGATAGAGACTGTTCCTGAAACTACTGTGCTGAATTTGTTCGGATTTGCTTTGAGGGGACGGCAGCAGAATGTCAGGTAGATTAATCTTGGCTTTAGTACATCGTGTCCCAGAGTGTCATCCCTTTGCCTCCCGTCCACTTCGCCCAGGAGTTTGACTACAGCATCTTTAGCCTTGGATTTTGAATAGTTCTGATGAGGCTCACTTGAACCAAATACAATTTGACTGGCACCTCTGGAGCAAGCGATGTTTTACTGAGTAAGTAGAATATTAAATTGTTGACTGTGTGTCATTAAAGACAGGAGAGAGGGATTTATAGTCTTAGCCATTAGTTTTCTTTGGTTTGGTTCACACAGCCTTTTAGACAGCCTGTTTGGACCATATACAGAGTGAGCTTTACAACATTTCCAAGCAATAAAATGTGATGTTGACCATTTCTATTGCTTATTCTCCTGATCTTGGTACTGTTGTATCACCTCGCTGGCCTGAATCTGCTTTCTTGGTGAGGAACAGTCCGAACCAAACCTGCTAGGCAGGAGTCAGTTGTCAGCTGCGTGTACACTGGATGAAGAAACCTGGGAGCCGTGGTGGTACGTCACTGAGAAAAATCTCTGACCCTTCGGCCCTCAAAGCTACTGCATTTTAGAAGTCACCCCAGGAAACACTTCAAGTTATGCGCAGACATTTGAGAGGATCGTTTGCTATCCTGTATGCTGGATGTGAGCAACCACTGAGCCCAGCCAGTAGCCCATTTGCGTCGGACAGGTCCCAGAGAGATGTCGGAGAAGAGGAGAGGGTCTGTCTGAGCCCAGGACCGTGTCCAGCAGAAGCCAGTCCACCGAGCCTTTAGGCTTGCAGTGATACATCATTTTTTCCCTAGTATCACAGATAAAAGGTACAAGGTTTTCACCCGCACCAGCAGCAGTATAGAAGGCAAGGTGGGTAAAAGACGAGTGAGATAGCACTGGTGTAAGAATGGCTGCAATCAGGTTACAATAAGATTCTATCAAATGTGTTGTGAAAAGTTCTAATAATTAATTGTTTCTTAAACTGTGCAGCCTATTTGTTTGAGCTTTCTTCTGTATTTCTAAAGCAGTATATAATTTAGTTTTCTTCATTCTTTTTTCCTTGTGAACCATATTTCTATACTTCATACTTGATTTAGTAACCATAGCAATGAAATAAATGCATTGTCTTCATTTACAATGGTGTCTAAATAGATACTCATCTCTGTGTAAGTCCTTTAACAAGGGATAGTTCCCTACCTCCATAATGAGAAGGCTATGTGCTATGTTATTGAAATAATTTTCACTTTGATTTTGTGACATCAAGTCCAAAAGTCTCTGAAAATGCATCTGTGTCTACTTTATTTCTCAAGAGTGTACATAGAAATAGATAACTAGAACTTTCCAGGGGTATTATTTTTTGTGTAGAGAGAGAACATGGTTAGCATTGTATCTTTCCAGATACAAAGAAATGCATTAATACTTTTTATTTTCTTACGCTACCCTCACATTATCAATAACCCACAAGTTTCTATGGACAAAAAAAAGAAAAAGAATGAATACTGACTTTTTTTTCTGTAAGAAAGAGCACATACTCTTGTGCTTGGGCAGTCCTTACAGGAATAGATGTAGACCGTGTTCGTTTCCTAAGGTTAAAAATAAAAGCTGCAAAGGCAAAAAAAAAAGAAAAACCCTCTCCTTTTGTGTTCTTAACAGATTGCTTTTGCAGCTTGGTGGTGGATACATGACTGCCTTTAGCTTATTCACATTTTATATATTAATTCTGTTTATCATAGTCTTATGCAAACATAATTCAGTCATTTTCTAGAAAACAGACATAGATTTCTATACATTTATGCTACAGTCGTGCTATAGCCTCACAGCACTTGCAGGACTTGAACATCGCGTTTGAGCGGCAGTTTGCAACTATTTTGTTTTGTTAGGATCATATGGCACAATCAGAGCATGCTGTGGTAGGTTTGCACTGAATTTATAGAATTTCCTCTGTGCATCACAGTCTTGCCATACCTCTGCCACAAGCAAGAAATGCTGAATTAGTGTCAACACTGAATCCTACTCAGATAAATGCAAACTGCATGTTGCTACATACACCATGAGCATCTCTTGGATGGAGTAGTGTTACAGCTCCTGAGATTTAAATTTCAATCTTTCAGCTCCAGGCATATTTTTTAAAAGAAAAGGCTTATTATCCTTTTTCCGTATGGATCCTAGATTTCCAGAAAAAAGACACTGGAAAGGATTTGAACCACCAGCAAATTAGAGACCTAAATTAGACTTCCCTGAAAAGTTTGCACAGAAATATTTCTTGACCAAAAATATGGTTTTAACAAAGGGAAATTTTCTCATGAGGATGAATTTTATATCTTTGGATAGAGAAGTATCTAAAAAAAAAATCCATTTTAGGCTGTTGATTGTGTATGTATATGTTGACATGTGCTTGTGTGTATGTGCTATATAAACAGCCATTATCTGGATTTTTGCTTTTTCATAAAAGTTAAGAAAAATCAGTGGGATAAGAACAGATTAAAATGCAATGCTTCTATTTTATTTGATTTGGGGTTTTTGTGAAAGAAAAGAATTTTATTGCCAGCTCTACTTTTAACTGTAAGTCGTAGCTTCTGGCCATTGCCTGTGTGTTATAAATGCCCAATTGCAAAAGCCAGCTGCTGACTCTGGACTTCTAAACTCTGTATATCTCTAATAGGCTAAATCAAGAAAAAATCTCTTGCAAGTGCATAGCATGGCTAGCAGCAGGATAGGTAATTTATACATTCCCTGGGGTTCACAGGGAGTCTGAAAATTGAAATTGAAGCTTAGCCCTATGTCCTAGTAATGTCACTTCTATATCACCTGCCCATATGTTACTTAAACAGTTCTCACCTGTGTCTCTACTGGGGTTGGAGCCTTTACTGCTTGAACCAAAGCTCTGCCCTAGCCGGGGGCTGCAGCGGAGTTGTACCCTGCATTGTGGGCACAGAGCGGGGACTTACAACTCATGGGCTTGCACTTCAAAGGAGGTAGGTGTGTGCTGTCTTTGACTCAGCAGGAAAATCCTTTTATCTTATGAAAACCTTCTGAAATAACCGTTTCTTTTTACTTCTTGCAGTACTGGGTTAGACGGCAGTGCAGGTAGTTCCTGCGTTTGCAGGGTAATGAGTTTGGGGAGGATAATTTTTTAGGGGGAGGTGTTAAAGGCAGAGGCTGTTCCTCAAGGTTGCAGTAAAACAGGAGTGAAGCCTTGTGGTGGACAGACCCCTGAACCCTAAATAATGACAACAGAAATACTAGAAATAATAATATTCTGGTGATGATCAGACCTTTCTTTTATGTGTATCTCAAAGCAATAGTGAATAGAGAGGTTACAGGAAAACAAGGTGTTCATCTTGTCTCACCAGAAAATTCATGGGCTCCTTCCTCACACAAAATTGTTGTCTTAATCCTTTTCATGTAATCCTTTCCCCTGCCTTCTTTCTTCATCCCCTTCCTCACTTCTTTGCCCCTTAGGAAACAACTTTGCCAACTACAAATGTCGCAGGGTGTCATCCAGTCATGGTAGTTGCACTCTTCAAAACCCAGAAGCTGTGTTTTGTTGTCATAACTGGGGAAAAAAAATCCAAAGCTATGTGTTTTCAGCCTCTTTTTACTTTTGAATGCATACATCTGAAAAAGAAAAGAGCATTGGCTTCCATTTATGCTAAGGACAGTATGAAACAGTGCTAGAAATAGTAGTGCTGCCCCCCTCTGATGTACGTTCCTGTCCTGTGGTGCTGACTTGCTGATGGCATTAAAGAGTTGGGAAGGAAGAAACCGAATCGTTGTGTTCTCTCTGTTAGAGGTGACAGTATGAACAGGGGGATCCTGAGTTCTGATGATCAGATGACCATTTTAATTTAGATTTTTTAAAAGACAGGTCCTTTTCCTATAGGTGATCAGACTTTACTTAGTAGTGCATCCTTTCTGCAATTTCTCTTCCACATGTGAGTGTCTTGACCAGCAGCTTTATATCTTAGGTTTTCTAAGAGCAGAGGCAATCAGATCGTTGCTGATTATATGCTGAAATAGATAGTGGAGATAAATTTACTCTTTTACCATTCAGAGCTTCTGAACAGTGCAGGACTGCTAGAGTTAAAGTACCAAAGGTGAAGAAATTACATTAGTACAGCCTCTAAAGCCCAAACTTCTCATTTTGGGAGCTCCTCATGGAGTCTTTTTGTAGCACTGATTTCCCATAGAGGAACCCAACACTTTGGCATGGGTCTGCCACAGTGGTTCTCAGCAAACTTGAGGAGGAAACTTCACATGGACTTTGCGGTGAAGATTCAGCAGATTCATATCCTCAGAAAATACCTGCTCAGCCAAAAGTTACAAGAAAGATCAAAGTATTTCTCGGTGACACATGAGAACGCTGGACCAGGAATGACTGACACTACTTACTGGAACAAGTGGTTATAGTCAGATTTATCCAGCTGCTACAGGAAGGTATCAGTACGAATGCGCTACCAGAGAGGACTTGACCGAACAGAACAGAGTGAAGCAGGCATCAGTTCTTTGGTGTACATTTCCTTCACAACTTCTATCCAGAGTCCTTCAAAATCCTTGACCTGAATGGTTTTTGTCATCTCAAACTTCCTTTGGTATGCGCTCCTGCTCCAGACTACCTCTGCTTTCCTTTAGGTGCACTGTCCTGGTTTGTGGTTTTTTTTATCTCTCTCCAGATTTATAAAATCTGAGTATGTGTCAGGTTTGAAATGTTTACCTTCCGAACTGGTACGCTAGGAAAGAACATCTATGGTGAGATGCAGGTTCTGCATTTAAGTGTCGGCAGGTAGAGGCTACCTGTGCACTAGTCAGTAGAGCCTGTGGAATCCAGAGGGCTATGCAGGTGACCAGATGTCTACTCAGGGAGAGCAGAATTCCTCTTGTGTCCCATTGATTAGGTCCCCATTAACTGTACAGGAGGGTTGGACACCGAACACACATGTACACCCATATATGTAGACACCTATATTTAGGGGTGTCAGTCTCAAACTCAATTCTTCCCTTAGGACCAAATGATCTGCCATAGATTAAACGATCCAGTGTCATTGGAGATGTTCGGACACATTCACCCTGGTGTGAAGCAGTCTGGCCAGATAGGTGCAGGTCAACTGTAGGTTGTATATCTCACCTGCCAGCCCTATGTAGGTGGTTGGGATGCTCTAAGGCACTGCAAATGGTGTTGGATGTCAATGTGCGGTAACTGAATTCAGTCCTTGTAGGTAGCTAAAGATAGGTGTCTGAGCCCGATGCTGGATGTTACTCCTAGTTTTCTAGAAAGATATTCTCTGATCTGTTGTGCAAGGGTATAAGGGAGTTCAGTCAAAGAATGCAAAGCATATGTCAGCGCAACAGATGACAATGTTCCTGACACTCCCTGGTTTCCTCGGGACATTTAAGGAATTCATTTCAGAGGCAGTTTCTTTTCATGAAGATAATTTGATTCTAATCATCTTTATACACGTAACATTAAGTTTTTCATTTGCCTCATTAACTTTTGCTTAAAAATTTAGATGGTCAAATATTGATGAAGTACCAAGCTCTGGGACAGATCATATCCAAATTCAACTGTGTTTTGGTTTTTTCATCTTGCAAATTTTCATCAATTTCCCCTGTATGCACAGATCAATCACTTTTCCTTTTGCCAGAGGAAAATTTATGATAGCTGAAAATAACTGTCCCAAATTACCCCACACTAGTGTTCCAGAAGGGGTGTCTCTTCTAGGTACTGTGTCCTCTCTCTGGCCTCTGCTGATATCTCAGATGCTGTAGGGGCATCTGAAATAATATTAGAGGACTGTCTTCAGGCAACAGAATTGTACCCTAGGCAAACTCTCTGCCTGCCAGAGAAGGTTTTCTCATGGTCCTCAGAGAAGTCACCCATAACTCTGACAGAGCTAAGACTCATGCTCCTGGATGTCATTGTTTCAGCTATTGAATTTTAACAGAAATTAAAAAAAAATCAAATGTTTCTTAAAAAGAATGTTACTTAAAATGTCTTTAAACTGTTAAAAAGAAACCTGAATGTTACGTGCCCTGGCAGGACCACCAAATTGCTCTGTTTTGTGTGAACGTATTATATGCCTACAGTTAGGAAAGATGATGATCTGTCTGAGGTCTAACGAAAGAAGATGGTCAGCAGAGAAGTGTGGGTTAAAAAAGTGGACTTTATAGTTAAAACGCTGGCCAACAGCTGCTCTCTGTGTTATCTGGCCTTTAACTGGGCAAGTACATATATATATTGGTTGATATATTTTATTGAGAACTCATGTACCACAGCTGCTCAGGGCTGCAAGCAAAAGGCATCTCTCAGTCATTCTGGGAATCCTTTTCTCACTGGCTTGAAAATGCCACTGTCCTAGAGATTTAAAGATGTTGCTGACCTGTGACATATTTTTCTTCAAATAAATTTTAGTTGCAGAATTTGTTCATTGCTAATGAAGAAAGTTGTATGAAAGGTTTGTGATTTCATTAGCTAAAAATAGCTCAGAAGACATGTGGTACTGCTAGCTGGGCTCATAAAAACTCAGTTATGGGTGAGATCTCTGTGTGGGGAATATATTTGTTATTATTAAAGAAGAAAAAAAACCAGTCAGTTGTGCTCTCCTTGTGCAGTTTCACCAGGGCTGAATAAATGAGGAGTTTAGATTTTAATACCCAGTGGTGAATGAAAATGAAGTAATGGGATAAAGTGAATCAAGTCTTTCATTCTAAGGCAGTAGTACTTTCTGCGATTAGAATAATGATGTAGAAAATCATTGCATTCTAAAATCTGTTTTGTAGGTTATACTTGTTGAAAAGTTTGTCTCGTGTGTTTCCATTTACATCAGTGAGTTCAAAGTAATAAAAATCCTCCAAAATTACAAAACCAAAACAGCTTTCATATTTCTGGAGGCAGGCGACGGGGCAGTCAGGCGGCTGGTGCAGAGGTCCTTGCAGAACTCCTTTCTTACTTCAGCAGGTGACTGGTTTGAGGTTCAAGATTATTGGTGTAACCAGCCACTAAAAATCACTGATGGCTGTTAAATCAAACTTTTTTTTTTTGGATCTCGTGAAAGCTAGTGTAATTATCTTCCCAGGTAACATACCACATCTTATGCATTCTTAAGAAATCGATAGTTTTATGCATGCTGTAATATTCATATCAATGAGAAGATCTTGAGGAAAATCCATAGGCTGCCATAGCTCTTAGGCTACTACACAATGATTTTCATGTACTAAGAGTTCGTGTTTCCTGGATGTGCAGAACTTGAAGCCAGCCACCTGGAAACCAGAGACATGCTCTCCAGTCCTGAAATTACCACTGTAGATCCTACTTACACCATCCCCAATTTTTCAATGTCCTTTAAAAAATGTGGTTGCTAGGAGTGGATTTAATATTCCAGCATTAGTCTCGATGCTGCTGTAAATGAAAATCAAGTCACTCTCTACTCCTACTCCTACTCTGCTGTGCACATGTCCATGGATTGCATTAGTGCTTTTCATCACGGCATCCTAATGGGAGCTAGTGCTAAGCTGCTTGGCTACTGTGACCCCTAAATTACTTTCAGATGCTATTTTCCATTATGTAATCCTTTGTTCTCTCTGTTCCTGCTTTCCTTCTTCCTATCTGAACACAGAGTCGTATGTCTATATTAAAATATGGGTTTGCTGATTGAACCTAATGTACTAAGGAATCCAAGCTGATTTTATGACTACCTAACTCTCCTTAATACTTATTATGATGTCAAACTTCGTGTCATTCACAATTGTTATCAGCAATGATTTTATATTTGTTTCCACATCCCATAAAAAAAATAAAAATTTAATAGTGTTAGACCTAAGACAAGGCCTTTAAAAGGTAATGCAACACTTAGGAGATGGCTCAAATGGTTTACTTTATAGCCAGTGTGAAGCAATGTATGTTTAAGAGTAATTCTCAGATTCTCGGTGGTGCATCTGAATGTTGAGTAGCAGTGCTTGTGATATTTATTAATGGTCAATATGGTGCAATAAACCCCTGCTTTGCCTCCAGCTCAAAAAAAGGGAGCATTTTAGGGGTAAAAATGAGGCAAATACTGGTAACTAACTTAGCCAGCTGGTCCCCCCTGTTCCTGCTGTAGTTAATGGAGAGAGAAGGGCTCCTCTGCAGTCGGCGCAGGCTACTACTTGGGCACACGGAATTGCCTCCTGTCTCTGCGGAATGTTGAAGGATGTCAGCTATCTTCCATGCCCGAAGCTGGGGGATGTGAATTACTCCTTTCCCCCAGCTGGTAAATAATAATCTTCACTTTTTACGGCTCTCTAATTCGAGGTGCCGAGCACCTATGCAATTCCCTCAATAAATTACATAAAGAACTTGCATTAACATCTTAACATTCAGGAGCCATTTTAGGCATTAGAGTAGTGACAGTGCTAACATTTCACATGCAGCCCTAATGCTTCCCCTGCCTGCATTTGTTTTACAGTGATCTTTAATTTCCTGATTGCACACTGGTTTCCAAGTAATACAATGCACTATATAGACATCTTCTACAGTTCTTAGAAAAAGTATAGCACGGCATAAGCAAAGCAATACAGTATTCCTTTATAATCTTCTACATGTACAGTGTTGTAGAAGAACGATGTACATCTGAGGAGCTATCCAGCTATCCTGCATTTTTTCATATAAATTAACTATGTATCTAATTGCCTCATCTGCCAGTCTGCAATTTGTATGTGTTCCCAGGTATATTGCTTTTGTGTTTAACTGCTTCATTTCCATGTACTGTATGCATAAAGGGGTTGTAGAGCTCCGTGTAGTACAATGGTGCTTGCTAAAATATTGAAATACATACCCTAGAGAGAAGAAAGATCATTTGAAGTTGATTAAGATCATGTTAAACAGAGTAAGTATACTGTGAAGGAACGCTGCCTGCCCTTATAAAGAAACCAGTATTGTAGGGAGGTGCGTGAAATGGGAGACGAGCTCTCTCCTTATAAACCAAATTCTCTTTCTACAAATGACTTTGTTAAATGCAAGGGAGTCGGTTCAGAATCAAATCTCTGCAAGACCGAAGGAAGGTCTTCTCAATGTGCACTGTCTGGGGAGGCAGAGGGAAGAGTGCAGGTGCAACTCTAGTTGTGACATTTCCTGATTTTGTTGATGCCTTAATTGTAACATTCTCAACACACTTGTATCAGAGTGGAATTTCTTAAATGAACACCACTCAGCTGATTAGCACCCAGAGCTACACAGCAGCCAGCATCATCATGGTTAAAAAAATTCCTGGAGGAAGCACCAGGGCTGGAAATGATCATGTGTGAAAACTTGAACCTGGATCCAGAGTTTTGGAGCATTTGATAAGCTAATTCATGCACTACATTGTAATGATCTATTCTTCTGCAATGCTGCTTCTGTACTGCAGGATGTTAAGAATCGAGGAGTGTGTTCACAACCAGTTTGTATTTGCTTGTGGGAAGGTTGAGGTTGGGTCAAGGCTAATGGCTGACAGCAGACTGACCCTGCAGGTATTTTCACAGAAGAGCTTAACTCTGTGTTACAGCTTGATGATCTGCCGTATGCAGTGTCTGGAGCCTCAGTCTACCCAACCGGTCTTGCAAAGAGATGAACCAGGATCCTTCCTTGGAGGACTCTGGTGCTTTTTGCTGCAAGGATAGAGTTTGTAAGCATCCACCCCTCCGGCTTGCTGACACAGTGCTATGGATATGCATTTGGGGGTGTCTGGAGGGGCTTACTGGGATGCAGTCTATGGCTATTTCTGTGCTGATAAACATTGCCAGGGCACAGGCCCAGGCACCGAACTGCCGCCGTTCTTATTGTTCGTGTGGTCCTTGCACAGTTTTGGCCCTGGCAAACTTTCCAGACACTTCCCAAGCACACTTCGGGAGCTGGCACCTGCCAGAGACCATTCCCAAAAGACAGTTTGGATGCCACTACCCAGTTCTGGAGTGTAGAAGAGCACGGGCATGGCCAGACCGCGCCAGCTGGCCTCCGTCGCTGGGTTAGCTGGGTTGTGGAGGTGTAAACTTTCAGTCCACAGTTTAAGTGAAGTTCTAGAGTTTACAGTTCTCTAGTTTTAGAGCTCCCTTGCTTTGAGGTGGAATCCAGCATGGCTACTTGTAGCTGTGTAGCAAAGCGAGACATCTTGTCTAAGCTCCTGAACCAGGCACCTGCGGGAGTACAGAATGCCAAGCTTCTCCAAAGGGTGATTCATCCCACTTGGTTGCCAAATTGGGAAAGACCCAACAGTGGGTGATGAACACTCCCACCTCGTGGCGGAGCGGGTGTCGATGTCTACAGGAGGGCAGACACCTGCAGCAGAAGCTGGTGGGAGCAGAGATGGATGGGCAAGCACCAGGCCAGCTTGGACAACACGGGTGAAGTTCATCCCTCCATAAAGAGCAGCACAAGGCTTGTATAAACTCACAGCCCTCACACGGGATTTGAGTGGTGCAAAAACTTTAAAGCCGTCCGGGTGCAGCTCAGAAACGAGCCCTCAACAGCTGAGCGATGCGTTCACGTGAATCACAACGGGCTCGCTCTCATCTCTGATAACTTGCATCCAAAAAGTGCTGATTGGGAGAAGAAAACTTTCAGCTAATTACTGTCATTTTTAAATTTTTTTTTTTAATTTTTTTTCCCTGGGAGCTCTGACTACTGTTCTTAATTTCCTGACCAGCTTGCGCCCTTCCCCCGCGCCTCTCCGAGCATCTGTGGTCGTTTCAAATTGAGCTGTACTACCTGCTGCTCCGACTTTCTAACATACCATACCAGTTGGTTTGCCAAACAGTGAACTGCCAGCCATCTGCCATCCGAATCAGAATTTACATTGTTTCATCTTAAAATAACGCCTTCGGAATATCAAGTAACTCTCTGCATCAGGTTTTGCGAACTGAAAATCGGCCAGGATTAAAAACAAATACCAAATGTGCCTCCAAAAGGAGCGGGGAGGGGAGGGGGAGAAAGTTGGAGAGGTAAAGTTTTTAATTTGCTAGTTACCTGGTCTGGAGTGAGATGCTAAGGCTGATAATTTTAACCCTGCAAATGCAAACTCCTTAACACAGAAGCAATTTCACAGTAGCTGGTGAGGTGGAGCAGGGCAATGGGGACTGCTTTCTGTGCATAACCTGGTATGCTGTGACTTTTTCTTGAGCCAAATACTCCTTGAGCCTCAGTTTCTCTGTCTTCAAATACTTTGAACTAAGTATTCACAAGTTGTTGGAATACTCTGGCCTGAGGTCTGCTCTTTGGGGTTTTCATGACTACAGCAGCTAGCTGTAAATTCATGAGTCAATTGTAGCAGAGTATTGACTTAGTGGAGATCTAATTTGCCTGACTCCTTAATAACAGTCATTAAGAGGAAAAATAATAAATTTACTAAAAGTACGAAACACATTCTGCTGTTTGATATTAAACACTTTTATTCATGAGGCTTTAGGATGTGTTTTAGTGACTATATGGGCAGCTGAAGGTCTTTTGAACTCAAGCAATGCCCACCACTGTATATCTGTAATGAAGGTCTCCATAGGTGATGTTTGCTTGTAACACTTAATAAATGGAAGAGGAATCTAACTGACTGATGAACAGTCCCTCCGTTCCTGTGATCTAAAATTTAATACTGGCCAGTGTATTCCTACTTAGAGAAGTCCATCAGCATATCCAACCTATGGCCTGTTAGGAAAGGCAGTAAACTAGAAAGAGGTTCAAATGCCACCAACAGACTTTAATTTGGTGCTCTCTCCTCCTGCAAACCTTCTATGTGGTTCTAAAATCTCTTGAGCCCTAAAAAAGGCTTTAGTGTGGTGGTTTCTTTTAGGCAACATGCTGTAAGTATCCCTGTTGCTGAAGAAGTCATGGGTAGTGTGTATGCACTTACAGTGACAAGTCCAATTAGATTAGTTGCCTTTAGTAATGGTAGGTGCAGGCGCATAGACTACATATAAACGTGTTGAAATGTCAGCCCACAAGATTAATTTCCAGTGTATTTAGTTTCTAGGAAAGGGGAAAATAAGTGCATATTCCAGCACACAGTATAATAGCAGTCTCAGTCTTCTCATCTACCAGGACGGTGGGAAATGTGTATTTGGTGCAATATCCATCCGTTAATAGTAAATCAAATATCTTAAATGGAATCATCACAAAACTGACGTCTCTGCATCTAGGCCCAAGGCACCGAGTAAGAATCAGACTGTTTATCTGCAGTGCCTAATACATGCTAAATACTCAGAAACACTTCTTTCCAGCAGCATCTCCTCCAGGATCTGTAAACTCAGATGGAACATATGTTTTGGGCCAGAGCAGAGGAGCATGTCAGTTTGATTACTTAAGCACTCAGAGGGTGATTACTCTTACCTTGCTTTAGCTGTTTGAAATTAATGGCCTTAACCTAAACTTGTCACGTCGGTTGCCTCCATTATCAATAGAAAGAGAGCAAAGCCTCCAGGGAACAATTCAACCCATCCTCGTATAGGTCTGGAGTCAGTATACCTCAGTGACAATTTTCCCCACCTTTCTCCTGAACCTTAAGAATTAGTTAGAATTACATGCCAACATTTTAAATGAATCCTACTGAAATAGATGACACCTACTATCTTGGGTTCCTGTTTGTTTCTTATTTTGCAGAAACGGCACACTAGGACTTTCTTCTGGTAGAACCCAATAGCTGCTCTAGAAAATCTTTTTTTTTTAATTGATTTTTGAAAGGCTGAGCTCTTCTCAGTTAGACATTTGGCCATGGGAGACCATTTCATATTCTGAACCTGGGTTGGGCATCAGTAGTGGGACCCCCTTGTTCAGATGTTAAAACTTTAAACCAAGTGGATTGACCCACCTTCGTGCCTAGAATTTCAAATAGACTAACTGTTTATTACTCTGTAGAAGTGCCTGGAGCTAAGTTAGCAGTATTTTGTTGAAGACACAAGCAGAATTGTGGCATGGGCACTTGCATTGGAAAGTCGTTCTCCACACTTTTAAAATGTTACAAGGATTCCTGGTACGGTTGGCCAGTTTTGGTCCAACAGAAACTCTCCCGGAGAGTGACCAGGCATGGTTACAAAACTTCGACAGACAAGGAATTATCCCCAGTTGGCTCTTTGGATGCAACCAGTATGTTTGGGAAGTAAGAAAGTATAGCTGTGCCATGGTAGTTGGGCCTCAGAGGCAGAAAATGGGACCTGGCACATTATTTGCCAGTGTAGATGGTAGCTTGAATCTCTGCATTATCTGCAGAGTGCTTAATTGAAGTACTCTGAATTAATGCTAGGCACCTGCATTTTAGGTGTTACAAAATGTAAGCAGGGACCTGAAGCAACCCAAATCTCACTGCACGTGTCTTGGTTTGCTGAGAAGTGGGCAAGGACCCAGATTCTGTTTTGGGAGCTTTCTTTCTGCATTATTTATGCACTTGTGTTTTAGTAGCCACTACAAGCCCCAAACCCACTTATGCAAAGCGTTATGCTGACATGTAGCAGCAAGATTGTCCTGTCTCCAAACCCACTTATGATTCATGTATCAGATGAGAGGTAAGAAGTATTTTCAAGAAACAGATGGTGGGAATACACGATAACAAAGAGATCCATTAGTAAAGGTATTCGATGAATTTCCTTCATTGCCTCTTCTCCCCAAGGTCTCACAAAAGATAGTTTATGATAAAACTACTAATAAAACTCGAGAAAATAACTTCAGTTAGGGCTTGAGGGTAGTAAGGTTCAAGCTGGTAGATATGTCTTTACTGCAGCCCCAGAAAAACTAGTGGAACATATTGATACCCAAATTACTTTCAAAATGGTTCTGAACAGGGAAAATTACCCATGTTGAGCTTCATGCCTGCACATTCAACCTGCTACTCATAAGCAAACTAGCTAGTTTAAAGCTATCTGAGGTGCCTTAACACAAACCCTTGGTTTTTCTAGTTGCTAATGTTTCACATCTCTCCTCATTCATAGAGAGAAGCTCATGCCCTTGCTAATCCTTTCACCTGCCAGCTGTGTTTGAGTATTAGCAAAAAACTGTTTCCACTTGTCCAAGGTCACTGAAACATTTCTTCAGAGCTGAATTCCAACTATTCGGTGCTCTTAAACTCTCACAGAAACATTTGAAAACAGTTACCTTTTAGAAAATCAAGGACAAAGGATTAGATCACATTCAGTGATTTGCATTTATCAGAAGATGCATTTACCAGAGTATCTTGTGGTTTCTTATTTTTACCTAAGTTGAAGTTTAGCCACCTCAAAATGCTCTTCCCAGGATACCATGGGAACTGTCAGGCATTATGCAGCCTTACAGAAAAGGAAAAAGGAGCTACAAGAAATAGCATCTCGGAAAAATTATTCTTAGTTGGGGAGTGGGAGAGCTTCACTTGTTCTGGACTTTCTGGGTGGGCTCAGGTAAGAGAACCCAAGTATTTCAGGTTTGTGGAAGATTTTATAAATCTGTGTTTGACTTTTAATGTCTTTGATGTCTCTCTGTTAAGGAACCATTTGTAGGGCAAGAAGTTGTGGAAGTCAGTGTATTTTCACAGTAATTTTTGCTTTTAGGGATGGAAATACCCACAGAAGATCAGACTTTTTTTTTTTCCAGTGCTGTAAATAACTTCCAGCTTTTAAAGACACAAGAAATTTATAAACAAAAATATTTGAGATATAAATATTAGTATCCATAATCCCTGTACTGTTTATTTATAGGAAACCAAGGAAACACAGGAATGGTAGGTGGATGAATTGAAAAACATGCTTTATTAAAGAAAAAGGCATAATGAGCAACCATGTACTGTACTTGGTGTTATGCCCGAGTTAATTCATGGAAGACTTGCAGACTGTGTTGTCATCTGAATTATGTCATTTTTGAAGGAAGTGCTGCAAAGGATGTAATTGTTAGGAAGATCATTTGTATCCTGCTATAAATGGACTCTTCCATTTTGTGAAAAAGAAAAATAAAAGCCCGTCAGAATTAATTCAAGGTCTTTATATTGGCCATTTATAAGACTAAAATAGATAACACTTGGGCAAAAGAACAGTGAAGCTGCTGAGGTCAGATTTAGACATGGGAGCAGTGATATTACTGAGAAGCAGTTGGTAGAAATGTTCATAAAAATGATCGAGAAAGATCATTGAAGGACAAAAACTGAAGACAAACCTGCAGTAGGCACAGATGAGAGAACCTATGCTGTGACTTCCAGCCCAACTTCCAGTTGCTGCATATGTCTGTATCCGAAAACCAAAGTGCATCCGTCTTTGGCACGAGTCAATAACTTGAGGAAACCTTTGCGTCTGGGCTGAACCCATGCCTTGTCCACAGAGCTGTAATGATCCATCCGTTGGGAGTGCTCAAAACCTCCCTGCTGCTAAGCAGCTCCTGGAGCAGGAGGGCAGTGCGTCTGATTAAGGAGAAGGTAGTTATGGATCGGGAGCCCTGGGAGGTCCTCCACTCCTTGTGCCTTTGGAGGACAGCAGGAATCTGGGCAGAAAGGGGTCTGTGAAAAGGAGTGAGGCAGGTGGTGATAAAAATTGCTTTCTGAACAGTTCAGTGGGACTCTTGTTTGACTCCACACTACTTCCCAGTGAAAGCAGCCTTTCCTACAAGCTGGTGCTAGAACTTCTCCCATGTACGTTTTTATGCCTGAATGCAAACTTGCTTACCTTTCTCATCCTGGACAGCAGCTCTGCTATATGTGGAAAGGAATGTTCTGATGACTGAGAGAAAAAAGCCATTTATCTTCCTCTGAGAGATACGTACTCCCAGAGGCTGTGTCCTGTATAAGATGCTGTCTGTGGGAAGGGTAGAATTCAGAAAATGTTCATCTCTTGTACTGCAGACAAGGGCTGTGGACTAAATTCCACCTCAGTTAGCAGCCACAGTGGTTCCAAGAGGTTCTGTGCTGTTTGGACCTGGCAGAACTTGGTCTTCTCCAGACAAATAGAGTTGACATCATGTGAAGTTTGCTGAGACAAAGGTTGTGCAGGTATTCATTCATGAGGAAGAGAGGTTACGGAGAAATCTCCTGGAAAAAGTGGTCAGAAGCAGACAAAAATATTTTAGTAGAGCCAGCTATGACATTATGTCTGGCACAAAGGTAACATGGTGGATTGAGTAGAAACAGATAAAGGATCTTGTATTTGCATGTGATTTTAAGACAGTTATTGATAACCTCTGTTCAGTTCTGGATCCATTTGGAAACAAAGTAATGGAAATTATAGAAGAGAAGAGAAGAGAAGAGAAGAGAAGAGAAGAGAAGAGAAGAGAAGAGAAGAGAAGAGAAGAGAAGAGAAG